>JASKON010000046.1:632500-945000 GCA_036010255.1 Myotis pilosus
GGGGCGGGGGAGCGGGGTTGGACGGGCTGGCTGTGTGCCGTCGGGGACTGGGGCGGGGGAGGGGAGGTGGACGGGCCGCATGCTGTCGGGGGGACGGGGGCGGGGAGGGGGGTGGACGGGCTGGCCGTGTGCCGTCCGGGGGGACAGGGGTGGGGAGGGGGTGAGTCTGGCCAGCCACGTGCCGTCGGGGGGGACGAGGGTGGGGAGAGGGGTGGACGAGCCGGGCCACGTGCTGTCGGGGGGACGGGGGCGGGGAGAGGAGTGGACGGACCCGGCCGTGTGCCATCGGGGGGCCGGGGGCTGGGGGTGGGGGTGGACGGGCCGAGCGTCGGAGCTGACGGGGCCACCCTCCCTGCAGGGCTACCTCCAGTCTTCCGTCCTCTTCTACGGCTTCTATGGCCGCGAGCGGCGGATCGGGAGGGCGGGCTACCGGCTGCCCCTGGCGTACTTCCTGGTGGGCATGGCCGTCTTCGCCTACAGCTTCATCACCGTCCTGAAAAAGTACGGCCACTCGAGTTCTCCCCACCCGGGCCCGGGACCGCTCATCTGATCTCGTCCGCAAGCCCGTCGCGTGGAGGCCGCTGGGCCCGTTGTCCAGCTGAGACCGAGGCGAGATATCTGTATTGATCTCAGGGAGGAAGGGAGAGGAAGAGAGAGAAGCATCGGTGAGGAGAGAGCATCACGGATCGGCCGCCTCCTGCAGGCCCCACACTGGGGATGGAGCCCACCCCCCGGGCCTGTGCCCTGATGGGAATCGAATCCTGACCTCCTGGTTCCTAGGTGGATGCTCCACCACTGAACCACACCGGCCGGCCGGGCGAGATGCCCGTTTTAACCAGCCCTCACCGGCTGCTCATTGCTCTGGGCCTCTCCCGCGTGGGGTGCGGAGGGACCAGGATTAAACAGACTTAGCCGTTCCTGTCCGTTCGGACAAAGCGGGGTGGGGTGACCCTCTGGGCAGCGGCTGCAGGAAGACTGAAGAAGTCAAAGGAGAGAATTTTTTTAAAAATATATTTTATTGATTTTTTACAGAGAGGAAGGGAGAGAGATAGAGAGTCAGAAACATTGATGAGAGAGAGACATCCATCAGCTGCCTCCTGCACATCTCCTACTGGGGATGTGCCCGCAACCCAGGTCCATGCCCTTGACCGGAATCGAACCCAGGACCCTTCAGTCCGCAGGCCGACGCTCTATCCACTGAGCCACACCGGTTTCGGCGAAAGGAGAGAATTTTATTTCACATGAGCCCGGCCGGTGTGGCTCCGTGGCTGAGCAGCAACCCGTGAACCAGGAGGTCAGGGTTTGATTCCCATCAGGGCACAGGCCCGGGGGCCGGCTCCATCCCCAGTGGGGGGCGTGCAGGAGGCGGCCGGTCCGTGATTCTCTCCCATCATGGATGTCTCTCTCTCTCTCTCTCTCCCTCTCCCTTCCTCTCTGACATCAATTTAAAAAAATGTAAAAAAAAAGAATACGATTTTGCAGCCACCGCTGCGCGAGGGGGGAAGGGCTGACTCAGGGCGTCGCCCGACCACAGGCCACGGCCGTGTCCACGCGGCCCCGGGGGCAGGGGTGGGGCGGGGCCGGGCGAGGCTGCGGCTCGCACAGCGGGGCGGGCACCGGGCAGCCCTGCGGTCCTGTTGGCAGGATGGCCAACAACTCCCGCCTGAGCCTGGCCAGCGCCTCCAGTGACAGCTACACCTTCTGCCGGCGGGTGTTCTGCGCCTGGGACTACCTCATCGGGAACCCCGAGGCCGCCGAGAGCAAGGCCGCCGCCATCGTGAACAGCATCCGGGTGAGTGGGCCGCCCAGGGAGGTGGGGGGATGGATGAGCAGGGCATGGGGTCCTGGGCACCGAGTCCCTGCTGTTCAGACCAGACCAGCCCAGCCAGGGTGACGGACATCAGACGTGCCCCTGAGCGGCCCCACTGTCCAACCGATACAGGAAGAAAATATTGCAACTCCTCTTTAATTTTATTTTTTTAAAAATATGTTTTTATTGCCGAAACCGGTGTGGCTCAGTGGTTAGAGCGTCGGCCTGCGGACTGAAGGGTCCCGGGTTCGATTCCCGGTCAAGGGCATGGACCTGGGTTTCGGGCACATCCCCAGTAGGGCGTGTGCAGGAGGCAGCTGATGGATGTTTCTCTCTCATCAATGTTTCTAACTCTCTATCCCTCTCCCTTCCCCTCTGTAAAAAATCAATAAAATATATTTTTAAAAAAATATGTTTTTATTGATGTCAGAGAGGAAGGGAGAGGGAGAGAGAGAAACATCCATGAGGAGAGAGAATCATGGACCGGCTGTCTCCTGCACGCCCCCCACTGGGGACCGAGCCCGCCCCCCCCACCCCCCCCCCGGGCCTGTGCCCTGACCGGGAATCGAACCCGTGGCCTCCCGGTCCCTAGGTCGTCGCTCAGCCCCTGAGCCACGCCGGCCGGGCTGTGTTTCTTAGTTCCTCTTTCTAACATGTTAATGTGCGTATTTGGGGTCATTTGCATAATGGATTTCTATGTGTTACACGCGGACACTGTGATGAATGAGCAGCTGCCTGCGGGGCATCAGCTTTGGCCGTGAGCTTGGAAGACCGAACCCTGAAGGCAGCGGTTCCCAACCTTCCTGACGCCACGGCCCTTTCATACAGCTCCTCATGCTGTGGGGACCCCCCAACCATGACATTATTTCCGTGGCTACTTCATCACGGTCATGTGGCTCCTGTGATGGATCGTCCTGTAAATACCTGATCTGCAGGATGGATTTTCATGGTTACACATTGAATATCATGAAAGCATCGTGATTGATCACAAAAACAATATGTAATTATCGATGTGTTTTCCGATGGTCTTAGGCGACCCCTGGGACAGGGTCGTGCGACCACCAAAGGGGTCGTGACCCCCAGGTTGAGAACCGCTGCCCTCAGGCCTTCGGAGTCCAGGTCCGCCGGGCAGGCAGGCCGCCGCGTGGCACCGCCTTTGGAGAAAAACGTTACTCGGGTCACATCACACGTCTCAGGAGTTCACCCCCATCTCCCCTTCCCGACCCCCCGGTTTTCTGTTTCGCCCATTTACTGTGGTTCAAGACATCGATCCCGACAGAATTGCACGGCAAAGTCTAGACTTCAGGCCACGATGTCGCATATTCACTCAACCAAGCGTGTCACACGCCGAGGTGCACACGGGCAGATACACAGGGTGTGCGTGGACGTGGCCGCAAAAACACCCACAAAAGCTTCCGTTTCATAGAAACGTAGGTTTGTTCCGAGGGAGACGGGCTGAATGCAAAGGGCTGAGATAAATGAGTCACCGTGAACGTAAAGGAATAGAACGTTTTCTTTATTTTTATTTTTTTAATATATTTTATTGATTTTTTTACAGAGAGGAAGGGAGAGGGACAGAGAGTTAGAAACATCGATGAGAGAGAAACATCGATCAGCCGCCTCCTGCACGCCCCCCACCGGGGATGTGCCCGCAACCCAGGCACATGCCCTTGACCGGGAATCGAACCCGGGACCCTTCAGTCCGCAGGCCGGCACTCTATCCACTGAGCCACACTGGTCAGGGCATAACAGAACATTTTAATAAAAATCAATATTTTTTTTCTTGAGCATCAACTCACCAGACCCTGAGTCCCTGCACAAATGGGTAAGGGTCTCGCCGATAAGCCCATTTCTCTCGTTCTCCGGAAGCGAGGTATTTCCTGTGGCCACACCAAGCAGGTCAGTCCCAGACCAAGGACGTGGCCACCGGCTGCCGGAACCTTCGCTGCCGGCATCCGTGGGGGGAGACGGTGCGCCGGCGCCTGAGGCGCGTGAGGGACGCGAATGCAACGCGATGACAGTCATCGGCCATTTGCTAACCTTGTAGCTCGTTATTCATAATGATGTACAACAGGACATTGTGAAAATTAAGCGACAACATTTTTATCAGAACCTTTCTCACTGGGACATACCGTTCGATTGGCTGGGCCGTAAGAACATCCATTGTGGGCCGCCCGTGGCCCGCGGGCCGTGCGTCTGACACGCTTGCACCAAATCATTTCTGACCGTGGGATCCGTGCCAAGGTTTATCATTAAGGCGCCTTACGGGCCTCTCCCTGCAGGAGGCGATCCTGGAAGAACAGGAGAAGAAGAAAAGCAAACACCTGTAGGTACCCAGACCCCTACGGAGAGCGTGGCCCCGTGGGTGGAAGCCGGGGCAGGAATCGCCAGGCGGGCTCTGTCTTGCTCGCACACACCGCCAGGCAGCCCCTCTTCCTCCTGAAAACCTAGGCTTCTGCACTGTGACCTGGGGGACCCCGTTCTCTCCATATCGGGGTTCAGGTCCCGGTCCCGCGGCCGGGAGGGGGAGGGGGTGCTGAGGTGGCCCTGTGGCCCGTTCTCTCACGGCGATAATAACACAGGTGTTTTGAGCATCAGTGTCCACGTTGCCAGATTCAGCAAAGACTCGTTGTATTTTGGGGGATGATGAGTCCTCCCCCGAGGATAGTGTTTATTGATTTTGAGGGGAGAGGGGAAGGGAGAGGGAGAGACAGAGAGACACCTCGATGTGAGAGAGACACGTCGATGGGTTGCCTCCCGCGCGCGCCCCGACCAGGGCCTGCAACCGAGGTCCGTGCCCTTGACCAAGAATCGAACCTGGACCCTTTGGTCCACAGGCCGATGCTCTATCCACTGAGCCACACCGGCCAGGGCTCAGCTTACTTGTGTTTAGCAACCACAGTCTTCTAAGCCATAGGACACAAACAGGACCGAATTCTTTTTTCCTATGTACACTAGAGGCCCGGTGCACGAAATTCTTGCATGGGGGTGGGGGGCGGTGTCCCTCAGCCCGCCTGCACCCTCTCGCAATCTGGGACTGCTGGCTCCTACCCGCTCGCCTGCCTGCCTGATCGCCCCTAAGCACTCATCTGCCTGCCTGATCGCCCCTAACCGCTCACCTGCCTGCCTGATCGCCCCTAACCACTCATCTGCCTGCCTGATCGCCCCTAATCGCTTGCCTGCCTGTCTGCCTGATCGCCCCTAACCACTCTTCCTGCCTGATCGCCCCTAACCGCCTCTGCCTCGGCCCCTGCCATGGTGATTTTGTCTGGAAGGACATTCATAAGGACATCCGGAAGGTCATTTGGCTGTACGGTCTAATTAGCATATTACGCTTTTATTATTATACATTTTTATTGAATCCAGAGAGAAGGAGAGAGATAGAAACATCCATGATGAGAGAGAATCATGGATTGGCTGCCTCCTATACGCCCCCTCCTGGGGATCGAGCCCACAACCCGGGCCTGTGCCCCAACCGGGAATCGAACCCAGGACCCTTTAGTCCGCAGGCTGACGCTCTATCCACTGAGCCACACCAGCCAAGGCGTTCGGTGCCAAATTCTGGTTGCCGCGCCTTCCGGGGTGATGTCCCAGATCTGGGGTGCTTCTCAAGGTCCGGGGGCCACCGTGGGAGGTGGGGCCACTCACAGAGGGCAGACCCAGGGGAGGGCACGTCCCCGCGGCCAGACGCACCTGCTCACGGACGCCCCGACAGGCTCAGCCCCGCGGCCGGCGCCCCTCACGCCCGCCCGCCCGCCTCTGCGCAGGGCGGTGACCGTCTGCCTGCGGGTCGTGGCCAACGTCCTGGTGCTGCTGTCACTGGCCGGGAGCATCTACCTCATCTACTTCGTGGTGGAGCGGTCGCAGCGGCTGGAGCAGTCCAAGAAGGAGCTGACGCTGTGGGAGAAGAATGAGGTACCCGGGGCCCCCCGCACCCCGTTTCCCGGCAGGTCTCCTGGGGGCACAGAGATGCTGCAGGGGGGGTCCGTGTGGCCGTGCCGGGCGGGGGTCCGTGTGGCCTCAGGCAGGAAGATATTCATTCACAACAGCCTTGCGCCCCGGCCGGTGTGCTCAGTGGGTAGCGCGTCAGCCCGCGGACCCGAAGGGCCCCGGGTTCGATTCCCGGTCAAGGGCATGGACCTGGGTTGCGAGCACATCCCCAGTGGGGGGCGTGCAGGAGGCGGCTGATCGATGTTTCTGACTCTCTCTCCCACTCCCTTCCTCTCTGTAAAAAATCAATAATATATATATATTTATTTATTTTTAAATATATTTTATTGACTTTTTACAGAGAGGAAGGGAGAGAGTTCGAGAGAATTAGAAACATCGATGAGAGAGAAACATCCATCAGCTGCCTCCTGCACGCTCCCTACTGGGGATGTGCCCGCAACCAAGGTCCATGCCCTTGACCGGAATCGAACCCGGGACCCTTCAGTCCTCAGGCCGATGCTCTATCCACTGAGCCACACCGGCCAGGGCAATAAAATATACTTTTTTTAAAAAAACAGCCTTGCACCCCGGCCAGTGTGTCGCGCATAGGCCTTCGGACTGAAGGGTCCCGGGTTCGATCCCGCTCAGGGCACAGGCCCGGGGTGTGGGCTCCATCCCCAGTGGGGGGCGTGCAGGAGGCAGCCGGTCCATGATTCTCTCTCATCATGGATGTTTCCCCCTCTCCCTTCCTCTCTGAAGTCAATAGAAACATATTCAAAAAGGGGGAGAGGGGAAAGCTAACTATCGGAGCTCGGGGAGGCCTCCCTCGCGTGTAAGAGCCGGGGGGCCCCAGGCTGGGCTGAGGGCCGATGAGGGCGGGGGCGGCCGGGCTGGGGTGCCCGGGCCCTCAGCTAAGCTCTGTGCCCGCAGGTGGGCGTGGTGGTCTCCCTGGTGACCATGCTGGCGCCCTCGGCCTTCGACCTCATCGCCGCCTTGGAGATGTACCACCCGCGGACCACCCTGCGCTTCCAGCTGGCCAGGTACCGGCCCCCCTCTGGGTCCCACGGCGGGAACCCCGGTCCATCGAGGGCCAAGGCTGCTGCACTGTCCCCCAAACTTAGCACAGCCCGGCCGGTGTGGCTCAGTGGCTGAGCAACGACCGAGGAACCAGGAGGTCAGGGTTCGATTCCGGTCAGGGCACAGGCCCGGGTGGCGGGCTCCATCCCCAGTGGGGGGCGTGCAGGAGGCAGCCGATCCATGATTCTCTCTCATCATGGATGTTTCTCTCTCTCTCTCCCTTCCTCTGTGACATCAATAAAAATATATTAAAAATAAAAGAACTTAGTAGACCTTCCCTGAGATGTATCCAAGGTGAGCAGGAGAGGAGGGGGAGGAAGAGGAGGGAGAGAGAGAGAGAGAGAGAGAGAGAGAGAGAGAGAGAGAGAGAGAGGACCGAGGTGACGGAGTGTGTGTTGGTCCCGCCCTCCCGGGTCCTCTGTGACTGATGGGAGGTGAAGGAGACCCACCCTTTTAAGACACTTTTTTTTATTGATTTTTTACAGAGAGGAAGGGAGAGGGACAGAGAGTTAGAAACATCGATGAGAGAGAAACATCGATCAGCTGCCTCCTGCACGCCCCCCACTGGGGATGTGCCCGCAACCCAAGTCCATGCCCTTGACCGGAATCGAACCCGGGACCCTCCGGTCCGCAGGCCGACGCTCTATCCACTGAGCCACACCGGCCGGGGCTAAGACACTTTTCAGACACGAGCAGAACATGAAGCTTTGCTCACGGCTTCCACCAGCTGGACTGCGAGGTTCCCGTGCATAAGCCAGGGGGCCGGGTGCGGAATGGGGGGATCTCAGGAGGAGCAGCAGCAGGCCCGGAGCCCGAGGGGGCGTCCTGTGTTCCCCCAGGGGGTCGGAGCAGCCGCCCCAAGTCCACCTGCCCCTACCCCGGCTCTGCCCTCCTCCCTCCACCCCGGCCCTGGCCCCGGCCTGGCCTGCTGGCCACGGGCGCTTCCTCTGTGACCCTGAGCTGCCCCACAGGCCCACCTCCCACCACCACCTCGGGGGCCGGGCTGCCCCCCTTCAAGATCGGCAGGTTTTTAAAAAAATATTTGTACTGATTCCAGAGAGGAAGGGAGAGGGAGAGAGAGAGAGAAACATCCATGATGAGAGGGAGTCACGGATCGGCTGCCTCCCGCACGCCCCCCACTGGGGATGGAGCCCACAACCTGGGCCTGTGCCTGGGCGGGAATCGAACCCGGGACCCTTGAGTCTGCAGGCCGAGCTCTATCCACTGAGCCACACCGGCCGGGTGACAGGCACACGGAGGGTCTGCACTCACTCTGTGTGAGGCTGAGTGAGGACACAGCGCCCCGGCAGGGGGAGGGCCACACAAAGGCCCTGGGCCCCCGACAGCTGAGGGGGGCCCCAGACACGGTGTTTTATCCCCCCAGTGAGGCTCTGGGGGACCCCGGAGGCAGCCACTGCCCCAGCCGCCCCGGCACGACCCCCCCACCCCCCACGGGCAGGTCTGGGCCGAGGGCTTCCGGTCGCGTCTCTCACGGGCCCTGCCTCTCAGGGTGCTGGTGCTGTACCTGGGGAACCTCTACAGCCTCATCATCGCCCTCCTGGACAAGGTCAACAGCATGAGCACCGAGGTGAGCGCCCCCCGCCCCCACCGCGCCCCACACGGATGGACGGACAGATACACAGACAGACACAGACAGAGACAGATGCACATATAGATATACACACACACAGACACACAGGCAGATGTACATATATACCTACACACAGACAGACACAGACACACACACCCAGACAGACACACAGATACACAGATATACACACAGACACATATACATACACAGACAGACACACAGATACACAGATATACACACAGACACAGACAGATACACAGATATACACACAGACACATATATACATACACAGACAGACACACAGATACACAGATATACACACAGACATATATACAGACACACAGATACACAGATATACACACAGACACATATATACATACACAGACAGACACACAGATACACAGATACACAGATATACACACAGACACATATATACATACACAGACAGACACACAGATACACAGATATACACACAGACATATATACACAGACAGACACACAGATACACAGGTATACACGCAGACACATATATACATACACAGACACACAGATACACAGATATACACACAGACATATATACACAGACAGACACACAGATACACAGATATACACACAGACACATATATACATACACAGACACACAGATACACAGATATACACACAGACACATACACAGACACAGACACACACACAGATACACAGATATACACACAGACACATATATACATACACAGACAGACACACAGATACACAGATATACACACAGACACACATACATACACAGACATGCACATAGATATGCACACAGACAGATATATACATACACACAGACAGACACACAGATACACAGATATACACACAGACACATATATACATACACACAGACAGACACACAGATACACAGATATACACACAGACACATATATACATACACAGACAGACACACAGATACACAGATATACACACAGACATATATACACAGACAGACACACAGATACACAGATATACACGCAGACACACATACATACACAGACAGACACACAGATACACAGATATACACACAGACACACATACATACACAGACAGACACACAGATACACAGATATACACACAGACACATATATACATACACAGACACAGATACACAGATATACACACAGACACATATATACATACACAGACAGACACACAGATACACAGATATACACACACACATATACATACACACAGACACACAGATACACACAGATATACACACAGACACATATACATACACACAGACAGACACACAGATACACACAGATATAGACACAGACACACACACATACACAGACAGACACACAGAAACACAGATATACACACACACACATATATACATACACAGACAGACACACAGATACACAGGTATACACACACACATATGCATACACACAGACAGACACACAGATACACACAGATATACACACACACACATATATACTTACACACAGACAGACACACAGATACACACAGATATAGACCCAGACCCACATACATACACAGACAGACCCACAGTTACACAGATATACACACAGACACAGACACACAGATACACAGATATACACACAGACACACATACATACACAGACAGATACACAGATACACAGATATACACACAGACACATATATACATACACACAGACAGACACACAGATACACAGATATACACACAGACATATATACACAGACAGACACACAGATACACAGATATACACACAGACACATATATACATACACAGACAGACACACAGATACACAGGTATACACACACACATATACATACACACAGACACACAGATACACACAGATATACACACAGACACATATACATACACACAGACAGACACACAGAAACACACAGATATAGACACAGACACACATGCATACACAGACAGACACACAGATACACAGATATACACACACACACATATATACATACACAGACAGACACACAGATACACAGGTATACACACACACATATACATACACACAGACAGACACACAGATACACACAGATATACACACAGACACATATACATACACACAGACAGACACACAGATACACACAGATATACACACAGACACACATACATACACAGACACACAGATACACAGATATACACACAGACACAGACACACAGATACACAGATATACACACAGACACACATACATACACAGACAGATACACAGATACACAGATATACACACAGACACATATATACATACACACAGACAGACACACAGATACACAGATATACACACAAATATATACACACACACAGACAGACACACAGATACACACAGATATACACACAGACACACATACATACACAGACAGACACACAGATATACACACAGACACATATATACATACAAAGACACACAGATACACAGATATACACACAGACACATATATACATACACAGACAGACACACAGATACACAGATATACACACAGACACATATATACATACACAGACACACAGATACACAGATATACACACAGACACATATATACATACACAGACAGACACACAGATACACAGATATACACACAGACACACATACATACACAGACAGACACACAGATACACAGATATACACACAGACACACATACATACACAGACAGACACACAGATACACAGATATACACACAGACACATATATACATACACACAGTGTGGATGGGCAGTGGGATGGGCAGTGGGATGGGCAGTGGGATGGGCAGTGGGGGTGGGCAGTGGGGGGTGGGCAGTGGGGATGGGCAGTGGGGTTGACAGTGGGGGGTGGGCAGTGGGGTGGACAGTGGGGGTGGGCAGTGGGGGTGGGCAGTGGGGGTGGGCAGTGGGGGTGGGCAGTGGGGGGTGGGCAGTGGGGATGGGCAGTGGGGTTGACAGTGGGGGAGGGCAGTGGGGATGGGCAGTGGGGGTGGGCAGTGGGGGTGGCCAGTGGGGGGTGGGCAGGGGGTGTGGGCAGTGGGGGTGGGCAGGGGGGGGGGGCATTCGGGGGGGGCAGTTTGGAGGGGGAGGGGGGGGTGGGCGGTGGGGTGGGCAGTGGGCGGTGGGCAGTGGGGGGTGGGCAGGGGGTGGGCAGTGGGGGTGGGCAGTGGGTGTGGGCAGTGGGGGTGGGCAGTGGGGGTGGGCATGGGGGGTGGGCAGTTTGGATGGGCAGTGGGGGGTGGGCAGTGGGGTGGGCAGTGGGCGGTGGGCAGTGGGGGGTGGGCAGGGGGTGGGCAGTGGGGGGTGGGCAGTGGGTGTGGGCAGTGGGGGGGGGCAGTGGGGGTGGGCATTCGGGGTGGGCAGTTTGGATGGGCAGTGGGGGTGGGCAGTGGGGGTGGGCAGTGGGGTGGGCAGTGGGGGTGGGCAGTGGGGGGTGGGCAGTGGGGGTGGGCAGTGGGGGGTGGGCAGTGGGGGGTGGGCAGTGGGGGTGGGCAGTGGGGTGGGCAGTGGGGGTCGGCAGTGGGGGGTGGGCAGTGGGGGGTTGGCAGCCGGGGCGGGTGTTCGGGGCCTGTCCGGCCGCACTGCCGCGAATCCCGAGGCTCCAGCAGGAGAGGCGGCTGGACAGCGGCTCTGTGCCCGGCCCTGGGTGCACAGAGGGTCCCGGCCTGAGCACGGGACGCGGACGTGGGGCCTCAGGGGCAGAGTGCGGCCGTGTGACCGGCAGCCGTGAGGACACGGGGACACACGCGTGTTCACCCAGAGCCGTCTGGGCAGCTGCGGAGAAGCTCAGTTCCCCCCACAGCCCTGCTCCCGACGGGACGGCTCCTGGCAGGTGGCCTCCTCCCAGGCTAGAGACGGAGGAACAGAGGGACAGAGAGACGGACAGAGGGACAGAGAGACAGAGGGACAGGGGGACAGAGGGACAGAGGGACAGGGGGACAGAGGGACAGAGGGACAGGGGGACAGAGGGACAGAGGGACAGAGAGACCGAGGGACAGAGAGACAGAGAGACAGAGAGACGGACAGAGGGACAGAGGGACAGAGGGACAGAGTGCTGACCCCTGAGCCATGTGGTGACACGGGGTCCTTGCAGACAGACACAGGGACAACCCTTCTCCTCCCCTCCCCGTCCCCCTGTCTCCGCAGGAAGCCGCCATCAGCAGTAACAGGAGCCACTGGCTGGGGGCCCCCGTTTCCTCCGCCCCCAGGACGGCCCCCGACGGGGAGACGTGGCCCACCCAGGGGCCGGGGCTCCGGAGGAACGGCTCCTGGGCCCTGGGGCTGGCTGGCGCCCCCGCGTTCGCCTCGGCCAACCGGACTGGGCCCCCCCCAAGCCCGCAGGACCAGTGCTGGGAGACCTACGTGGGGCAGGTGCGTCCCCCGCGGGGCCCCCGGCCCGCCCGCACTCGCCGGCAGCTCTGGAGTCATTGCCCCCATTTTACAGGAAGGAAAAGTGAGGCCGGGGACGGCTTCGGGCTTTCCTGTCTCACCATCTACCAGGGAGCCCTGGCCATGTGGCTCGGTGGATAGAGCTCGGCCTGTGGCCTGAAGGGTCCCGGGTTCGATTTCCGGTCAGGGCACGTACCCGGGTTTTGGGCTCCATCCCTAGAGTGGGGGGCGTGCAGGAGGCGGCCCATCCATGATTCTCTCTCATCATGGCTGTGTCCCTCTCCCTCTCCCTTCCTCTCTGAAATCAATAAAGAAATATTTTTAAGAAAATCTGTTCCAAGGGCTTGTCCACGTCAGATCCGATTGCCAGCCTCCTGTAGGTGCAGATGAGGAAACTGAGGCACAGAGCGGGCAGGCCCCGCCCAGGCACCCGCTCAGCCCCATGCCTCACCCCTGTGCTCCGCCCCGTCCCCCACACATAACTGCCTGCAGAGTCTTGCCCCTAAGACGGAGTCAGGGTCCCGAGCGGTCGGCCTCCCGCGGCCCAGACCTCTATGTCCCTGTCCCTCTGGCCTCGAAGTCCAAGTTCCAATGAACAAATCCTGAGCCGCCCCCCCCCCCCCCGTGAGCTGGGTGTGAATCAGAAGGGCCCCGTCTCCAACCCTGGGAAGGGAGGGGCGGGCAGGGCCTCGGGGTGGCCCTGGGGACACTGCGCTCACTGAGCCCCGCCCCACACACGCTTCCAGGAGATGCTCAAGCTGTCCATCATCGACATGCTCTTCACTGTGGCCAGCGTCCTGCTCATCGACTTCTTCCGCGGCCTCTTCGTCCGGTACCTGAGCGACTACTGGTGCTGGGACCTGGAGAGCAAGTTTGTGAGGAGACGCGGCCCCCCCCCCGGGGGACGTTGGGGGGCTGGACCCGTCCTCCCTGGCGTGGGGGCTGGAGACAGTGTGGCCCAGAGGGAAGGCCTGAGGCAAGGGAGGGGAGGGGAGAGGGGTGTGAGAGGGGAGAGGAGGGGGTGCAGGGCCGGGCCTCCCTGAGAGCAGAGTCCTCTCTCTGCGGGAGCCACTTCCTGCCGGTCGGGGGGCGTAGGTCACAGACGCCCACTTTCTCTGCAGCCTGAATACGGGGAGTTCAAAATCGCGGAGAACGTGTTGCATTTGATCTACAACCAGGGGATGATCTGGTGGGTGTGCGGCTAAATATATAGATGAGAGGCCCGGTGCACGAATTCGTGCATTGGTGGGGGGGCGTGGCCTGCAGGGATCGGCCCGCTGTGGGAGTGCCACTCATCCCGGTCAGCGGAGTGGCTGAGGACCCGCCCTCTGAGTGGCTGCTCCCGCTGTGGGAGTGCACTGACCACTGGGGGGCAGATCCTGCATCGAGCGTCTGCCCCCTGGTGGTCAGTGCGCATCATAGCGACTGCTTGACTGGTCGTTCTGGTCGTTCTGTTGTTTGGTCACTGGGCTTTTATATATATATAGACTAGAGGCCCGATGCATGAAATTCCTGCATGGGTAGGGTCCCTAGGCCTGGCTGGTCATCAAGGCCTGCTAGCTGCTGGTCAGGACCTTCCTTCATTCTGTGCCGCCCCCTGGTGGTCAGCACATGTCATAGCAAATGATCTTACTCCTGAAGTTCAAATGATCTTCAACTTCTGAGGGGACACTTTGCATATTAGCCTTTTATATATATAGATAGACTAGAGGCGCGATGCATGAAATTCCTGCATGGGTAGGGTTCCCAGGCCTGGCCAGCAATCAGGGCCGATCTGGGGGGTGACCGGCGGGGTTATTGGGGGGGTCCCCACTGGCACCTGCCTTGGATGGCCTGGGGCCTGCAGGCCGGAGCCAGCTTTCTACATTGAGCGTCTGCCCCCTAGTGGTCAGAGTGTGTCATAGCGACCCATCTTTCCATTGGTCGTTCCACCATTTGACTGATTTGCATATTAAGCTTTTACGATATAGGATTTTTTTAAAATATATTTTATTGATTTTTCACAGAGAGGAAGGGAGAGGGATAGAGAGTTAGAAACATCGATGAGAGAGAAACATCGATCAGCTGCCTCCTGCACACCTCCCACTGGGGATGTGCCCGCAACCCAGGTACATGCCCTTGACCGGAATCGAACCCGGGACCCCTCAGTCCGCAGGCCGACGCTCTATCCACTGAGCCACACCTGTTACGGCGCCTTTTTTCTTTTTAAAAAAACTTTAATATTTTTTTTCTTTTTTTATTGATTTCAGAAAGGAAGGGAGAGGGAGAAAGAGAGAGAAACATCCATGATGAGAGAGAATCATGCATCGGCTGCCTCCTGCACGCCCCGCACTGGGGATCGAACCCGAAACCCGGGCATGTGCCCTTGACGGGAATCTAACCCAGGACCCTTCAGTCCACAGGCCGACGCTCTACCCACCAAACCACACCGGCCAGGGCTAAAAGAAATATTTTACTTATGAATTTGTTGTTGCTGTTAATCCTCACCCGAGGATATTGCTCTATTCATTTTTTAGAACGAGTGGCAGGGACTGGGAGAGACACAGAGAGAGAGCCATCGAGGTGAGAACAGGTGGCCTCCCACTCACACCCCGGCCAGGCCCTGGGGTTGAGCCTGTGGCAACCGAGGTCCGTGCCCTCGGCCGGGAATCGAACCCGGGACCCTGTGGTCCGCAGGCCGGCACTCTACCCACTTAGCCACACCGGCCAGGGCCATCTTTTTGCTTTTCAGACTCTCAGGCAGGCGCGTCAGCCTCGCGGCATTTATTTCAACGGGGCGTGCGGCCCGCCGGCCCGAGTGTGACATGCTCACGGGGGAACGCGGCCAGGGGTGGCATCTGTGAAATTCTTGCCTAAAAACTGCTGCTGTTTGCCGAAACTGGTTTGGCTCAGTGGGTAGAGCGCTGGCCTGAGGACTGAAGGGTCCTGGGTTCGATTCCGGTCAAGGGCATGGACCTGGGTGGCGGGCACATCCCCGGTGGGGGGTGTGCAGGAGGCGGCTGATCGATGTTTCTCTCTCATCGATGTTTCTGACTCTCTATCCCTCTCCCTTCCTCTCTGTAAAAATCAATAAAAATAAAAACATAAAAAAAACAAAACCGCTGCCGTGGACAGAGACGGGGGGATCTGGCCCCAAACCCCAGTTTCCTGTTACTGGCCCCGGGTCCGGGTGAGGGCCTCCCCCTGGCCACGCGTGCGGAGAGGGACAGAGAGGGCCTGGGACACGGGTCCCTACTCACCTCCAGGAGGCGCTGGCTTCGCCTGCAGGAGGTGGGGGTGGGGCCTGGGGTCTCAGATCTCAGGGGTCCCCCCAGTTCCTCGAGCACTGCGTGGGGGCTCAGGACCACGGCGGACGAGGCCACGTACATGCTCACGGCCCCTCCCCGGTTCCAGGATGGGCTCCTTCTTCTCCCCGTGTCTGCCCGCCTTCAACGTCCTCAAGCTGATCGGCCTCATGTACCTGCGGAGCTGGGCTGTGCTCACCTGCAACGTGCCCCACCAGCAGGTCTTCCGGGCGTCCAGGTGGGTGGGTCTGTGTGCGCCCCATCCGGGTCCCCTGTGGCCAGGGCACACCCCTCCCCCATATCCCCCCACCCCTGCTGGCCTGTCCTGGTTAATTCCCTCCCCAAGCCGTCCAGGGCCCAGCCTGGAATTAACCATCGCTCCCCGAAGCTCCCAACACAATTTTAAAACTTTTTATTGTTGCTCATCCTCCCCCGGGGACATTTTCCCATTGGTTTTAGAGAGAGCGGAAGGGAGAGGGAGAGACAGAGAGACACATCGATGGGTTGCCTCCTGCACGCGCCCCGACCAGGGCCCGGGCTGGGGAGGAGCCTGCCACCGAGGTCCGTGCTCTTGACTGGCATCGAACCCGGGACCCTGTGGTCCGCAGGCCGGTGCTCTGTCCACTGAGCCACACCAGCCAGGGCTGAAGAACTTTTCCCGAGTTTGATGACCCAGTGGGGAGTGGCTTTCATAAATATTTTGTTTGAATAATGTTCACACACTGAACGCCAGGATGTCACAGCACGAGGAAGGGGGGACGGGTCTGACGTGGTCCGTGGATTGTGCTCCTAGGTGAGGGCTGTGGGGTGGCCTCGCTTGGTTTGAGGGGGGCAGGCTGGGCAGGGCAACCCATGGAGTAAGTCCCTAGTGTTTGCTAAGCTCCTGTGACCCCCCTGACACCCCAGCCTGGGGAGTGGGGGGCGGATGGTGTTTTGTTTGCAGAATCGGACTGTGGGTTCTGTGCCCGTCCCTGGGCGTGTGGCTGTGGTTCTGTGGCTCTGTGTCCCTGGGTGTGTGACCATGGGTTCCGTGTCCCTGGACGTGTGGCTGTGGTTCTGTGGGTTCTGTGTCTGTCCCTGGGCGTGTGGCTGTGGTTCTGTGTCTGTCCCTGGCATGTGGCTGTGGTTCTGTGGTTCTGTGTCCGTCCCTGGGCGTGTGGCTGTGGTTCTGTGGTTCTGTGTCTGTCCCTGGGCGTGTGGCTGTGGTTCTGTGGGTTCTGTGTCTGTCCCTGGGCGTGTGGCTGTGGTTCTGTGTCTGTCCCTGGGCATGTGGCCGTGGTTCTGTGGTTCTGTGTCTGTCCCTAGGCGTGTGGCCGTGGTTCTGTGTCCGTCCCTGGGCGTGTGGCTATGGTTCTGTGGTTCTGTGTCCGTCCCTGGGTATGTGGCTGTGGTTCTGTGTCCATCCCTGGGCGTGTGGCTGTGGTTCTGTGTCCGTCCCTGGGCGTGTGGCCGTGGTTCTGTGTCCGTCCCTGGGCATGTGGCCGTGGTTCTGTGTCCTTCCCTGGGCGTGTGGCTGTGGTTCTGTGTCTGTCCCTGGGCGTGTGGCCGTTGTTCTGTGGTTCTGTGTCTGTCCCTGGGCGTGTGGCTGTAGTTCTGTGTCCGTCCCTGGGCGTGTGGCTGTGGTTCTGTGGGTTCTGTGTCTGTCCCTGGGTGTGTGGCCGTGGGTTCCGTGTCCCTGGGTGTGTGGCCGTGGGTTCCCTGTCCCTGGGTGTGTGGCCGTGGGTTCCCTGTCCCTGGGCGTGTGGCCGTGGGTTCCCTGTCCCTGGCCGCAGCATGACCCCTGGCGGGCCCGCAGGTCCAACAACTTCTACCTGGCCATGCTGCTGTTCATGCTGTTCCTCTGCATGCTGCCCACCGTGTTCGCCATCGCGCGCTACAAGCCGTCCCCGCACTGCGGGCCCTTCAGGTGAGTGGCTCCGCCCCAGGACACGCGTGTCCTCCTCCTCCGGCCCCGGGCAGGTCCCCGGGCCCTGTCCTCCATCGGCCGCCTCCCTGCAGCGTCTCTGCCCCTCGCTCCCTTCAAGAGACACAGCCCAGCTGGCGCCCCAGGGGGCAGCGGCCTGGCTCGGTGCTTGAGGGAGATCCCAGCTGGTCAGGGTTCCCTCCCGGACTCAGAGGGTCCCTAAGACCGCCCTCGCCACCCCTGGTCCATCAGGGCAGGGCCGGGTCACCTCCCAGCACGTGAGCTTTTGTTGTTGTTAATCCTCACCTGAGGATATTTCCCACTGATTTTAGAGAGTGGACGGGGGAGGGAGAGACAGAGAGAAACATCGATGTGAGAGAGACACGTCGATGGCTTGCCTCCTGCATGTGCCCCGACCAGGGCAGGGATTGAGCCTGCAGCAGAGGCACGTGCCCTTAACCAGAATCAAACCCGGGAGCCTCCAGTCCTCAGGCACTCTAACCACTGAGCAACACCGGCCAGGGCTATACGTCCATTTTGATACAACATCTATGGAACATGTAGGGTCTGGGTTTGTAGACACTATTCACACACACTCTCACACACTCTCACACTCGCACACACACACGTATACACACTCATACTCATACACACACAATCTCACACTTGCACACTCATACAATCATACACACACTCAAACGCACACACTGACACACACTCACACACTCATACACACACACTCGCACGCACACACGCTCACACAAACACACTGACACACTCATACACACACTTATACACACACTGACACACACTTGCACACACACACTTGCACACTCACGCAGTCATACACACACTCAAACACACTCACACTGACACACAACTCTCACACTTGCACACACACACACATACACACACTGACACACTCACACGCACACGCTCACACACACACACACACTCTCAGTGATTGCGGACCCGCCTCCAGCTGTGCAATGACTGGGACTCTTCATGGGGAGCCCTCCTGCCCCCAGAAGAAGCTGGTGTCCTCCTAGCCAGGGGTGCACCCCGGCTCCTCACTGACCTTGAGGATGGCCCTCTAGCCAACCAGGCCCCCATCTCCCCCCCCGCCCCCCGCAGCGGGCAGGAGAAGATCTACGACATCGTGGCGGAGACGGTGGCGGACCTGCCCACCTGGTTCGCCACGGTGGTCGGCTATGTGAGCAGCCCCGTGGTCATCCTGCCGGCCGTGCTGCTGCTCTTGTGAGTGTTCCCCCCACCCCGCCGACCCCGCAGACAGGGTCCCGCTGGCTTGGCTACCAGCCAGCACCGCCCCCCAACAATTCCGTGCAAATCAGCGAGTCTGTGCAGGTCACCGCTGGGCCGAGGGCCTGAGCAGGGGCCTGGGCGGCAGGAGGGCAGCGTGAGGGGTCCCCGTGGCCTCCGGGCGCCCTGTGGCCCGCGATGGGGTGGAGGCCATGGTCGCTCCTGTTCCCGGAGGTCAGCTGCCGCAGGGGGGACCGCACGTGCACTGAGCTCCCGCTCCTCTGGGCTGCACCGTGCAGACCCTGGGCCGGTGTCACAGGTCCGCTCCCATCTGGGCTGTGCCCAGGCAGCCCAAAGCAAGACCAGGAGAGGGAGGCAGCCTCTGTTCTTTGGCACCTGGGACCGCGGTGCCCTGTGGGAGGGCCGGGTGCCCCCCTGGCTGGGACCCCAGGGAAGTGAGGCGGGTGGCACACCCAAGCTCTGAGCTCCCAGCTCTGAGCCCTGAGCCCCGAGCCCTAAGCCCTGAGCCCCGAGCCCTAAGCCCTGAGCCCCGATCCCTGAGCCCTGAGCCCTGAGCCCCGAGTCCTGAGCCCTGAGCCCTGAACCCTGAGCCCCGACCCCTGAACCCTGAGCCCCGAGCCCTGAACCACGATCCCTGAGCCCTGAGCCCTGAGCCCTGAGCCCCGAGTCCTGAGCCCTGAGCCCTGAGCCCCGAATCCTGAGCCCTGAGCCCTGAGCCCCGATCCCTGAGCCCTGAGCCCTGAGCCCCGATCCCTGAGCCCTGAGCCCTGAGCCCCGATCCCTGAGCCCTGAGCCCCGATCCCTGAGCCCTGAGCCCTGAGCCCCGATCCCTGAGCCCCGAGTCCTGAGCCCTGAGCCCTGAGCCCCGATCCCTGAGCCCTGAGCCCCGATCCCTGAGCCCTGAGCCCTGAGCCCCGATCCCTGAGCCCTGAGCCCTGAGCCCCGATCCCTGAGCCCTGAGCCCCGATCCCTGAGCCCTGAGCCCTGAGCCCCGATCCCTGAGCCCTGAGCCCTGAGCCCTGAGCCCCGAGTCCTGAGCCCTGAGCCCTGAGCCCTGAGCCCCAGGCCTGAGCCCCAATCCCTGAGCCCTGAACCCTGAGCCCCGATCCCTGATCCCTGAACCCTGAGCCCCAATCCCTGAGCCCTGAGCCCCAATCCCTGAGCCCTGACCCCTGAGCCCCGAGCCCTAATCCCCGATCCCTGAGCCCTGAGCCCCGATCCCTGAGCCCCGATCCCTGAGCCCTGAGCCCTGATCCCCAATCTCCGAGCCCTGAGCCCCGAACCGCCTTCCTCCCCAGCATGCTCATCTACTACCTGCAGAGCATCGCCCGGTCCCTGAAGCTCAGCAACCGCCAGCTCCGCATGCAGATCCAGAACGCAAGTACCGCCCTCCCCGCACCCCCCAAGGGGCAGGTCCCGCCAGCTGGGGGCGCCCACGAGGCCTCTCATTCTCAAATCCCTGGGACTCCGGCCCCCCGGGGGGTGCCAGGCCACCTCTCCCCATCCCGGGATCGCCCAGGGTCCTTGCTGAGAGTCCCCAGGGGCAGGGGCCCCCATCTGCCCAGGAATGAAGCTGCCCCGGCACCTGAGCGCCATCTGGCGGCCATGCCCAGCCCTGCAGGCGGGGGCTCCTCCGTGGGCTGTGCTGGGCGGGAGGGGAGAAGGGATTCCCGGGGTCCCTGTCATCGCGGGCACCTGACCCAGAGGCACTATTTGGGCCCAAAGACCACCTTTTCCTCGTCTTTTTGATTCTGGTGATTCTTAAACCTTAGCTGTCAGAACAGCCAGAGGGGGCCCAGGCCCCCGCCCCCCAATCCTTCCACACTCTCCACTCCTCCCACACCCAGCGGCTCCCCAGAACCCCGTCCCAGAACCCCATGCCAGGAACCTCCACCTCTTTAACCTTTTTTATTTTTAGTTAATTTTTAAACATATTTTATTGATCTTTTACAAAGAGGAAGGGAGAGGGAGAGAGAGTTAGAAACATCGATGAGAGAGAAACATCGATCAGCCGCCTCCTGCACGCCCCCCACTGGGGATGTGCCCACAACCCAGGTCCATGCCCTTGACCGGAATCGAACCCGGGACCCTTCAGTCCGCAGGTCGACGCTCTACCCACTGAGCCACACTGGCCAGGGCTCTTTAACCTTTTTTTAAAAACACCTCCCCTGAATCTCGATTCCGCTACAGAAATACTAGCGCGTCCCCTGAGCCCGTGGTCGTCAAACCGCGGCTCGCGAGCCACACGCGGCTCTTTGGCCCCTGGAGTGTGGCTCTTCCACAAAACACCACGGACAGTGCGATGGAAACTTCGTGGCCCAGGCGCAGACGTCGGTATTTTGTGGAAGAGCCACACTCCAGGGGCCAAAGAGCCGCGTGTGGCTCGCGAGCCGCCGTTTGCCAACCAGTGCCCGAAGCCATTTAAAAAGAAAAGCGTTTGGGGCAGCCAAGGGCGTCCCCCGGGGTGCCCGGCACGGCTTGTCTGTGTCCCGGCCGCCCACCGTTGGCGGGACCTCAGGGTCCATCCGGGGCCGGAATGCGGCCTGGGAGGCCTGAGGGTTAGGGCCGGGTGTTAGCATCTGTCTTTCCCCCAAGAGCAGTACTTGTCACTGCTTCCGCTACGTCCAAGCGACCGTGTGACCGTCTGTTTTAGGCAAGATCGGAAGATAAGAAGAAGGTTGCCCAGATGGCGGAAGGTGAGTGCCGGGCGGTCACACACTCCCGCGACCGACCCTCTGCTGCCCGCGCTCACCGGGCACCGGGAAGGGGGATCTGGGGGCATACGCGTGGGTCTGAGTCCACAGTGTTCACGTGGTGCCCGGCCTGGGCGGAACCCCAGCACAGGGGTGGGGTCAGGGGGAAGGGGTGGGGTCAGAGGGAAGGGGTGGGGTGAGGGGAAGGGTGGGGGGCAGGGGGAAGGGGTGGGGTCAGGGAAGGGGTGGGGTCAGGGGGAAGGGGTGGGGTCAGGGAAGGGTGGGGTCAGGGAAGGGGTGGGGTCAGGGAAGGGGTGGGGTCAGAGGGAAGGGGTGGGGTCAGGGGAAGGGGTGAGGGGGCAGGGGAAGGGGTGGGGTCAGGGGAAGGGGTGGGGTCAGGAGGAAGGTGTGGGGTCAGGGGAAGGGGTGGGGTCAGGGGGAAGGGGTGGGGTCAGGGGGAAGGGGTGGGGTCAGGGGAAGGGGTGGGGTCAGGGGAAGGGGTGGGGTCAGGGGAAAGGGGTGGGGTCAGGGGGAAGGGGTGGGGTCAGGGGGAAGGGGTGGGGTCAGGAGGAAGGTGTGAGGCCGGAGAGGGAACCATGAGAACGAACGGCTGTCTTGTTCGCTTTTGTGCTTCTCTCCATGTCCCCTGGGTTCCTTGCAAGGCGCCCACTCAGGCCTCTGGCAAGGCCCCGCCTCCTTAGACCCAGGCCCCGCCTCCTCCTTAGACCCAGGCCCCGCCTCCTTAGGCCCAGGCCCCTCCTCCTTAGGCCCAGGCCCCGCCTCCTTAGGCCCAGGCCCCGCCTTCCTAGGCCCAGGCCCCTCCTTCCTAGGCACAGGCCCCTCCTCCTTAGGCCCAGGCCCCTCCTCCTTAGGCCCAGGCCCCTCCTCCTCCTTAGACCCAAGCCCCGCCTCCTTAGGCCCAGGCCCCTCCTCCTTAGACCCAGGCCCCTCCTCCTTAGGCCCAGGCCCCTCCTCCTTAGACCCAGGCCCCTCCTCCTCCTTAGGCCCAGGCCCCTCCTCCTGCTTAGGCCCAGGCCCCTCCTCCTCCTTAGACCCAGGCCCCGCCCACAATCCCAGCCCAGGCCCCTCCTCCTTAGCCCAGGCCCCTCCCCCTCCTTAGGCCCAGGCCCCTCCTTCCTAGGCCCAGGCCCCTCCTCCTCCTTAGACCCAGGCCCCATCTCCTTAGACCCAGGCCCCGCCTTCCTAGGCCCAGGCCCCTCCTTCTTAGGCCCAGGCCCCTCCTTCCTAGGCACAGGCCCCTCCTCTTTAGGCACAGGCCCCGCCTTCCTAGGCCCAGGCCCCGCCTCCTTAGGCCCAGGCCCCGCCTCCTTAGGCCCAGGCCCCTCCTCCTTAGGCCCAGGCCCCTCCTCCTCCTTAGACCCAAGCCCCGCCTCCTTAGGCCCAGGCCCCACCTTCCTAGGCCCAGGCCCCTCCTCCTTAGGCCCAGGCCCCGCCTCCTTAGGCCCAGGCCCCTCCTCCTTAGGCCCAGGCCCCTCCTTCCTAGGCCCAGGCCCCTCCTCCTCCTTAGACCCAGGCCCCATCTCCTTAGACCCAGGCCCCGCCTTCCTAGGCCCAGGCCCCTCCTTCTTAGGCCCAGGCCCCTCCTTCCTAGGCACAGGCCCCTCCTCTTTAGGCACAGGCCCCGCCTTCCTAGGCCCAGGCCCTGCCTCCTTAGGCCCAGGCCCCGCCTCCTTAGGCCCAGGCCCCTCCTCCTTAGGCACAGGCCCCGCCTCCTTAGGCCCAGGCCCTGCCTTCCTAGGCACAGGCCCCTCCTCCTTAGGCACAGGCCCCGCCTTCCTAGGCACAGGCCCCTCCTCCTTAGGCCCAGGCCCCACCCACAGTCCCAGCCCAGGTCAGGGTCTGAACTAGGAGCCACACCCCATGGCACCCCTCATCCTCCCTCTGTCCCAGCCCCAGAGCTCAGAGGGAAGGAGAGACTCCCCAGAACCAGGGACAGAACGAGGAGCGGGGGTCGGGGGACGGAAGGGGTGTGCGGCAGGCACAGGTGCAGGGAGGCATCCTGGGGACCCCTCCCAGCTCCGAGGGTGACAGGCAGAACCAGCCCAGGGCACGGCCTCCCTCGGAGAAGGGCCTGTGGGCAGCTCGGTCTGCTCTGCTCTGAGCGAGTGGGGAAGGGGGGGCGTTCCCCCGGGAGGAGCCTGGGTTAAGGTCCTGGGCCCCGGACCCCGCCTGCCCAGCCTGGAGGTCCCTGTGGCGGGGACGCAGCTCAGGCTGTGACCCCCACTCTGAGGGTCCCGTGTGTCGCTCAGTGCAGATCCATGGCCTCCTCGGGGTCCCGGTAGCACTGGCCAGGACGGTGTGCTCCTGGCTGTCCCACTGTGTGCTCCTTGGCTGTCCTACTGTGTGCTCCTGGCTGTCCCACTGTGTGCTCCTTGGCTGTCCCACTGTGTGCTCCTGGCTGTCCCACTGTGTGCTCCTTGGCTGTCCCACTGTGTGCTCCTTGGCTGTCCCACTGTGTGCTCCTTGGCTGTCCTACTGTGTGCTCCTTGGCTGTCCCACTGTGTGCTCCTGGCTGTCCCACTGTGCTCCTGGCTGTCCCACTGTGTGCTCCTTGGCTGTCCCACTGTGTGCTCCAGGCTGTCCCACTGTGTGCTCCTGGCTGTCCCACTGTGTGCTCCTGGCTGTCCCACTGTGCTCCTGGCTGTCCTACTGTGTGCTCCTGGCTGTCCGACTGTGTGCTCCTGGCTGTCCCACTGTGTGCTCCTTGGCTGTCCCACTGTGTGCTCCAGGCTGTCCCACTGTGTGCTCCTGGCTGTCCTACTGTGTGCTCCTGGCTGTCCCACTATGTGCTCCTGGCTGTCCCACTGTGTGCTCCACTAGTGCCATCCTCTGTGCTCCTGTCCACCCCCCTGTGTGCTCCTGGGTGCACTGTCCTACTGTGTGCTCCACTGGTCCCCTTCCCAGCTTGAGGTTAAGCCTTTTATCCAGAGCGCTCTGTGAGTGTCCCCCCAACATCGAACCTGAGCCCAACACTGGGGATCCCCCGCTTTGCCTCCCGGGCCCTGACGGTGCACCCCCAAAGCCTGGGGCTGGCATGGCGCCTCCCCCCTCTCCCCCCCAGCTCACTGCTCACGGCCTCTTTCCCCGCAGCCCGGATCCAGACCCAGGAGGAGGGCCCCACGAGGCTGCCCCACGACGGGGACCCCAGCAGCCAGCCGTCCCTGACCCCCTTGGGGACGCCCCAGGACAACGGCCACGCGGTCAGCGTGGACTCGCCCAGCAGCAAGGGAGGCCGGGGGGACACGGCCACCCAGCCCGCGCCCCAGAGCCCCCCGCCAGGGCCCCGCAGCCCCAGCGCCCTCCTCCCCGGCGCCCCCAGGTCCTGGCCGGAGCGCAGCGCCAGGAGGTGAGCTTGCTGTCGCTCACGGCAGGGGGTGGGGGAGTAGGGGTGTCCTGGGTCTGTCCCCCACGTGAGAGCAGTGGGACCTGCAGGCTCTCCAGCCTCGTGTGGGAGTGAGAGTTGCCGACCTGCGTGTAAGGGGGGGTAAGGGGGGTGGGGGGTGTTTTTGTTTAAAGACAAGGACTAAGTTAACAAAGACCCGGAGTCTCAGAGTCTCGCTGTGCGAGCGGTCCAGCGCCTGTCTCTGTGGGGCCTGGACAAGGGGGAGGGCCCATGGGTCCCGCAGGCTCTGGGGTGACTGTCTGTGAGGCTGAGGGGTCCAAGGGGGTGAGGGCATGCTTCTCACTCGTGCCCACCAGTGCCGCCCCACTGTGTGCTCCTGGCTGCCCCACTGTGTGCTCCTGGCATTCCCACTGTGTGCTCCTGGCCGCCCCACTGTGTGCTCCTGGCATTCCCACTGTGTGCTCCTGGCCGCCCCACTGTGTGCTCCTGGCATTCCCACTGTGCGCTCCACTGGTGCTGTCCCACTGTGTGCTCCTGGAATTCCCACTGTGTGCTCCTGGCCGCCCCACTGTATGCTCCTGGCCATCCCACTGTGTGCTCCTGGCTGCCCCACTGTGTGCTCCTGGCCATCCCACTGTGTGCTCCACTGGTGCTGTCCCACTGTGTGCTCCTGGCCACCCCACTGTGTGCTCCACTGGTGCTGTCCCACTGTGTGCTCCTGGCCACCCCACTGTGTGCTCCATTGGTGCTGTCCCACTGTGTGCTCCTGGCCACCCCACTGTGTGCTCCTGGCCATCCCACTGTGTGCTCCTGTTCACCTCCCTGTGTGCTCCTGGCCATCCCACTATGTGCTCTTGTCCACCCCCCTGTGTGCTCCTGGCTGTCCCACTGTGTGCTCCTTTCCACCCCCCTGTGTGCTCCAGGCTGCCCCACTGTGTGCTCCTGTCCACCCCCCTGTGTGCTCCTGGCTGCCCCACTGTGTGCTCCTGTTCACCTCCCTGTGTGCTCCTGGCTATCCCACTATGTGCTCCTGTCCACCCCCCTGTGTGCTCCTGGCTGTCCCACTGTGTGCTCCTTTCCACCCCACTGTGTGCTCCTGTCCACCCCACCATGTGCTTCTGGACCAAGGAGCCATGCTGGGACCTGTTAGCAATGCCCTCGGAGCTGCCCTGGAGATGTGGGCGCCCTCCTTGCATTAGGGCTCCCTCCCCCCGGAGAGGAGAGGCCTGTGTCCCGGGTGAGTGTCCCCAGTGGACACCCTGTGGTGCAGAGAGACCTCCCGGACCCCCTGTTCCTGCTCCGGGGCCCAGAGGCGGGGCCAGAGAGTGCCAACCACAGACGTGACCACCCCCCTCCTACAGACGCCCCCGTGGTCCGCGGGCGGGCCCCTGCGACCGGCCCAGGAACCGGGCCCGCGCCCCGGTGACGGCTACAAGGCACATGGAGGATGTCCACTCCGAACCCCTCTTCCAACGGGGCTGTGAGCGCATGTGCCCGGGGGCCCCCAGGTACCACCTCGTACAGGAGCGTGACGCCCACAAAAAAACCCACCCGGTGTTCCGGCCTGAAGGACACCTCAAGGTCGATGCTTGCGGGGCCGTGGTGGGGGTGGAGGCTTGCCCCAGGAGCATGCACTGTGCTCCAGGGGCCCCCCAACTTGCAGGCTCCCCAGGGCTGAGTGACAGCGAGGAGGAGCCCCTGAGAGGGGGACCAGGCCTGAGGCCTCTGCACCCCCGCTCCCTGGGCGGCCTGCCCGGGGCTCCCCACTTCCACGTGGGCAACAGGTCGGGAAGCTGGGGTTGGGGGCAGGCCCCGTCTTGGGACGAGGGTTTGGGGAGTCCCCTGGGCGCTCCGAGGTACGTGCAGAAGAAGCCACGACCCCGGAACTCCCCGTACCCCCACCGCCCAAGGCGGCCCAAGGGGAACCCCCAGTTCCAGCCGCCCCTCGCGGAATCGGACTCCCTGTCGGGGTCCAGCAGCGACCCCCAGGACAGCGGCGCCGACCAGTACCTGCAGGTCAGCCACAGACACGGCCGGCCGCCCCGGAGCGCACGTCCCGGGGGCAGGAGCCAGGCCCTGGCGAGGCTAGAGTACGCGGAGCTGAGCGGCCTCATCTGCTCACACGTCTAGTGGGGCTCCCAGTGCGGGGATCCCAGAGATCAGAGCCCGCCTGTCCCCCACCCCCGCCACACTGGGGGGCCTCCCCTCCAGAGAGAGCCCATGCGCCCATGGGCACCTCTGGGACAGCGACTGACTGCAACAGAGGCATGTGCTGTGTGCGGGAAGGTGTACCTGCACCTCCTGCATGGTGGGCCCTCATTTCAAAGACATCAGCCTTTGCCCCACTGGGTGCCCGCACATGAGGCCAGCCTGAGGCTGTGCCAGCCACAGAGGCCTCCCGGGAGTCTGTGCTTGTCTGGATCCTGCAAACGCTGTGGATACCTCCATCCTGCCCTCCACGTCCACGCAGAACTCATCCTCCCCGTCAGCCCAGGAGGTAGGGGCTGCCATGGAGCCCACTGCCTCCATAGGCTCACGACTGGGCTCTGTGCCTGTCAATCAGGCTGGACACCGAGTCTGGAGGTGGCAGGACCTGCAAGGTTTCTCGCTCCTCAAACCTGGAAGGATGGGCTTCAGGCTCGGCTGGATCCAGGACCTCAGAGGTCTCCGGGATTGCGTCTGCACCCTCAGCTCTGCTCCTGCTTCTGACGGTTCTCTCCTGCGGCCACAGGTCCCCCCACCCACCCCCCACCTCACAGGTGGAGCCAGAATTCACAGCCACAGGAAGGTCCCGGTTCCTGACCAGCCCTGAGCAGGGAGGGCAGCACGGCCCCTCCCACCAGGTCCTCCCTGGAGGCCGGACCCCTTTCCTGCTGTTATGGGGGGCTGGGCAGCAGTGGGTCCCATTGCAGGGTGAGCCAGATGTCCACCCCCTCCTATTTCCATGGCAACCGTCACTCTTCGGTGGTGCACCCCAGCGCCTGCCACCTGAAAGAGGAAGCGATCGAGAATGCCGGGGACACCCTTCTCTGTCGGCGCCCGCAGGGTTCCGGGACCAGGTCCCCTCGTCCACACTTGTGGTGGGGGCCGTGGCGCGGGATCCGGGGACACCCGGCAGCTTTGGGGGTGGCCCTGCCTCTGGGGCCTGCGGTGCAGGGTGTGTGAGGGGAGAGCACAGGACCAGCAGGCCCTGCAGGGTTCCCGCACGTGGGCACGGCCAGGGCACACCCAGGGCACACCCAGGGCACACCCAGGGCACACCCAGGGTGCAGCACAGATTGCCTTTCGCAACAGCTCAGTGCGCCCCAGCTCTCGGCACGGGGCCCGGTGAGTCCCAGCTCTCGGCACGGGGCCCGGTGCGCCCCAGCTCTCGGCACGGGGCCCGGTGAGTCCCAGCTCTCGGCACGGGGCCCGGTGAGTCCCAGCTCTCGGCACGGGGCCCGGTGAGTCCCAGCTCTCGGCACGGGGCCCGGTGCGCCCCAGCTCTCAGCACGGGATCGTTAACACACGCGGGACAGCAGGGGGACTGGCTCGCAAGCACCCACTTCACCTGTAGTAGCAGCAGCAATAGCAGTGATACCGTTAGTGTTACAGTGACAGAGTGAGTGTCCCAGATGTTCCAGATGTAACCAAAGTCCACGCTCACCCCCCCTCGTCTCACGCCCCCCCACACCACTGCTGAGAGTCTGGTGTATGTCCATTCAGCTTGCGGAGTACACTTATGTACATGTGCAAATGTACGTTGTGTGTGTGCGTGCGAACATGCACGCTATGTACGTGTGTGTAAATGTACATGTCATATATGTGTGTAAAGGTATCTTATGTACATGAGTGTAAATGTGTGCTACATACGTGCGTAGATGTACCTGTTATATAAGTGTAGATGTACATGTTATATACGTGTGTGTAAATACATGCACTATATAAGTACATAAATGTACATGTTATATAAATGTATGTAAATGTGTGCTATATACGTGTGTAGATGTACGTATCGTGTAGGTGTGTATATGCACATGTTATATACATATGCGTAAATACACGTGTTATACAAGTATGTAAATGTATGTGTTATATATGTGTATGTAAACATATGCTATATGTGTGTAGAGGTACGTGTTATGTGTGTGTGAATGTACATGTTATATATGTGTAAATGTCCATGTTATATACGTGTGAGTGTACATGTACCTGTATGTGCAGAGGCCTCCCTAAACAGCACCCGTGTTTAGCGCTGCACAGCCTGCACACACGTGTGTGGGGCCTGATGGGCACACAGAGCCACTCGCGTCCATCCTGGGGATCAAGTGCCCACTGCCCCCCACTTCCCACCGACGGGCATGGACATCACGTCCACTCTCTGAGCTGCGGTCACCGGGAGGCCCTGGCTCTGGATGGGCAGGGCCAGGCTCGCCCTCCCCTGCCCCCCGCTGCCCTGCTGGCCCCCAGGTCCAGCCCCCAACAGACCCACGGGCAGGGGACAGGGACCATGTCCCTCGCAGCCTCGCCAGGAATGAATGTGCGTTTCCTGGATCCGCACCCACTGGGGCAGCCCGGGCTCAGTTCCCATAAGCCCCTGTGCAGGGCGGGGGTGAGGGGGAGAAGGGGGGCTGCACAGGTCCCTCTGTCTGTCGGGGAGCAGGGGCGGGAAGGAGCAGGGGCGGTGAGGGTGGGAGCCACCTGTTCCGATCTCCCCCTAAAGGCCTGTGGAACTCGCTCCCCCAGGACTCAGATCATCACAGGGGCACCCACTAACATCTGGGGGGTCCCTAAGACTCCCCTCCCTGGTCTGGGTGCCCCTGTGGCCAAGCCACGGTGTGTGTGGGGGGGTGGTGGGGGGGTTCAGCTTTACTTATTTTTTTAAACATATTTTTACTACAGGTCTGGTGCACGAAATTTGTGCACAGGTAGGATCCCTAGGCCTGGTCGGAGATCATAGCCAATCTGTGGGGTGACCGGCAGGCCATCGAGGGGCCCCCACTGGCACCCGCCTTGGCTCGCCTGGGGCCTGAGGGCTGTGGGCAGCTCCTACACTAAGCATCTGCCCCCTGGTGGTCAGCGAACATCGTGGCAACCAGTCATTCTACCGGTCGTTTCCCTGTTTGGTCAATCTGCATATTAGGCTTTTATTATATCAGATTGATTGAGGGAGACAGAGAGAGAAACATCCATGATGAGAGAGTCATGGACCGGCTGCCTCCAGCACGCCCCCCACTGGGGATCGAGCCCGCAACCCGGGCCTGTGCCCTGACTGGGAATCGAACCCGGGACTCTTCAGTCCACAAGATGACGCTCTACCCACTGGGCCACACCAGCCAGGGCCGCTTCGCCCTTTGCCCTTTGCCGGTTCCAAGGTAAACACTGCATCTCCTTCGAGCAAACATGGACCAGAAGCTGGGCGTGTCCGGCTCGGCTGGGTCCCAGCCCTGTGGCCTTGGGTCCTTGTGCAAGCCTCAGTTTCCCGGCCTGAGAAATGGGGTTGTGGTCTCTGCCTCCTCGTGCCCGGGCGGTGCCCTGAGCGGAGAGTGGCAGCCTGTGGATCAGGTGCTGAGGGTGTGGCTGGGCTGAGGGAAAGCGTTGCTAAGTGAAGCGTCAATAAACACAACCCCTCCCAGCACAGCCGCCCAGCAGCTGCCCAGCTCCCGCAGGAAGCAGGCTGAGGCCCTCCCACAAGTCTGTGCAGAACAGGGGCTGCATTCAGGAGCCTTAGCACGCGGCTCGTGGACACGGCTCATCTCCTCTGTGAGCCGGGCTCTCCACGCCTTATCCATCATTTTTTAAAAATATTTTTATTGATGCCCTGACCGGTGTGGGTCAGTGGATAGAGCGTCGGCCTGTGGACTGAAGGGTCCCGGGTTCGATTCCAGTCAAGGGCATGTACCTGGGTTGCGGGCACATCCCCAGTGGGGGGCGTGCAGGAGGCAGCTGATCGATGTTTCTCTCTCATCGATGTTTCTAACTCTCTATCCCTCTCCCTTCCTCTCTGTAAAAAACATCAATAACATGTATTTAATAAAAATGATAAAATAAAATATTTTTCTGGATGTCAGAGAGGAAGGGAGAGGGAGAGGGAGAGAGAAACATCCATGATGAGAGAGAACCATGGGTCGGCCGCCTCCTGCACGCCCCCAACTGGGGATCGAACCCACCACCCGGGGCCTGTGCCCTGACGGGGAATCGAACCCTGACCTCCTGGTTCCCAGGTCAGGGCTCAACCCCTGAGCCACGCCCACAAGGATCTCAGGGAGCTGAAAACAGCTTTAAGGCCACGCTCCGTTCCAATGAGCATAAAATTGTCTTCCGTGTTTGATGTCTGACGAAAGTCACCTCCACAGCCGGGCCCATCTCCCTCCACCGGGGCCACACGCTAGGTCCCCAAACTAAAGCTGTACCTTCAATAGAAGTATTTTATGCTGATCCTAGAGGCCTGGTGCATGAAATCCGTGCAAGGCGCTTGGCCCTCACAACCCCTCGCAGCCCCTCACAGCCCCTCACAGCCCCTCACAGCCCCTGCTTCATCTGGAAGGTCATCCGGAAGGATGTCTGGAAGGTCGTTCGGCTGTTCAGTCTAATTAGCATATTAGTGCTTTATTAGATAGGATTTTCCCGGAGGTTTTTTTTTTTTTTTTTTTTTAGTTTACAAATCCCTACATGTTAGCAGTTAAACCAGGGGTGGGCAAACTTTTTGACTCGAGGGCCACAATGGGTTCTTCAACTGGACCGGAGGCCGGAACACAAGCATGGATGGAGTGTTTGTGTGAACTAATATAAATTCAAAGTAAACATCATTACACAAAAGGGTACGGTCTTTTTTTTTTTAGTTTTATTCATTACAAACGGGCCGGATCTGGCCCATGGGCCGTAGTTTGCCCACGGCTGAGTTAAACCAATTCAGTGGTACTTGATGATAGAAAATGATAATGAGCCCTGGCCAATGTGGCTCAATGGATAGAGCTCTGGCCTGCAGACCGAAGGGCCCCAGGTTCGATTCCGTCAAGGGCATGTACCTCAGTTGCAGGCTCCTCCCTGGCCCGGTCCCTGGTCAGGGCACATGCAGGAGGCAACCCATCGATGTGTTTCTCTCACATCGATGTTTCTCTCTGTCTCTCCCTCTCTCTTTCACTCTCCCTAAAAATCAATGGAAAGTCCTGACCAGTTTGGCTCAGTGGATAGCGCGCTGGCCTGCGGACTGAAGGGTCCCAGGTTCGATTCTGGTCAAGGGCATGTACCTCAGTTGTGGGCACATCCCCAGTGGGGGGGTGTGCAGAAGGCAGCTGATTGATATTTCTCTCTGATCAATGTTTCTAGATCTCTATCCCTCTCCCTTCCTCTCTATAAAAAAATCAATAAAATATATTTTAAAAAATCAATGGAAAAATATCCTTGGGTGACGATTAACAAAAAAACCATCCTATCTAATAAAAGCTTAATATGCAAATATTCCCCTCAACCAGGGGGCGGGGCAGCAGGCGGCCAGGGGAAGGGAGGCCCCCCAGCCAGCACCTGGCAGCTGCTGGGGACCCTGCCCTCACACGGATTCCGTGCACGAGGCCTCTAGTCATAATAATAAAGAAAATGATAGGGAAATACACGTTGCCTTCCTCCCTACCGGCAACAGTCCATTCTATACCTCTCTGTTGTAACATAGGTAAACATATGAGCACATGTCTAGTTATCTCCCCCTCCGTGTACATACATAACATACAACACGCGTGCGGCATTACACGCGCTGATTGCGATGCGGGCACCGTTCTCATTGCTATTCATCTGTCGACTCCTCGGCCTGGAGGCCCACTCAGTGTTACTGTTCTCATTTTGCAAAGGAGGAAGCTGAGGTTAGCCGTGGCCGGTCCCTCCCCAGGTCACAGCCAAGTGGGGATGCGGAGATGTGCGTCTGAGCTGGGGTGTGACCGTGTCACCTGCCACCCCGCTCACCTGCGGCAACAGTCCCTCCCTTAGGTGTCCGTGTCACACACCTCGCTCGTCGTCGGCACGTGCACAAAACATTCCATTTTGAGAGGAGAAAGGAACAGGGGATTTGGAAAATATTAAGTCATTTATTTTTATGTATGTCTTTATTTTGGTTACTCCTCACCCAAGGATATTTTTCCCATTGGTTTTTAGAGAGCGTGGAAGGGAGAGGGCGAGACAGAGAGAAACATCGATGGGAGAGAGAGAGAGACCCATCGATGGGTTGCCTCCTGCCCGTGTCTCAACCAGGGCCCCGGCCGGGCAGGAGCCTGCCACTAAGGTACCTGCCCTTGACCGGAATCGAACCCGGGACCCTTCCGTTCGCCGGCCGGCGCTCTACCCACTGAGCCACACCGGCAGGGGCTCTGAAGTTGTTTTTAAAGTTAAGTGTTAAATGCGATTTATCTCCTCTCTAGAGAGTAGACTGCTCTGGTTAGAATAGTCTGCTCCCAGCAGCTCCTATTTCTCCCCGGGCCTCGCTGCACTGAGCACCTCTGGGCGCCAGCCCCCCCCCCCCAACAACCCCCAATCACACCACGGGGTGGCCACTAGGGAATATCCCGGATCCACAACTAGGGCATCTCCAGTTGCAAGTCAATCTTCCCTGACTTTGTGCAGGAGTGACTGGGTGAAAAAAACAACACACAAAAGAAAGTTCACTAAGTAGATAGATAGGCCCACGCACAGCACACATGCTTCTCCCATTGAGAAGGCCCCCCCCCCTTGTTTTGCTATGGGGTTCCCTTGCGGGAGGAGGCGCCCCACCGTCCTTAACCCTGTTTCTGTCCCGGGTGCGTGCACGCCTCAGGCCCCCCCTTGTCTGTTGGGTTGTCTGCAGGCCTCCTGATCCCTAGGAACACTTTGTGCCCTAAGAAAAGTTACTTTTAGCTCAAACCGGCTCCGGTTTTTCCTCTCCCAGATCTGACTTTTTTATAGTTTGATGCGTTTCATTGTTTCAATGTGGTGACTTTATTCATCTTTGCTTTTTAAAAAAATATATATTTTTTAATTGATTTTTTACAGAGAGGAAGGGGGAGGGATAGAGTTAGAAACAGCGATCAGCCGCCTCCTACACGCCCCCTACTGGGGATGTGCCCGCAACCAAGGTACGTGCCCTCGATCGGAACCGAACCCGGGACCCCTGAGTCCGCAGGCCGGGGCTCTATCCACTGAGCCACACCGGTCAGGACTGATCTTTGCTTTAAGGCTCCTGGCTCTCCGCCTGCGCCCTCGCAGGCCCCGCCCCCAGGGCCCCGCCCAGCGCCGTGTGGGCGGAGCCGGGCTCTGCTGGACCCGCCCTGGGGTGAGGCGTCCCGTGGAGCCCGTCCTGCCAATCTCAGCGCGGGGCGGGGCCGGCCTGGGGAGCCTGGGCCAATCCGAGGGCAGGAGCGGGGCGGGGGCGTGGCTTTGCGCTCGGCCCGGGTCGGGGCGTTTCGGCTTCCGCCGCGCGTTCCCCCTGTAGCCCAGCCCGGAGCCTGAGCCCCGAGCCTCGCGCAGCCCCGGGCGCGATGGACCCCGCGCTGGCGGCGCAGACGAGCGAGGCGGTGGCGGAGAAGATGCTGCGGTACCGGCGAGACGCGTCGGGCTGGAAGACATGCCGGGAAGGCGTGAGTGTGGCGGGAGGGAGGGTCCTGGGAGTGCCCCCTGGTGCTGGGGTCCACTAGGCCCGCCGGCTCCTCTTCTCCCTGCTGCTTCGCGTGCTCCCAGCCCTGGCGCTGGATTGAGGAGACCGGGCGAGGGGGTGGTAGGAGGGGAGGGGGGAAGAGGAAGGGCGGAAGAAGAGGGAGGCGTTTCCCTAAAAACAAATACTGGGTCATTGTGCTTGCAAAGAGGTATTTGCCCTTTCCTGGGTGACCTTGTTCCAGGTCACCTGACTGCAGCTGTCCATCACGGTGTGAGCCCCTCCCTCCCTCTGCGTTCCCAGGAGGGTGTCCTGGGTGCAGTTTCTTTTTCTTTTCTTTTTTAAAAATATATTTTATTGATTTTTTACAGAGAGGAAGGGAGAAGGAGAGGGATAGAGAGTTAGAAACATCGATCAGCTGCCTCCTGCACACTCCCTACTGGGGATGTGCCCGCAACCAAGGTATGTGCCCTTGACGGGAATCGAACCTGGGACCCCTCAGTCCGCAGGCCGGCGCTCTATCCACTGAGCCAAACCGGTTAGGGCGGGACACAGTTTCTTACCTAGCACTTCTGATGTTTAACACAAGGGCCTCAACTGTTCCAGGAAATGAAACGGTGGTTTTAAAAGCGCTCAGAGCTCCTGGGGCCTGCCTGTTAGGACCCTCTCTTCAGCCCCCACCCCCAGCTTCAGCCCCCCTAACCCTGGGAGCACCCCATCTCCTCAGGCTCCCAGCCCCTCGCCTCCTCTCCTGGCTCTGAATCCTGCGGTTCTTTGCCTTTTGACAGAACGGAGTTACAGTTTCCTGGAGGCCATCCGTGGAGTTCCCAGGGAACTTGTAAGTGCTCGCTGCTCGCAGCCCGTCAGGGCGCCGCGCCTCCTGGGGACTCGGGGTTCCTTCCTAGCAGATGCCAATCAGCCCTGGCCGGTGTGGCTCAGTGGATAGAGCATCGGCCTGTGGACTGAAGGGTCCCGGGTTTGAATCTGGCCAAGGGCACATGCCCGAGGTTGCAGACTCAATCCTCAGTGCGGGGCATGCAGGAGGCAGCCAATCAGTGATTCTTTCTTATCATTGAGGCTTTTTATAAAATATATTTATTTATATATTTTTAATATATATATTTTTTTAATATATTTTATTGGTTTTTTACAGAGAGGAAGGGAGAGGGATAGAGAGTTAGAAACATCGATGAGAGAGAAACATCGATCAGCTGCCTCCTGCACACCTCCTACTGGGGATGTGCCCGCAACCCAGGCACATGCCCTTGACCGGAATCGAACCTGGGACCCCTCAGTCCGCAGGCCGACGCTCTATCCACTGAGCCAAACCGGTTTCGGCTTTAATATATTTTTTTATTGATTTTTTTACAGAGAGAAAGGGAGAGGGATAGAGAGTTAGAAACATCGATTGGCTGCCTCCTATATGCCCCCCACTGGGGATGTGCCCGCAACAAGGTACATGCCCTTGACCGGAATCGAACCTGGGACCCTTCAGTCCGCAGGCCAACACTCTATCCACTGAGCCACACCGGTTAGGGCTATTTATATATTTTTTTTGTTAATCCTCAGCCAAGGATATATTTCCATCGATTTTTACATAGGGAGAGTAGAAGAGAGAGGGAGAGACAGAGAAACATCAATGTGAGAGAGACATACCGATGGGTTGCCTCCTGCACACGCCCAGACCAGGGCCCGGGCCGGGGAGAGACCTGCAACCGAGGTCCGTGCCCTTGACTGGAATCGAACCCAGGACCCTTTGGTCCACAGGCTGACGCGCTACCCATTGAGCCAAACCGTCCACGACTCATCATTGATGTTTCTCTCTCTTCCCCTCTCCCTTCCTCTCTGAAATCAATAAAAATATGTTAAAAAGACAAAAAAAGAAAAGATTTCAGTCGGCCTAGCACCTAGCAGCGAACTCGCCAGCTCTCTCCAGAACCCCCTCTTCCCCTCTCCCCCCCTTCTACTAACTCATTCCCAGCAGCTACGTCCCGGGAACACTCGGCCCACATCTGCCTGCGGGCGGGCGGGGCTGGCCGGAGTGGAGATGGACGTGGCCCCGGTCCTCCGGGTCCTCCCGGGTTAGACGGACTGATGGTGGCCGCCCCGCTCAGCCCCCGGTCTGCGCCGCAGGTACCGAGGGGACGGCGTGGTGGACGCGGCCCCGCGGGACGTGTGGGCCTTCGTGAAGCCGCTGCCCGGGAGCCGGCGGGAGACGTGGGACGAGAACGTGAGCAGCTTTGAAGTCATCGAGAGCATCACCGACGTGAGTCCCCCCGGACCCCGCCCGGGAGGACCCGGCCCGGCCCGCTGGAGGGGCTGGTGGCGCCTTGGGGCAAGTGTGGGGGGGACTCTGGAGCCCCCCCCCAGTGTCCACCGGGCAGGAAGCAGGTGACCCCGGAGCTCAGAGAGCAGTGGAGGCAGACACTGGACGTGACCGTGGGCTGTCGAGTGAATTGTCCCCCCAAACCCCACACCGCCCCCCCCCATGGGGCCACAGGGTCAGGGTTCCCTGCCAGCGTCCGGCTCGGCCAGGGGCAGCTCCTGGGTGACAGGTGCTCCCTTGGTGGGTCACTAGGCCAGCCCCACTGGTTAGAACTTTCTGGAAATGTTCCCTGTCACTGTCCAGTAGTGGCCGCCAGCCCCCGTGGCCCGAGAGCATTTGAAGGGAAGAGAATTGTCTATTTGATTCCGTGACTGTCCGTGTAAATTTGTTTTATTTGTTTTTTAATATATTTTCTTATTGATGTCAGAGAGGAAGGGAGAGGGAAGAGAGAGACACGTCAATGATGAGAGAGAATCACGGACCGGCTGCCTCCTGCACGCCCCCCACTGGGGATGGAGCCCGCCACCCGGGCCTGTGCCCTGACCGGGAATCGAACCCTGACCTCCTGGTTCCTAGGTGGATGCTCACCCACTGAGCCACGCCGGCCAGCCGGGCTCATTTTTAACATGTAACACGCCTGGCAGTTTGGAACAAAACAGGACGTCATGCTTTGAGCTGCACCTAAAGCCCATGATGCTGTTGCCAGCATCCGCTCCAGCAAACTCCTTGTCCAGAAATGGTACATGCGAGTCTCTTACCAGGGACCTCAATTCCCGTTCCAAGCAGCCCATGTATTTATCCTAATCAGTTATCCTTTTTAAAAATACATATATATATTTTTATTGATTTTTTTACAGAGAGGAAGGGAGAGAGAGAGAGAGTTAGAAACATCGCTGAGAGAGAAACATCGATCAGCTGCCTCCTGCACGTCCCCCACTGAGGATGTGCCCGCAACCCAGGTCCATGCCCTTGACCGGAATCGAACCCGGGACCCTTCAGTCCGCAGGCCGGCGCTCTATCCACAGAGCCACACCAGCCAGGGCTGAAACTAAATATTGAAAACTCACCCGGCCCCCGTAACCACCAGCCTAAGTGGTGAGCAGTTGCGGCTCGCGCTGCGGTTGTCACTGGCTGACAGCTCAGCGCTGGCTCCGCAGAACCTGTGCGTGACCAGGACCGCCACGCCCTCGGCCGCCATGAAGCTCATCTCCCCGCGGGACTTCGTGGACCTGGCGCTGGCCACCGAGCTCGAGGACGGGACCCTCGTCTCCAGCGGTGAGTGACCGACAGGCCGGGCCTGGGGCCTCGGGGGGCGGCCTGGGCTGCTGCTGCTCCCACCCACTCCCTCCACAAGGAAGCTGGCGGCCGCCCGGCCCCCGGGGCACCGTGCCCTGCCCTGTTGGGTGGGGGCAGGAGCCACGGCCGTCGGAGACAGGACGGTCCAAGGCCGTCGTTTCATGATCTTATTTTATTACTGTGTTCGTTAAGCCTCGCCCGAGGATATTTTTCCCATTGATTTTTATTTTTTTTTATTTTATTATTTTTTTAAAATTTATTTTATTGATTTTTTGCAGAGAGGAAGGGAGAGGGATAGAGAGTCAGAAACATTGATGAGAGAGAAACATCGATCAGCTGCCTCCTGCACATCTCCCACTGGGGATGTGCCCGCAACCAAGGTACATGCCCTTGACCGGAATCGAACCTGGGACCTTTCAGTCCGCAGGCCGACGCTCTATCCACTGAGCCACACCGGTTTCGGCTTCCCATTGATTTTTAGAGAGAGAGGAAGAGAGAGGGAGAGGGAGGGAGAGGGAGAGAGAAACATCCATGATGAGAGAGAATCATGGATCGGCTGCCTCCTGCACGCCCCCCACTGGGGATCGAGCCCGCAACCCGGGCCTGTGCCCTTGACCGGGAATCGAATTGTGACTTCCTGGTTCATAGGTCGACGCTCAACCACTGAGCCACACTGGCTGGGCAATGTAGAACTCTATTGATTGATTGGACAATGTAGACTTCTATTGATAGATGATTGATTGATTGATTGATTTGATTTGATTTCAGAGAGGGAGAGAGAGAAACCAATCCATGGGAGAGAATCATGGATTGGCTGCCTCCTGCACGCCCCCTACTGGGGATCGAGCCCGCAACCGGGGCATGTGGCCTGAGCGGGAATCGAACCCGGGACCCTTCCGTCTGCAGGCCAACGCTCTATCCACTGAGCCACACGGGCCAGGGCTGATACGTTTCTTGCCCTCCTTGCTGGGTTGGCAGGGGAAGCTGTGTGGGAAGGGCCAGTGGGTGGAGCCGCGGGCGCTCGGGGCAAAGGGGCAGGTCCCTGGCTGCCTCCTGGGGCCCCAGGTAGGGGTGCGCACTGTGGGGCCCCACCGTCTGCCGCGGCGGCTCACGGCCCTGCGCCCTGTCTTCCAGCTGCCAACGTGGAGCACCCGCTGTGCCCCCCGAGGCCGGGCTACGTGAGGGGACGGAACCACCCCTGTGGCTGCTTCTGCGAACCTGTGCCAGGGTGAGGGGGGGCTTTTGGGCCGGGGGCAGGGAGGGAGGACAGGGAGGGGGGAACAGAGAGGGGGGACAGACAGGGGGGACAGGCAGGGGGACAGGGAGGGGGCAGGGAGGGGGACAGGCATGAGGACAGGGAGGGGGCAGGGAGGGGGGACAGGCAGGGGGGACAGGGAGGGGGCAGGGAGGGGGACAGGGAGGGGGACAGGCAGGGGGACAGGGAGGAGGGACAGGGAGGGGACAGGGAGGGGGACAGGGAGGGGACAGGGAGGGGGCAGGCAGGGGGACAGGGAGGGGGCAGGGAGGGGGACAGGGAGGGGGACAGACAGGGGGGACAGGGAGGGGACAGGCAGGGGGACAGGGAGGAGGGACAGGGAGGGGGACAGGGAGGGGGGACAGGGAGGGGGCAGGGAGGGGGGACAGGGAGGGGGATGGGGGGACAGGGAGGGGGACGGGGGGGGACAGGGAGGGGGGACAGGGAGGGGGGACAGGGAGGGGGGACGGAGGGGGACAGACAGGGGGGACAGGGAGGGGGACACGGCATACACTTCCCACCCATGAACATGGTGTGTACTTCCCACCCATGAACATGTGCACTTCCCACCCATGAACATGGTATGCACGTCCCACTTCCCACCCATGAACATGGTATGCACGTCCCACCCATGAACGTGGTATGCACTTCCCATCCATGAACACGGCATGCACTTCCCATCCATGAACACGGTATGCACTTCCCATCCATGAACATGGTATGCACTTCCCACCCGTGAACATGGTGTGTACTTCCCACCCATGAACACGGCATGCACTTCCCACCCATGAACATGTGCACTTCCCACCCATGAACATGGTATGCACGTCCCACCCATGAACATGGTATGCACGTCCCACCCATGAGCGTGGTATGCACTTCCCATCCATGAACACGGCATGCACTTCCCATCCATGAACACAGTATGCACTTCCCATCCATGAACACGGTATGCACTTCCCATCCATGAACACGGTATGCACTTCCCACCCGTGAACACGGTATGCACTTCCCATCCATGAACACGGTATGCACTTCCCATCCATGAACACGGTATGCACTTCCCACCCGTGAACACGGTATGCACTTCCCACCCGTGAACATGGTATGCACTTCCCACCCGTGAACACGGTATTCACGTCCCACCCATGAACACGGTATGCACGTCCCACCCATGAACACGGCATGCACGTCCCACCCATGAACATGGTATGCACGTCCCACCCATGAACACGGTATGCACGTCCCACCCATGAACATGGCATGCACGTCCCACCCATGAACACGGTATGCACTTCCCACCCGTGAACACGGTATGCACTTCCATTTATCTGTATCTTCTTCAATATCTCACAGTTTCCCGCGTCCAGGTCTTTACCTCTCTGGTTAAGTTTATCAGCAGGTATTTTATTCTTTTTGATGCCGTTGTAAAGGTGACTCTTTTCTTCGTTGGTTATTGGTGTGTAAAAAAACATTATACTCTTAAATATTTTTCAGGGCTTTAGAGTTTTTTGTCCATGTCGATCAAGTATGTCAAACTCACAGCCGGCGGGCCGCACGTTCATGAGGCGGGCCACGAGTTTGACATGCTGGATGTCGATTATAACCAGTATTTACTGTGTTTGGAGGTAAACATGGGACATTTTTAGAATGTTTTAAAGTAACAAATTACATGTTAACAAGTGTTTTTATGAAAAATCACGATATTTTTCCAAACAACCACCAAAAACAGTGGAAGGAGTGATTCACATTTGCCCGTCTCCGGACCGCCGGGCGTGAGGGAAGCGTGTGCCTGCTCCTGCACTCGGGGTGTTGTGATGCCACCCGCCCATCCTGTGGCCCGGAGCACACGCTACCCTCGTGGGTGAATGAGAGTGAAAATGGTTTTGACCTTCAGATGCCCTTGAAAGGGTGTCAGGAGCCCCCAGGTCCCCCAAACAGAGTGCGTGCCCCGCGGCCGGAGCAGGGGGCGAAGGACCTTCGGCTGGGGGTGGGCCGCTCCCTGTGGCCACTGGTGTGACCCGGGCACCTGCCCCGAGCGCAGCGCCCCCTGAGCACAGCCGGTCCAGGGCCCAGGGCGGTGCCATCGCCGTCCGGCCACGCCAGGGGCGGCTCCCTGCCCGCCCCACCTGCGGGCGCCTCGGCGGACCCTCACCCAGCTGTGCTGTCGCCTCCCAGGGAGCCCAGCCAGACCAGGGTGGTCACCTTCTTCCAGACGGACCTGAGCGGGCTCCTCCCACAGCGCGTGGTGGACGGCTTCTTCCCGCGCAGCATGGCCGGCTTCTACGCCAACCTCCGGAGCGCAGTGAGGTCAGCAGTGCCCTCTCGTGCCCACGCTGCTCTGTCTGCGGCCTGTCCCCCCCCCCGTCCCCCGTACACTCCCTGCATGCCCCCCGCATGTCCCCTGTGCCTCCCCGCGTGCCCCCTGTCCCCCCGCATACCCCAGTACACCTCCCGTGTGCCCCCTGTCCCCCCGCGTACCCCAGTACACCCCCCGCGAGCCCCCTGTCCCCCGTGTACCCCACTACACCCCCTGCATGCCCCCCGCATGTCCCCTGTGCCCCCCACATCCCCCTTCCCCTGCGTACCCCTGTACACTCCCTGCATGCCCCCGGCATGTCCCCTGTGCCTCCCCGTGTGCCCCCTGTCCCCCCACATACCCCCGTGCACTCCCTGCATGCCCCCGCATGTCCCCTGTGCCCTCCCCACATGCCCCTGTACCCCGTACACCCCCTGCGTGCCCCCTGTCCCCCCGCGTACCCCAGTACACCCCCTGCGTGCCCCCTGTCTCCCCGTGTACCCCAGTACACCCCTGCGTGCCCCATACACCCCTTGTGCCCCCATAAACCCCCTATGTGCCCCCACATGCCCCCATCCCCCTGCATGCCCCCGTAACCCCCACATGCCCCCATGTGCCCCCTATCCCCCATGTCACCCCTGCGTGCCCCCTTACACCCCCTGCGTGCCCCTATCCCCCTGCCCCGTGTCTTCTGTCCCCTCCCACGTGCCCCCTGCCCCTCCTTTCCCCCCCGCCTCATGTCTCCTGTCCTCCCCATGTGCTCCCATCCCCTCCTGGCTTCCCCGCCCCTCAGCTGGCACCCCGGGCCTGGTGTGCTTATGCTGCCACAGCAGCTCTGCAGTTTGGTGTGATGGACAGTATTTTCCAAAAACAGCCCAGCAACCGCCCCCTCCCTCCCACCCGCAGGCTGGTTCCAGCGCACGCAGAGGGCACAGAGGCCGCGGGGCCCATCCAGTGACGAGGCGCACTGACCGGGTGGCCCGCCGGGGGACGCCCGCCTGTGGCACCCAGCACCTGCGGGGAGAGGCCCCGCGAGGCCGGCCGCCAGCCCCGTGAGCAAGCCCTGCCACTGGGGTCCCGCCGGTGCCCGTGAGCGGCCCTCCAGCCCGCCCGCTGCCGGGGCCGTGGGGGTGGCTCGTCACGGCGCCGCCTGGGGACTGTGCACAGCAGGACAGGGCTCGGCGGCAGGTGCAATACACCCCACTTTATTCCAGCGCGGTGTCGGCCTGGGCTCTGCATCGTCCGTTTCATCAGCCGCCCCTCGCCTTTCCGTACCTGGTGCTGGGCCGCCCCTGCAGGTCCGGGCCCCTGGCCGAGGCCGAGCCCTGGGCGGACTGAGTGACCCTGAGAATCATGTGCTACGGCTCCGGCGTCCACGCGGCCTACGGGTTTATAGGGCTTGGGGTCCCCTGGGGCCGCGGGCTCTTCCTCCGGATGAGGACGGGGACCGGCCCGTCGGGCAAGGCCTTGATGAGGCTCCAGGCCTCAAAGCGCGTGAGACCCTGCGCCGCCGTGCCCGCCAACTGCAGCACCTCGTCCCCCGGCTGCACGCTCTCCGGTCCCGAGGCCGCCCCTGGGGAGGGAGAGGGAGGCGTGGGCTCAGGGGACGGGACGGGACAGGCACCCCCTCCCGCCCGCGGCTGGGGGGACGGAGGGACGGCTGGAGGGACAGAGGGACGGCTGGAAGGATGGAGGGACGGAGGGACGGCTGGAAGGATGGAGGGACGGAGGGACGGCTGGAAGGATGGAGGGACAGAGGGACGGCTGGAAGGATGGAGGGACGGAGGGATGGCTGGAAGGACAGAGAGACGGCTGGAGGGACGGAGGGACGGCTGGAAGGATGGAGGGACGGAGGGACGGCTGGAGGGACGGAGGGTCGGCTGGAGGGATGGAGGGACGGCTGGAAGGATGGAGGGACAGAGGGACGGCTGGAAGGATGGAGGGACGGCTGGAAGGACAGAGGGACAGAGGGTCGGCTGGAGGGACGGAGGGTCGGCCGGAGGGACGGAGGGACAGGCGCACCTGTGAAAACCCGGTTGACGGTGAGCGGCCGGTCCCCTTGCAGCGAGCCCCGCCCGCCCTCCAGGCTGAAGCCCAGCCCCGCGGGCGTCTTCTCCAGCGTCAGCGTCAGCGTCACCATGGCGACCGCGGCCTCCGTCGCTGGGGGAGACGGTTGTTAGGGACGCTCGCCCTGGGCCGCGCGCCCTTTGCTGAGCTGTGCGTGCCGGCCACGCGGCCCAGCAGCCCCAGGCCCGGCCACCGCCCCCGGTGCCCAGCGGGGGACTCACCGGGGTCCGCGGGGCTGTCCCTGGCCGGGGCGGCCTCCGGGGGCGAGCGCGGGGCGGGAGCGGCCTCCGCCGGGGGTGCCGGCCGCCGGGTGACCACCACGGCCTGCCGGGGGTCCCGCGCCTGGCGCAGGATGGCCAGCGCGTCGCTGTGCGTCGCCCCCTTGAGGGACTTGCCATTGATGGACAGCACCTCGTCGCCCTTCTGGATGGTGCCCTCCTGGGCGGCCAGCCCGCTGGGGAACACCCTGTGGACCTGCGGGCAGAGGTCAGGCCCGGGGTGTCGCCGGGGGTCGGAGCGCGTCGCCAGCGTGGGGGTCTCGGGTGTGTCCGAGGGCAGCATCCCCCCAACTCAGAGCAGCCCGTCCTCCCCGCCCATCTCGGCCTGTGTGATCACAGCTGCTCTGGGTCAGCGCCCCACGGCCTGTGGCGCCTGTGGCCTCGGCCCTCAGGGGCCACCCGTCCAGGCGGCGTCCCGCTCCCGTGGCAGCACCGGGACGCAGCGCCTGCGGGACCTGCCTCCCCCGGGCCTCCCGCCAGGTGCCTGACCCACGTCACCACGGCAGGGCCCCGTCCTGGCTGCACCGCCCTCAGGCCCCGAGGTCACCGGTCACCAGGCCCTGCCCGGTGTCGGGGCTCCAGAGGGCGATCACGCTCCCCGCCCGCGTGGGAGACTTTGTTAAGTGAGGGTCCCACTGAGGCCGGAGCTGGTCACACGCGGGATGGGAACTGAGCTCCTAGGAAGGGCGGCCGCCCACCCTGAGGCCCCCCCAACACCCCCACACCCACCCCCGGCCTGGCCTACCGCCCCTCTTCCCAGCACAGGCTCGGGGCCACTCACCGTGACCTCCAGGTCCCCGCCCCCTGCCCCTCACCCTGGCCCCCTGCCCTCCAGGTCCCCGCCCCCTGCCCCTCACCCTGGCCCCCTGCCCTCCAGGTCCCCCCCCACCCCTCACCATGACCCCCTGCCCTCCAGGTCCCCACCCCTGCCACTCACCATGACCCCCTGCCCTCCAGGTCCCCGCCCCCCGCTCCCACCCCCACTCACCGTGACCTCCTTGCTCTCCAGGTCCGCGCCCCCCGCCAGGCTGAAGCCCAGGCCGGCGCCCTCCTCCTTGTGCAGGATGGTGACGTGGATGCTCTCCAGCTGCTGCGGGGAGAAGAGGGGGACTCGGGTCCGAGCTGCTCCGGGGAAGCCGCTCCCTCACTCCCCCCCCGCTCCCCCTCCCCCTCCCCCCTGCCCCACGTGGGGCGCAGCAGGAGCACCTGCGCCCAGCCCCCGAGCTGCCCAGCACATGGCACCCCCCAGCCTGCCCGCTGTGGGCCTGGGGTCCCCTGCGGGTCACTTCTAGGAGCCAGATGGGCCCCGGGGAGACCCGGAGGCTCCCGCGCCAGTTCCCACGGGGCCCCGCGGGGAAGGCAGGCCCCGGGCGACCGGGTGCTTCGCGCTCGGAAAGGAGAAGCCAGAAGCCAGGCGGTTCCGGTTTCACGGTGTTCGGAGGCTGATGTCTCCAGAGACCAACCCGCAACCCGATCGATGCGCCTGCAGGGCACGTGGCTCCCCGGCCACCAGGTGGCGCCCCGGAGCCCCCGCAGCCCCTGGCTCCGACCTCTGACTCGGAGCCCCCAGGCCTCGCTGCACCCCACCCCCGGCCCAGCCTCCCAGCGGTCCCCCCACTGCAGAGGCCCTGGGCGAGGGGAACCCCAGGCTCCTGACCTGGGATGCAGCTCACCGCGGCTGGAGGGTCCCCCCAGACAGCCCCGGGGTGCACCCACCGCCACTCACACCCCCCCCCCCCACACACACACACCCTGGGCTGGCGCCTGGCCCCGCGGCCACTGGTGATCAGAGAGCGCGTGGGAAGCGGGACTTGCAGGGGCGGAAGCGCGCGCGCAGCTTGGCCGCCCTGGGAGGCCCCTGGGGGTGCAGGGGAGGCCCCGTGGGAGCTCGCAGGGGTGGGGGGGGCAGGAAGTGGCCCCCGCGGAGCGAGAACCGGCCCTGCAGCCGGAGCCTCGCCTCTGCCCGGGGATTGAGCTTTGCACGAGCTGCACCCCAAGCCCAGCCCTCCCCCGTGGAGGCCTCGCTGCGGGTCCGGGACGCTGTCCCTCCCCACGGGGCTCAGCTGCCTCCCGGGGGGCCTCGGAGGCACGCGCTGTCCCCCCAGACGTGAACCCACCTTCAGCGTGGCCGCGTCCAGCTCCTTCACCTCCTCGATGAACTTCCTCAGCTCCTCGGCGCTCAGCAGGGACAGGACCGCCTGGCCGGGCGCGGGGGCGCAGGCCTCGGCCTCCGCGGGCTCCCCGAGGCCCTCCGTGTACTCCCTCAGCTCCGAGAGGCTGCAGGGGGGGCGGCGGGGGGTCAGGGCTGCCCCCCAGGCCAGGCAGGCCCGGTGCCCAGCGCTGGGCAGGTGCGCGTCCCGTTGCCCATGGCAACAAGCCTGCAGGGTTCCGGCCGGACACCTTCCCCAGGATGGCGAGGTGGGGGCCCCGATGGCAGGCGACTTGTGGGCCCACAGCTGTGCCAGGTGAGGTCCCCCGTGACCCCACCTGAGCCGGCCATCGGGGGTCGGCACAGTCGCTACGGGGTGGCCCCAGCTGGCCATCGGGGGTCAGCTCACTTGCTCAGGGGTGCCCCCAGCTGGCCATCAGGGGTTGGCACACTCACTACGGGGGTGCCCCCAGCTGGCCATCAGGGGTCGGCACACTCTCAGGGGTGCTCCCAGCTGGCCATCGGGGGTCAGCTCACTCGCTACGGGGGTGCCCCCAGCTGGACATCGGGGGTCAGCTCACTCGCTACGGGGGTGCCCCCAGCTGGACATCAGGGGTCGGCACACTCGCTCAGGGGGTGCCCACGAGCCAGCAGCCGGCTCTCCTGGTCTGTGGAACTCATGTACGCGTCTAGCGATGTTTCATAGCTTCACTCTGTTTTGCGTGAAGCTGGTCCTAGTCCTGGGGGATCAGCCCTCTGGTTGGCAGGACTGTGGGGGGCGGCCCCCCAGAGCCGGGCCCTGGGTGGCAGGTGTCCCCCCAGACCCAGGGCGGGTCCAGCCCCCCCAGGGCGGGCCCTGCACAGGCGGCTGTCTGCAGAGGCTGGGCCTGGAGGGAGAATAGAGGAAATTGGGGAACGCAGAGTCCCCAGAAGGAGGGAGGAGTGAATGGGGGTGCCCAGGGCACCGCTGGGGCCGCAGGACTCTGGGGCAAGTGTCGCCACTTCCTCATGTGACCGGGGAGGAATCGGGGAGCCCGGGAGGGACTTGCGTGAGGCCAACGAGGGGGGCCGGGGTCATGACCTCCTGTCTGGGGAAGGAGCCCCTGTGCAGGGCCAGCAGGAACCCCAAGGGGGCACCCCTAGCGCCGCGTGTGCGTCCCTGAGGGGGGCGTCCCAGCTCACCTCCACCCCTCCCAGCCCAGCGCTGGGCAGCCTCCTCCGCAGGAAGGCTTGAGCTGCCCCTTCTCTCACGCACGCACGCACACGAATGTACACACATGCCTGCACGTGTGCACATACATGTATACATACACAGTTGCGCACACACATGCATGCACATACACACATGGATGCATGTGCACTCATGCACTCGCACTTGCACTACATGCACAGGCATACGTGCACACAGGTGCCCGCGCATGCATGCATACAGGCACATACATGCATACATACGCAGTTGCATGCACATGCACACACATATACACACAGGTGCACGTGTGTGCATGCATACAGGCACACACGCAGTTGCATGCGTACACACGTGCATTCATGTGCATACATATGTGCGTGCGCGCAGTTGCATGCATGCACATACGTGCACACAGGTGCACTCATATGCATGCATGCGCACACATGCATCCATGCACACGGACCAGAGGAGGAGGGCAGGCCACCCTGGAGGGAGCAGGGGCGCCCTTACTTGAGGGAGAACCCCGAGTCGGTGCTGCTGGCGGCCGGGTCCAGGCCGGGCGAGGACACTGCGGACCCCGCGTCCCGGGGGCTGCCGGGGGCCTGCCCGCCCGAGAGCGCGGCCGAGGCCGGGAGGCACAGCAGGGAGCGCATGACGGCCGAGGACACGTGGCTGCTGAGGGCGTAGAGCGGGCCCGTCCGGTCGTCCGCCGGCGGCACGTCCAGCGACCGCGTGCGGGTCAGCGGGAAGCTGCGGGCGCGCTGGCCGGGCGCCTTGAGCCCCGAGCCCGGGGCCCCCGCCGGCGGCGCGGGCAGCAGCCGGGGCAGGGGGACCGGGGAGGGGGCTTTCTCTCGGGGCGCCGGCTCCGGGGGCGGGGTCCCCGGGGCACCCCCCTCGCCGGCCTCCGTGGCCACGTGGGGACCAGGGCGCGGCTCCTCCGGCTGCGGCTGTGGCTGCTCCGCGGCGGGGGTCGCCCCTCGCCCCGCGGGACCAGGACCCCCCCGAACTTCTTGCTTCCCGGGCGGCTCCGAGCGGGGGCGCTGCAGGCTGGGTCTCAGGGCGGCTTTGGGGGGCAGCGGGGAGGAGCCGAAGGTCTCAAAGGAGCTGATTTTCTGGCGGATGGAGCCCGAGGCCGGGGCGGGCAGCCCCGAGGGCTTCCTGGAGGCGGCGGCCGGCGGTTCGCCGGGGTCCGGGCCGCGAGGCCGCAGCCCCTTCAGGCTCTGGCGGAACCAGGCCGGCTTGGGGGCCACGGGGGGGCCCCTCTTCACGGCGCCGCCGTCGGCGGGCGGGTGCCCTCGGGGGGCGTCCGGCTTCGGGGGGGCGCCCTCCGCGGGGCCCGGCGTCCCGTCCGCGGCGAGGCCGGGGGGCTGGAGGGCGAGGCCGTGGCTCTCGCTCATGATGGGGCTGAAGAGGCTCCGGATGCAGCCGGAGATGCGCACCCACGGGTCCTCGGGGCCGCCGTCCACGCGCGCCGGCCGCGGCAGCGCGGTCACTGCGGACGGACACAGGTGGGGTTGGCGTTGACCGGCCGCGGGGCCCTCCAGAGGCTTGGTTTCGGGGGGCAGGGCGCGGGGCAGGGGCGGGGAGGAGGGGGGACCCTGTGGGTAGGAGCTGCAGGGGTGCAGCGGGCAGGAGGCTCGCCCCGGTGGAGGCCTCGCCGGTCAGGGCGCGACCCCGTGGTCCTGCCCCCCACCCAGGACACGCCCCCAACTTGCTCTTTCTCAGGCACCAGGTCCTCAAGGCGCATCCCAGGTCCGCCCGGTTCAGCGGGCGGGGAACCCTCCCGGGCCTGCCCCCCCGGCCTGGGCCTGGGCCTCCATCCTGTGAGTCACGTGCGGGCCGGCCTGCCTCCCCTCACACCCGGATCCCCCACAGACACCCCAGATCCCCCACACAGACACCCCGGGTCCCCCACAGACACCCAGGATCCCCCACACAGACACCCCGGACCCCACACGCAGACACCCAGGATCCCCCATGCGACACCCAGGATCACACACACAGACACCCCGGATCCCCCACGCAGACACCCGGATCCCCCACACAGACACCCCGGATCCCCCACACAGACACCCCGGATCCCCCACACAGACACCCCAGATCCCCCACACAGACACCCAGGATCCCCCACACAGACACCCGGATCCCCCACACAGACACCCAGGATCCCCCACACAGACACCCCGGATCCCCCACACAGACACCCAGCATCACCCACGCAGACACCCAGGATCCCCACGCAGACACCCGGATCCCCACAGACACCCCGGATCCCCCACACAGACACCCAGGATCCCCCACACAGACACCCGGATCCCCCACACAGACACCCAGGATCCCCCACACAGACACCCAGCATCACCCACGCAGACACCCAGGATCCCCCACGCAGACACCCGGATCCCCCACAGACACCCCGGATCCCCCACACAGACACCCAGGATCCCCCACACAGACACCCAGGATCCCCCACACAGACACCCAGGATCCCCCACACAGACACCTAGGATCACCCCACAGACACCCCGGATCCCCCACACAGACACCCTGGATCCCCCACACAGACACCCAGGATCCCCCACACAGACACCCCGCATCCCCCACGCAGACAGGAGGCTCCCACCCACCAGCATCCTTGCTCCCGCTGCCTCAACGCGATGGCCCTTGACCCTCCACCAGCCCGCCTTCCGCATCCCCAGATGCAAGACATGGATCCCCAGGTCCGACCAGGGTCCCACCTCCCGTGGCCTCTGCACTCCCTCCCCCCGGGGCCCCCAGTCCTACCTGGGCTGCCGCCTCTGCCCCCTGGCTCGGCCGCCTCGGGGGACGCCGGCTGCAGGCCGCCCTCGGGCCCCGGGCCGCAGGCGAGGGCAGGGGGGGCTCCGGCCCCCGGGACTTCCCGCGGTGGCAGGGGTGGCAGCAGCTGGCTGGCTTCCTGTGGCGTAAACAGGAAGCGAGACTGTGTCAAAACGGTGGCCCCGTGTGCGACAGGCGATGCCGTGCCGGGCAGGAGGGGGCGAGGGGGGGCCTCGGTGAGAAGCCGTCAGCTCCCGCCCGTGGGCAGGGCCCCGGGTGCCGTGCGGGCACCGGTCCTCACGCCTCATCCCTGCGGGCATCGGGAACACGGCCTCCGGTTGTATCGGGGTGTTTTGTGTTATTCTTATAGAAAACAAAGGTAGTAATTTTTAACTTAGAAAAAAATGCCCTATTTTAAATCAAGACGACCATGCATGAGAATGCAACCAAATTGGTCTTTTTTTTTTCTTTTTAAATATATTTTATTGATTTTTTACAGAGAGGAAGGGAGAGAGATAGAGAGTCAGAAACATCAATGAGAGAGAAACATCGATCAGCTGCCTCCTGCACACCCCCCACTGGGGATGTGCCCGCAACCCAGGTACATGCCCTTGACCGGAATCGAACCTGGGACCCTTCAGTCCGCAGGCCGACGCTCTATCCACTGAGCCAAACCAGTTTCGGCGGTCTTTTTTTAAAATTATTTTTTTCAGAGCAGAAGGGAGAGGGAGAGAGAGAAACATCCGTGATGAGAGAGAATCATTGATTGGCTGCTTCCTGCACGCCCCCCACTGGGGATCAACCCCACAACCCGGGCATGAGCCCTGGACCAGGAATCGAACCCAGGACCCTCCTGTCTGCAGGCTGACACTCAATCCATTGAGCCAAACCGGGTAGGGCAAAAATGCCCTATTTTAATACGAGACGACCCTGCGTGAGCATGCAACCAAATTGGTCTTTTCAGAGAGAAAGAAAGAGGGAGAGGGAGAGAAACATCCATGATGAGAGAGAATCATGGATCGGCTGCCTCCTGCACGCCCCCCACTGGGGATCAAGCCCACAATCCAGGCCTGTGCCCTGGACCAGGAATCGAACCCAGGACCCTTCCGTCTGCAGGCTGACACTCAATCCATTGAGCCAAACCAGGTAGGGCAAAAATGCCCTATTTTAATACGAGACACCCTGCGTGAGAATGCAACCAAATTGGGGTTTTTTTTAAATTATTTTTCTCAGAGAGGGAGGGGAGAGGGAGAGAGAGAGAAAGAGAAAGATCCGTGATGAGAGAGAATCATGGATCGGCGGCCTCCTGCACGCCCCACACTGGGGATCGAGCCCGCAACCCGGGCATGAGCCCTGCACCGGGAATCGAACCCAGGACCCTTCGGTTTGCGGGCGGATGCTCTATCCACTGAGCCACACCGTTCAGGGCCCGAATTGGCCTTTAAACAAACATCCTCACGGCAGAAGCAACAGTGGACGCTCCGCCCTGAGGCGTGGTGGCCACGTGGGGCGGGAGGGTGGACACACCCGGGTGCCCACACACGCACGTGATCGTGGGTAACGCAGGTTTTCGGCGTGAGAGGGGGCGACGGGCAGTGCGAGCCCCGGCCCGATTCCATGAATGAAGCTCTGTGTGGCCTTCACTTCCTGATAAATCCTCCTTTGGTTGGGGATCTCACAGAAACACTTTCCGCTAAGAAATACTGCCCTTGAAATCGAAAATGGGACCCCTTTCCTGCCACCCCATGTGCTACCCGTGACCTCGTGCTGTTAGGGTTCGTGTCTGCGTTGCTGTGGTCCCTGGAGGCCGTGGTTCTCAACCTTCCTCACGCCGTGACCCTTTCATACGGTTCCTCATGTTGTGGGGACCCCCAATTTCATGGCTGCACATGGAACATCATGAAAGCAGAGTGATTTATCACAAAAACAATCTGTAATTATAGATGTGTTTTCCGATGGTCTTAGGCGCCCCCTGTGAAAGGGTCGTTCGACCCCCAAAGCGGTCGCGACCCCCAGGTTGAGAACCGCTGATAGGCCAAGCCTGTCACACTCGTGAAATAAACGAGCATGCGGCCCGCGGGCCACGAGTTTGACATGCTTGGTGTGGGGTCGGCGGTCGGCAAGGTTGGCGGGCGATGTGTGTCGGGATTACCGGTCACAGAGCAGCCTCCTGGATGGGGCCTAAATCACCACCAGGTCAGCCCTGACCGGTGTGGCTCAGTGGATAGAGCGTCGGCCTGCGGACTGAAGGGTCCCGGGTTCGATTCCGGCCAAGGGCATGGACCTGGGTGATGGGCACATCCCCAGTGGGAGGTGTACCAGGAGGCAGCTGATGGATATTTCTCTCTCATCGATGCTTCTAAGTCTCTACCCCTCTCCCTTCCTCTCTGTAAAAAAAAAAAAAAAAATCAATAAAATCTATTTAATAAATAAAAAATAAATCGCCACCAGGTCTCTCGAATTTTAACCTGTCTCGATGCTCAGGCGAATAACTTTATTGGCGTCGGTCATTGCTTAGATCTAGGGCTCAAGATAGCGGGGCCTCGAGCCCCCGTTTGGGTCTCAGCTGTCGGGTAGTCAGGCCCCTCACGTCCGTTTCGTGGGGTTTGTTTTCAATACAGCTTTCGATTTCATCCCTGAAAATCCTTGACTAGGTCAGTGCCAGGCTGGATTGATCTGAGTCAAGGGCATGGCGGTGATTTCGGGCAGGAAGTTGTGTACACTGGGGCCTTGACCTACGAGTGTCCCGACTAACGAGTGTTTCGAGATCCGAGCCGTCTCTCGGCCAGTTTTTTGCTTTGAGGTGCGAGCTAAAGTTCGGGTTACGAGCACCTTCAGATACCCCACCGCTAGTGGGCGCCGCGCATGTCACCATGAACGCCACACATCGGCCCAGCATCACGCGTCTCACTCGTGCACTTTGAGATTTGACATGCGAGTGATTGGAGTTACGAGCTCCGTCACGGAACGAATGAAACTCGCCAGTCAAGGCCCCGCTGTACTGAAATAGGCGAATTCGCAGCATCCCTCAGCGTGGGAGAGGCGGGGTCAGTGTGGGGGTCGCCGACACGGGAGAGAGGCCGATATGAGAGTGTGTGGCTATGCGATGTTTCTGTTTGTTTGCTGTTGTTTGTTTTAAAGATATTTGTATTGATGTCGGAGAGGAAGGGAGAGGGAGCGAGAGAGAAACATCCGTGATAAGAGAGAATCATGGACCGGCTGCCTCCTGCGACGGTGAGCCGAATCGGCGGTGACTTAGACGGGGTGAGACACAGAATCAGCGGCCGTGGCCGGTGGTACAGGTAGGGAGTTTGTAGCAGAACTTGCCTAGAATGTAAGTCAGGGCCTCTGGCCCTAATTGGTGTGGCTCAGTGGATAGAGCGTCGGCCTGTGGACTGAAGGGTCCCAGGTTCGATTCTGGTCAAGGGCATGGACCTTGGTTGCAGGCACATCCCCAGTGGGGGGTGTGCAGGAGGCAGCTGATCGATGTTTCTCTCTCATCCATGTTTCTGACTCTCTATCCCTCTCCCTTCCTCTCTGTAAAAAAATCAATAAAATAGATTTTTTAAAAAAAGTCAGGGCCTCTGCCCTCTGGCGAGCATCCACGGGGAAGGCCATGCTGTCAGGATTCCACGGGGGCGAAGGGACGCGGGGCAGCACTGTCAATGTTCGTCTGGTTGAGATTATGTTGGGATCGTGTATGACGTAGACCAATGGCTGGCAGCGACGTCAGGTAGGTGTATAGTGTTTAGGCAAGCGTGTCAAACTCGTGGCCTGTGGGCCGCATGCGGCCACAACGAATATTTTTGCAGCCCAGCCAATATAACGGTATGTAAGGAACGTTTTAATAAAAATCTCATGACTTAAATTTTACACTATCCTATTATACGTAACCCTAGGTAATAAAACCCTAATATGCAAATTGACCGAACAGCAGAACAACCCGTCGCTCTGACGCGTACTGACCACCAGGGGGCCGACGCTCAATGCAGGCGCTGCCCCCTGGTGGTCAGTGCACTCCCACAGGGGGAGCGCCGCTCAGTGGCGGTGGTGGGAGCCTCTCCCGCCTCCGCTGCAGGTGGGCAGTAAGGAGCCAGGGGTCCCAGACTGCGAGGGGGATGTCTGACTGCCGGCTTAGGTCACAGGCCAGGACAGGGGACCCCATCTGTGCACGAATCCATGCACTGGGCCTCTAGCTATTACTAACGAACTACAACGTTCGCTGATGACTGATGACTGTCATCGCGTTGCATTCATGTCCCTCACATGCCTCACGCGCAGGCACACCGTCTCTCCCCACGGATACCAGTAGCGAAGGTTCCAGCAGCCGGTGGCCACGTCCTTGGTCTGGGACGGACCTGCTTGGTGTGGCCACAGGAAATACCTCGCTTGGGGAGAACGAGAGAAATGGGTTTATCTGCGTGACGCTTATCCATTTGTGCAGGGACTCAGGGTCTGGTGAGTTCATGTTCAATAAAAATATTAATTTTTACTAAAATGTTCTGTTACTTTATGTGAACAGTGACTCATTTATCTCAGCCCTTTGCATTCAGCACGGCTCCATCGAAATAAACCTACGTTTCTATGAAAACGGAAGCTTTTGTCTTTTTGTGGCCATGTCCACGCAAACCGTGTTCATCTGGCCGGTGTCCGCCTCTGAGCAGGACACGCTTGGTTTAGGGGTGCAGTGGAGGTGCTTGGGGTAGCGAGAGGAGAGCAGGGTGTAGGCCCCACAACAGAAACGTCAGGGGATCTAAAGAAATGTATGCTCACGCGACGGGGCAGACCCACACTTCCTGTGTCCGTCCTGACTGTGACCTCATACTCACAGGTACAGCGGGGCCTTGACTTACGAGTTTAATTCGTTCGGAGACCGAGCTCGTTAAGGAGCTCGTTAACTCAAATTACTCTATCAACTCAATGCAAAAAGTCCGCGGAGAGACAGGGATATCTCAAAAAACTCGTTAGTCGGGACACTCGTAAGTCAAGGCCCCGCTGTACTGGGGCTGGTGGGGCAGGAATAGCGCTGGCATTTTCATGGCATTTATAGCGCGGACAGCCCTTAGCCAACCCCTAAGGTTTCAGGTGTAAAAATTCTGCACCTGCTCCTGCCCCCGCCGCCCCCCATTCCCACCCCCTCCCCCCCAGCCTCTCCCCTCCCCCCGCCATCAGCCTAGGGCAGAGGCCGGGGGCGGCCCCGCAGTGACCAGCGCCCCCACGGGAGGAGGGACGCGGGGTGAGGGACAGGAGCCCGTGCCTAGGAAATGCGGGTCCAGCAGCCCGCAAGTCAGACGTGGTGGTGGGCGTGGGGGTCCCTTTACCGGGAAGCAGCGGGCAAAGGCGTGGTAGCTTCCGGGAGGCCCGGTTCCGGTGGGCACGGCGTGGGGGGGGGGGCGCGGGTGGGCTCGGGTGGGCTCGGGTGGATTCAGGTGGGCTCGGGTGGGCTCGGGTGGATTCGGGTGGGCTCGGGTGGATTCGGGTGGGCTCGGGTAGGCTCGGGTGGATTCGGGTGGGCTCGGGTGGATTCGGGTGGGCTCGGGGGGGGCCGGGTGGGTTCAGGTGGGCTCGGGTGGATTCGGGTGGGCTCGGGTGGATTCGGGTGGATTCGGGTGGGCTCAGGTGGATTCGGGTGGATTCGGGTGGGCTCGGGTGGATTCGGGCGGGCTCGGGTGGATTCGGGTGGGCTCAGGTGGATTCGGGTGGGCGCGGGGGAGGTCGGGGGGGGGGTTGGGGTGGATTCGGATTGGCTCGGGTGGGCTCAGGTGAGCTCGGGTGGATTCGGGTGGGCTCGGGTTGATTCGGGTGGGCTGGGGTTGATTCGGGTGGGCGGGGGAGGGCTCAGGTGCGCTGGGGGGGTTCGGGTGGGCGCGGGTGGGCTCGGGTAGATTCGGGTGGGCTCGGGGGGGTTTGGGTGAGCTCGGGTGGGCTCGGGTGGATTCGGGTGGGCTCGGGTGGGCTCAGGTGAGCTCAGGGGGGTTCGGGTGGGCTCGGGTGGATTCGGGTGGGCTCGGGGGGGCTCAGGTGAGCTCGGGGGGGTTCGGGTGGGCTCGGGTAGGTTCTGGTGGGCGCGGGTGAGCATAGGTGAGCGCCGGTGCACCCCCCGTGACCCCATGCCCACCCATCAGCCCTCACCTCACGCTGCCGCCCCTCAAACTCGGGGAGCTCTGGGCTCCCCCAAACCTACGTGGCATAGGGGCCAGCGCCTCCCATCGCGCGTCAGGCCTGAAGACGAACCAGCCTCGGCCACGCGTCCCTCCGAGGCTGTCCCCGCGGGCGGAGGGCCGGCCGCCTCCTCTCGGGGCCGCGCGTGGGGCCGCCGACCGGGGGCCACTCACCGGGCTCGGGCCGGGCGGCCGGTCGCTGTCGCCCCTGAAGTATTTCCGGGGCGGGGGCTTGGGCTTGGGGGCCGTGGGCTTCCGCACCAGGATCTCCAAGGACTTCTTGGTCCGCAGGGGCGGGTGCGGCTCGCGGGCCTCGGGCAGGGGCGGGCTCTCCCGGGGGGACCCCCGGGGGCTGTCGGCGCGGCCCCCCAGGTCCCAGGGCGGCGGGGCCCCGCGGCGGGGGCTGCCCCCGGGGGACCCCGACATGCAGCTGCTGTCGCTGCTGGAGCGCACCATGGGCTTCGGGGCGCGGCGCTGGGGGGGCGCCGAGCTCTTGCCGGGCTCCCGCTCCGCCGACGGCCGCCCGTGCCAGCTGCTCTCCAGCCGCTTGGCACCTGCGTGGGGGGCAGAGAGGCCGAGCTGAGCCAGCCGGCAGCCGGGCACCGCCAGCACCCCGCCCTGCACCCAGCACCCCGACCCACAGCCAGCACCCCTGCGTGGCCAGCACCTCGCCCTGAGACCAGCACCCCGCCCTGAGACCAGCACCCCTATACAAACCAGCACCCCTGCGTGGCCAGCACCCCACCCTGCACCCAGCACCCCCTCCCACAGCCAGCACCCTGTCCAAGGGCCAGCACCTCTGCAGGGCCAGCACCCCGCCCTGCACCCAGTACCCCACCCCTCGGGCAGCACCCCTGCATGGCCAGCACCCCACCCCGGGACCAGCACCCTGTCCAAGGGCCAGCACCATGCCCTGAGACCAGCACCCCACCCACCCGCAGCCAGCACCGCACCCCAGGGCCAGCATCCCACCTGCGGCCAGTGCGGCTCAGTGGATAGAGCGTTGGCCTACAGACTGAAGGGTCCCAGGTTCGATTCCCGGTCAGGGCACAGGCCCGGATTGCGGGCTCCATCCCCAGTGTGGGGTGTGCAGGAGGCAGCCGATCCATGAGTCTCTCATCATTGAGGTTTCTCTCCCTCTCTCTCTCTCTCTCTCTCCCCCTTCCTCTCGGAAATCAATAAAGATATATTGAAAAATAAATAAAAAATGAAAGTCCCAACTCCCTTACCGTCCAGGCTCCACTGGGGCCGCTCCTTGCCGAACCGGAGGCCCTCGGCAGCCTGGGCCACGGCGGCTTTCAGCTGCTGCTCCGAGACCTAAGGAAATGCCAGGCACTCGCTGAAACAAACCGCAGTCCTGGCTTCTCCCCACCCCCACTCCTCCAGGCCCGGGTTCCCCTCTTTCCTGCCTCCTATGTTGCAGAATACTGGGAGCTGGTGAGTCCCATTCCTGGTGCTCCTGGGAGGCTTGGCTCCCAGACACCTTCCAGGCAGAGTCCACCCGCTCTGCCTCCCTGCCTGCCGCCAACTCCAGGCCACGCGACACCTCCCAGCTCACCGGGATCTCTCTCGTCCATTCTTGCCATCGCACCCGAGACCGTCAACTCCCGGAACCAAACACCTTGGGCTCCAGGCCCGCTGCACCCACTTCTATCGCCCTCCCCTCAACTGCCACTGAAGAATGACAGCAGTGGCCCTGGCTGGTGTGGTTCAGTGGGTAGAGCCTCGGCCTGCGGACTGAAGGGTCCCAGGGTCTATTCCCAGTCAAGGGCACAGGCCCAGGTTTCGGGCTGGGTCCCCAGTAGCCGATCCATGATTCCCTCTCATCAATGATGCTTCTATCTCTCCCTCCCTCCCGTCCTCTCTGAAATCAATAAAAATATATCTTAAAAAAATAAAGCATTCTAAATATATGTTAAAAATAGTGCCGTGTACATACAATGAAAATTTTTAAAATATATTTTTATTGATTTCAGAGAGGAAGGGAGAGGGAGAGAGATAGAAGCATCTATGATGAGAGAGAAGCATGGATCAGTTGCCTCCTGCATGCCCCCCACTGGGGATCGCGCCGGCAACCCGGGCCTGTGCCCTGACCTCCTGGTTGATAGGTCAATGCTCAATGCTCAACCACTGAGCCACACCACCGGGGCTCAATCTTATTCTTTACATTTGCTTCAAGTCTTTAGTTTGGGGAGACTTATCTGAGACTTGTCTCTGGTCTCCTATTTGGCTGACAGATAAACAGTATTTCTCTTACTTCACAGATGAATTTTACCAAACATCCAAAGAACTCACACCATCCTTCTCAAGCTAGTCCAGAAGATTCAAGAGGAAGGAAGACTTCCAAGCTCATTTTATGAGGCCAGCATTATCCTGATCCCACAACCAGATAAAGACACGACCAAGAAAGAGAATTACAGGCCAGTCTCCCTGATGAACATAAAGGGTGTCCCAAAATTCACGCAAGATTTGAATTCTGCGTGAGCATTAACAACAACAACAAAAAATAAAAGCCTAATTTGACTTGGTTGATTGAATCAGATTCTAATATCTGTTGCCCTTTGATGTCAATCCTTTCAATTTGATAAGCATCACCAAGGACCAATGATGGCCCAGGAGCAGGGACCAGGAAGACCAATGAAGACCACGGCTTTGCGTCTGTGCCAGCAAAGCCGTGGAGGCCATTTACCCGAAGCGCTGTTCCATACATAACCCTATACTGTATACTTTATGGATCAATAAAAAATTTACAATTTTTAATTATAAACCTGTGTTTTCTATCAAAATTACTTCTTGCGTAAATTTTGAAATGCCCTTTCAGATGCTAAAATCCTCAACAAAATATTAGCAACCCGGATGCAGCAATACATGACAAAGATCATACACCACGACCACGTGGGACTTATTCCTGGGACACAAGGGTGGTTCGACATCTGCAGATCAATGAGTGTGTCCATCAAAGACTCATATAAACAAAATAAAGAATGAAAGTCACGTGACCATGTCAATCGATGCAGAATAAGCATTAGACAAAGCACAACACCCATTTTTGATAAAAACTCTCAGCAAAGTGGGACTAGAGGAAACACAACATAAGATAGGCCATATATGACAAACCCACGGCCAACATCTTACTCAATGTGCAAAAACCAAAACCATTTCCCCTAAGAACAGGAACAAGACAGGACGTCCGCTTACACCACTCTTGTTCACAATAGTACTGGGTGTCTTAGCCACAATGATGAGACAAGAAAAAAAATACACAAACTTAACCAAATAGGAAAGGAGAAAGTAAAACTGTCATTATTCGCCGATGGCATGGCACTGTAGGTAGAGAACCCTAAAGACTCCACCAAAACACTACTAGAACCGATCAATGAATTCAGGAAAGTAGCAGGCTAGAAAATAAACCCACAGAACTCAGTGGTATTTTTATTCACCAATAATGAACTATCAGAAAGGGGAACTAAGAAAACAATTCCATTTACAATCACACACACACACACACACACACACATACACACACACACACACACACACACACAACACACCTCGGAATAAATTGAACCGAGGATGTAAACGACCTGTGCTCGGAAAACTATGAGACCCTGAAGAAGAAACCGAAAAAAAGATACAACCAAGTGGAAGAATATCCCATGTTCATGGATGGAAGTGTATACCATGTTCATGGATGGGAACTGTATACCATGTTCATGGGTGGGAAGTGTATACCATGTTCATGGGTGAGAAGTGTATACCATGTTCATGGGTGGGAAGTGTATACCATGTTCATGGATGGAAGTGTATACCATGTTCATGGATGGAAGTGTATACCGTGTTCATGGATGGAAGTGTATACCATGTTCATGGATGGAAGTGTATACCATCTTCATGGATGGAAGTATATACTATGTTCATGGATGGAAGTGTATACCATGTTCATGGGTGGGAAGTGTATACCATGTTCATGGATGGAAGTGTATACCATGTTCATGGATGGAAGTGTATACCATGTTCATGGATGGAAGTATATACTATGTTCATGGATGGAAGTGTATACCATCTTCATGGATGGAAGTGTATACCATCTTCATGGATGGAAGTGTATACCATGTTCATGGATGGAAGAGTATACCATCTTCATGGATGGGAACTGTATACCATGTTCATGGATGGAAAGAATTAACATCATTAAAACGTCCATACAACCCAAAGCAAGCTATGGATTCAACATAATTCCTATCGAGATAACCAACGGTACACTTCACAGAACTAGAAGAAATATTCCATAAATATACATGGAACCACAAAAGACCCCCAAATAGCTACAGCGATCTTGAGAAAGAAGAACAACGTTGGAGGGATCACGCTGCTTGATATCAGACTATACTACAAGGTTATAGCAATCAAAACAGGCTGGTACTGGCATAAAAAAGACATATAGATCAATGGACCAGAATAAACCCGCACCTTTAGGTTAATTAGCATTTAACACAGGAGGCAAGAGCATGCAGTGGGGTGAAAGACAGCCTATTTAACCAAGGGTGTTGGGAAAATCAGGTACGTGCCCAAAAAATGAGACTAGACCACCTTCTAACACCACATAAAAGAATGAATTCAAAGTGGATCAAAGACTTCAATGTGAGACTCAAAGCCATAAAAATCCCAAGGAAACAGAGGCAGTCAAATCTCAGACATCTCTCCTAGCAATATTTTTTCCCGTCTATCTATCCCCTCAGGCAAGAGGAACCAAAGCAAAAAATACACAAATCCGACGACATCAAACTAAAAGGGTTTTGTACAGCCAAGGTAACCATCAAGACAGCCTACTGAGCGGGAGAACGCATTCGCCAACAACACACCCAATCGGGGGTTAATACCCCAAATGCCTAAAGAACGTATAGCCCCGGCCAGTGTGGCTCAGTGGACAGAGCGTCGGCCTGTGGACTGAAGGGTCCCAGGTTCGATTCCCCGTCAAGGGCACAGGCCCGGGTTGCGGGCTCGATCCCCAGTGGAGGGCGTGCAGGAGGCAGCCGATCCATGACTCTCTCTCATCACGGATGTTTCTCTCTCTCTCTCTCCCTCTCCCTTCCTCTCTGACATCAATAAAAATATATTTAAAAAATAAAACAAAATAAAAGGACCTGACTCGACGCTTCCCCCAAAGAGACACACAGGTGGCCGAGAGTCACGTGAAACGATGCTCCACGTCACTGATCATCCGAGAGATGCGAATTGAAGCCACAGCGAGGGGCCACCTCACGCCTGTCAGAACGGCTTCCATCAACACATCAGTTAAGTGCCCAGTGCTGGCGAGGATGCGGAGAAAAGGGGTCCCTGTGTACAGCTGGTGGGGATACAGATGGGTGCAGCCGCTGTGGGAAAGTGTGGAGTTCCGTGGCACCCCGGCCTGGGGGACAGAGCGCTCTCTCTCATCCCCTATCGGGGCCTGGGCAATGGTTTCCTTGCCCGGGGCCTGTCCGCCAGCTGAAGGACCTGCCCTGACGCCATCTGTCTCCCCCCGCCCAACGCCACCTGCCCCCGATGCCACCTGCCCCCGTGTCTAGAGCTGGTGGGTGAGCCTTGCTGTAGCCTTGGTCCCCTTCTAAGAATGGAGGCGGAAACCCAGCAGCTCTCCTCCGATTTCAGCGCTAACCGAGTGAGCCGTGGACGAGCAAGACGCCCCACACGGGGGGGGGGGGGGGGGTGTTACCTGCGGGTCTGGGTGTCGGCTGACAAGGATGGGCACGGGCCCGGGCTCGCAGTGGCTCAGGATCGCGTACACGTCGTTGAGCGTCATGCAGGTCACAGGGGCCTCGTTGATCTCCACAATCTCATCACCACACCTATGGGGGCACCAGAAGGGCCCCAGGGAAGACAGCATGGAGTTAATTCAAAAAATTAAAAAGAACTGCCTTAGGGCACAGCAATGCCACTTCTGAGGATACATGCGAAGAATCCCGAAACACCGATTCGAAAGAATATATGCAGCCCCATGGTCATTGCAGCATTATTTACAACTAGAGGCTCGGTGCACCAAATCCGTGCACTCGGGGCAGGGGTGGAGGGCAGTCCCTCAGCCTGGAATGTGAGAAGGTGCACCGGTGGAGTCCCTCAGGACCTAACCCCTCCCCTGCTATTGCCTCGATTCTGCACCTCTAATCACCTTCCCTGCTATTGCCACAATTCTGCGCCTCTAACAACCTCCCTGCTATTGCCTGGATTCTGCGCCTCTAACCACCTCCCTATTGTTGCCACGCACCTACCCGCCAGCCCTCTCACCAGCCCAAGGGACCCCTTCCGTTCCAGCCCCCAGTGAGCGGGGGACCTACCGGAGCCGGCCGTCCAGGTGCGCCACGGACCCCGGGGACAGCGTGTGCACGAAGACGCCCGACAGGCACTGCAGGTAGGGGATGCTGCACAGCCCGATGCCCAGGCCCACGCCGGCCTCTGTGGGCACATGGGGGGAGGGGGGGGGTGAAGGCTTTCCCGGGAGCGAGCGAGCCCCTTGGGTGCCCGCACCCCATCTCCTGGTGCTGTGCCCCAACCCTCTTGTTCGCGGGACATCCCCTGGGTGGGTGCTGCTCGAGGGTCAGCGACCCTGGCAGGAGGGTGCTGAGCGCAAGAGGGAAGACAGAGAGGGAGGGAGATGGAGGTGGAGGGGGGAGGGCAGGAGGGGCTGGTGTTTGCTCTGTCCCTGTTCTCTGGCCCGGCCTCAGCACACGGACTGGGGGGCCTGTCCCTGGAACCCGTGGGCACACAGAGCCTGGATCTGCTCTGAGCAGCGGCGTCCTGATGGGGGACCCACTTCACGCTCAGGAGTCTGGGGTGACCTGGGTGGGGGCCCGGGCAGGAGGGAGGGGACAGCCCTGGGGGGGTGGGGGCGGGCGGGGGCCAGTACCTTTCTGCAGCGAGACCTCCACCAGGACCCTATAGCTGGGCCTGGCGCTGCCGGTGCCGGTGCCGGTGCCGGCGGGAGCCTCCGGGGCCTCCAGGAGGAAGGCGCTGCCCGCCAGCGGGGAACAGGTGCCGGAGCTCAGGGAGCGGCCCAGCGGGGGCGACAGGCGGCCCGGGGCGGGGGGCGCGGGCAGGCGGGTGCGCACCGTCAGGCTGAGCAGCCCCTTCTTGGCGAGCTGCGGGGAGAGGGTGCGCGTCCAGGGCCGGTGCGGGCGGGGGCACAGGGTGTGTGTGTGTGTGTGTGTGTGTGTGCGTGTGCACGTGTGAACGTATGCATGACACACCTGTGTGTATGCACAGGGAGAGGGCGCATGTGTCCAGGGCTGGTGCGGGCGAGGGCACGGGGGGTGCGTGTGTGTGTGTGTGTGTGCGTGTGCACTTGTGAACGTATGCATGACACACCTGTGTGTATGCACAGGGAGAGGGCGCATGTGTCCAGGGCCGGGTGCGGGTGGGGGCACGGGTGTGTGTGTGTGTGTGTGTGCGCGTGCACGTGTGAACGTATGCATGACACACCTGTGTGTATGCACAGGGAGATGGCGCGTGCGTCAGGGCCGGTGCCGGCGAGGGCACGGGTGTGCGTGTGCCTGTGTGTGTGTGCACATGTGAACGTATGCATGACACACCTGTGTGTATGCACACGGGTCGCAAGTGTCACACGTAGGACACAGGTGTGGCACATGCAAAGATCCGAGCCTGGAGCTATTCAACTAGATGGAGACTCAGAAATATCTTGAGGCCCGGCCGGCATGGCTCAGTGGTGAGCATCGACCTATGAACCAGGAGGTCACGGGTTCGATTCCCGGTCTGGGCCCAGGCCCTGGTTGTGGGCTCCATCCCCAGTGGGGGGCGTACAGGAGGCAGCTGATCGATGTTTCTCTCTCATCGATGTTTCTAACTCTCTATCTCTCTGCCTTCCTCTCTGTAAAAAATCAATAAAATATATTTTTTAAAAATACCTTCAGCCTGGCCTGTGTGGCTCAGTGGTTGAGCGCTGACCCATGAACCAAGAGGTCATGGTTCGATTCCCGGTCAAGGGCACATGCCCGGCTTGTGGGCTCCATCCCCAGTGGGGCAGAGCGGGGGGAGGGGGGCGTGCAGGAGGCAGCCTCTCTCTCATGGATGTTTCTATCTCTATCTCTCTCCCTTCCTCTCTCTCTCTCAAATCAATAAAAACATCCCTGGCTGGTGTGGCTCAGTGGATAGAGCGTCGGCCTGAGGACTGAAGGGTCCCGGGTTCAATTCCGGCCAAGGGCATGGACCTGGGTTGCGGGCACATCCCCAGTGGGGAGTGTGCAGGAGGCAGCTGATCGATGTTTCTAACTCTCTATTCCTCTGCCTTCCTCTCTGTAAAAAAAAAAAACCAATAAAATATATTTTTTTAAATCAATAAAAACATTTTTAAAAATGCCTTCGGTACCTGCCTGCAAACCCTGAAGCAGATTTGTCGCTACGTCAACGCGAACACAGCTGTGTAACCCACAGGCCAGGTGGCCGTGGCTGAAATCTCCCCGGACAGTCCCGACCCACCACTGCCCACCCTGACCCAGGCCCCCTTCCCCCCGGCCCCCTAGCCCCGTGGCCGCCCAGGGGGGCCCGGGTGGGAATGGGGGTGTGACTGAGGCTGGTCCCCCTGCCCGGGGCCCGTGCCCTGGGAGCAGCCGCTCACCTTGAACTTCTGCAGGGCGTCCTGGTGAGTCAGCCCGGCCATGGACTCTCCGTTGAGCTCCAGGATCTCGTCGCCTGTGGGGCCGGGAGAGATGGGAGCTGGCAGAGGGCTGCCCAGCCAGGGGACCCTGAGACCCGGCCCCCGCCCAGTGTTTGCACCAAAACACCCTGAAATCATTCTCCTTCCGTATCTGCCCCCCAGGAAGCTGTGGGGGGCAGTGTGACAAGCCCCCTGCCACCTCTGGTCTTTGGGGGGGGCGGTGCGGGGTCATAGCCGGGTGCATGTGGCCTGGCCTGGTCCCTGTCCACCTCCTGCCCCACCTCCTAGGCCAGGGGTGGGCAACCCCTGGCACGCGTGCCAACCACGGCACACCAGTCACTTCTGCTGGCACCCGAAACCCTCTCTTATCATCTTCCATTTACAATTTCCTTCTTTTTTTAAAAATATATTTTATTGATTTTTTACAGAGAGGAAGGGAGAGGGATAGAGAGTTAGAAACATCGATGAGAGAGAAACATTGATCAGCTGCCTCCTGCACACCTCCTACTGGGGACGTGCCTGCCACCCAGGTACATGCCCTTGACCGGAATCGAACCCGGGACCTCTCAGTCCGCAGGCCGACGCTCTATCCACTGAGCCACACCGGCTTCGGCACAATTTTCTTCTTAATATCGACTTTTTTTATTTTTCAGATAAATTCGGTGCAGGTGCATCTTAGATAAATAAATAATTACACATAGCGTGTCGACATTAAAAACAAACGTGTTTTCCATCATCGTAGGCCGTGTTTTTGTCGCTCGAGTGAATTTTATTATTTCTTCTTCAAGGTTCTTCGCATGCGTGCGCCTTAAGAGATAGCAAGCAGGCATCACACGTTCTCAAAACGTTAGGGTGGGCACGCAGGATTTTGAGCCAGAGATTTTGCTGGTTTGGGCACGCACTCACACCAAGGTTGCCCACCCCTGTCCTAGGCGCTCCTGTGGCCTCCCCTAGCCTAGCCTGTCCTCGTCTCGCTGTCCCAGCGCCAATAAACGTTCCCTCATGGTCACCGCATAGGACTCGCCGGTGAAATCTTTCCTGCATGCAGGTCAGAGCCCACACACTCCCAGTGCCCCCCCCAGACCCGCCGGGGCCCCCCACAGACCCGCTGGGGCCCCCCACAGACCCGCCGGGGCCCCCCCAGACCCGCCAGGCCATCCCTGTGGTTAAGAGGGAGGGGCAGGGACAGCGAAGGGAAGGGGGGCCAGTGGGTGCAGGGACGCAGAGGGACCTCGGAAGAAGGCAGCGTCAGAATGAGGGGGGCTGGCTCGGTCTCTGGCCCGGCTGGACAGAGGGTGCAGACCCCGGCGCCCAGGCCTGGGGTCCACGCAGGCCCAGCACCTGCTTGGCTGAGGGGTCCTGGGAAGGGCTGGGAACATACCTTCCTGGAGCCGGCCGTCGGCCGCCGCCGCTCCCCCCTCGAAGATGGTTTTGACGTAGATGCCGATGGGACCATAAATGCTGTCTCTGCCCCCCACAATGCTGAAGCCCAGGCCCTGGGGGGGAGAGCGGCCATCAGAGGGTCCTGGGGTCCCACTCACTGGGCAGCCCCAGGGAGGGAAGAGGAGGCAGGGGTGAGGGAGGAGGTCAGGGAGGGGAGAGAGGGCAGGGGTGAGGGAGGAGGTCAGGGAGGGGAGAGAGGGCAGGGGTGAGGGAGGAGCTCAGGGAGGGGAGAGAGGGCAGGGGTGAGGGAGGAGCTCAGGGAGGGGAGAGAGGGCAGGGGTGAGGGAGGAGCTCAGGGGGGAAGAGGGGGCAGGGGTGAGGGAGGAGCTCAGGGAGGGGAGAGATGAGCTCCTCCCTCACCCCTGCCGTCTCTTCCCCCCAGAGCTCATCCCTTACCCCTGCCATCTCTTCCCTCCCTGAGCCTCGGAACCCAGAAGGAAGGAGGGACGGTGAGAGAGATTGGGGTGTCTGGCCCCGCCCCCCGCCAGGGTCACCCTCCCTGTGTCACCCTCCCTGCGACACGCAGCTGCTCAGGGCCCAGTGTCTCCCAGAAACCCCCTGGCCAGGTCCCCTCACCTTGGCCTGGCCCTTCATCAGCACGACGCTGGAGATGACGGACGCCTGGGCGCCCCCCGAGGGCGGGGCCAGCTGGGCTGTGCTCAGCGACCGCGTGGGCCTGCCTGTGCCCTGCAGGGAGGACCGGGTGGGGCGCTGAGGCCACGGACCAGGACACACACCCCGTGGGGAGCGGAGGGGCCCAGCGAGGAGAGGGACCCCGTCTCACGGAGCCGCCTCCCTGCAGACCCGCCCCAGGCGCACAGTAGGGCCATCCAGGCAGCAGGGCCCGGAACCGGCTCAGCCACACTGACCAGGACGTGAGTCCTTTAACCAAAGACTCGAGCTGGAGAGCCAGCTGCCAGGGGGGCCCTCCACAGAACTGGGGGCAATTAACGGAGCCCCCTCCTTGCGCCAGGCCGGGGGGGTGGGCAGGGGCAGGCGCCGAGGTTAAACGTAGACAGCAAGCGTGTCAAACTCGTGGCCCGCGGGCCGCATGTGGCCCACAACGAATATTTTTTCGGCCCAGCCAACATAACGGTATGTAAGGAACTTTTTAACCAAAGTACCATAACTTAATCTTTACAATATCTTGTTATACATAATCTATAATAATAAAAGGGTAATATGCTCATTAGACTAGACGTCTTCCAGACGTCATTCCGGACGTCCTTCCTGACGGAACTGGGGCCGGGGTGCCAGCCGGGGGCAGGAGGAAGGAAGCCTGGATCCCGGGTGCCGGAGGGAAGACAGTGCCCGCAGCCAGGGGACGGAAGGCCCGCTCTTGCATGAATTTTCGTGCATCGAGCCTCTAGCTATTACTAACGAGCTACAACGTTCGCTGATGACTGATGACTGTCATTGCGTTGCATTCGCGTCCCTCACGCGCCTCAGGCGCAGGCGCACCGTCTCTCCCCACGGATACTGGCAGCGAAGGTTCCAGCAGCCGATGGCCACGTCCTCGGTCTGGGACGGACCTGCTTGGTGTGGCCACAGGAAATACCTCGCTTCCGGAGAACGAGAGAAATGGGTTTATCTGCGAGACGCTTATCCATGTGTGCAGGGACTCAGGGTCTGGTGAGTTCATGTCCAAGAAAAAATATTAATTTTTATTAAAACGTTCTATTCCTTTAGGTGAATGGTGACTCGTTTATCTCAGACCTTTGCATTCAGCCCGTCTCCATCGGAACAAACCTGCGTTTCTATGAAAAATGGAAGCTTTTGTTCATTTTGCGGCCACGTCCACGCAAACCGTGTTCATCTGACCCGTGTCAGCCTCTGAGTGTGACACGCTTGGTGTAGAACCGCGGTTGGCAAACCGCGGCTCGCGAGCCACCTGCGGCTCTTTGGCCCCTGGAGTGTGGCTCGTCCACAAAATACCACATCCAGTGCGATTGAAACTCCATGGCCCAGGCGCAGAAGTCGGTGTTTTGTGGAAGAGCCACACTCCAGGGGCCAAAGAGCCGCAGGTGGCTCGCGAGCCGCGGTGTGCCGACCACGGGTGTAGAACGTAGGTTCGGGGAGGCGGACAGGCCTGAGCCACGTGCACAGGAGCCGGGGGCACCTGCCTCCCACACTCGGGCACCGGGAGCCGCCGGGCGAGGGCCCCAGGTGTGGGGGCCATAGGGGACCCAGAGCCACAGACTGCCCTGGCCCTGGCCGCGGTCACCTGCTGACCTGGGGGACGGGCGGGCCCTCCGTGCCTCAGTTTCCCCGCCTGTGGGATCCTCTGCCCTTGGGAAGCCACCGTGTCAAGCCCCAGGCCCCCCGGGCTACCCACTTGCCATCAGAAAACATGGTCAGCCCTGACCGGTGTGGCTCAGTGGATAGAGCGCCGGCCTGCAGACTCAAGGGTCCCGGGTTCGATTCCGGTCGAGGGCATGGACCTGGGTTTCGGGCTCATCCCCAGTGGGGGGCGTGCAGGAGGCAGCTGATCGATGTTTCTCTCTCATCGATGTTTCTAACTCTCTCCCTCTCCCTTCCTCTCTGTGGAAAATCAATAAAATATATTTAAAATAAAAGAAAAAGTGGCCATTCAAGGAAACACCTGCCAACCATCGGGGACAAACACCCCTCCCCCGGCGCCCCACCGCGGGGATCTCCCAGGGCCGGGGGACAGGATGCTGGCAGAGAGGGGGGCACCCCGAGATCCGCTGGGGAGCCCTGATGCCTGTGGCGCCCAGCCCTGGGGGGACCAGGAGCCCCCAGTGGGGAGGAGGCCCCTGAAGGTGGGGTGTCCAGGGGGAGGTGCACGCGTGGCCACCAGGGGGTGCTGCGTGACCACCAGTGGCAGCGGGAGCCCTGGGGAGCAGGGCAGAGCCTGGGGCTTAGGGAACGGGATGGAGGGCAGCTGCGGGGACCTGGGGGGGCACTGGCTTCCGGTCTGATGCCCACAGCGGAGGGCATGGCGGGAGCCGCCCGGGGTTAGGTCTCAGGATGTCTGAGCTCAGCCTGGCCGGGCTCCCGTCCTCCCGGGAGATGGGGGGCTGATAGGAATGCCTTCCCAAGGTTAAGGGTGAGAGGCAACGCCCTGGCCGGTGTGGCTCAGTGGGTAGAGCGTCGGGCTGCGGACTGAAGGGTCCCGGGTTCGATTCCGGTCAGGGGCACAGGCCCGGGTTGCAGGCTGGATCCCCAGTGGGGGGCGTGCAGGAGGCAGCCGATCTGTGATTCTCTCTCATCATGGATGATTCTGTCTCTCCCTCTCCCTTCCTCTCTGAAATAAAAATATTTTTAGATTAATTTATTTTTTAAATATATTTTAATTGACTTCAGAGAGGAAGGGAGAGGGAGAGAGAGAAAGAAACATCCATGATGAGAGAGAATCATGGACCGGCCGCCTCCTGCACGCCCCCCACTGGGGATCGAACCCACAACCTGGGCCTGTGCCCTGACCGGGAATCGAACTTAGGACCCTTCAGTCCACAGGCTGATGCTCTATCCACTGGGCCACATCGGCCAGGGCTGGAATAAAAATATATATTTTTTAAAAAGAATTAGAGGCGAAGTGGGTGACGTCATGGCTCAGGGTGAAGTTAAAGCCAGGCTGAGGCGCCAGCGTCCGGTCCCCGCTGTCCGACAGCCGTGTGACCAGCCCAGGCCCGGCCCTCGCCCGCCCCCAGGGTCACTGAGCCGGCGGCACGGGGTCCACACGGCCTGGTTCGGGGGCAGCCGGGTCCCTGGCGCCTGGGGCGGGTGACCGTCCTGGTGTGGGCCTGTGCCCCACGGTGGCCATGCCCCCAGGTGGCCTCCCCTGCAGTCTGTGGACTGAACCACCCCAAGTCCTGCTCAGCCCCTCACGTGGGCCCCGTCCCCCCTCCCGGCCCGCAGCCTCACCCCGGCCTTGCCCATTGGGCCGTCCAGCTGCTGGGACAGCGCCTTCCGGCCGCTGCAGAGCGAGAAGGGCAGCCGGTCTGGGGGGTCCGTGGAGGCGGCCGTGGTCTCGGCCCCTGGGAGATCCGTGTCCGCCGCACTGTAGGGGTTGACACCTGGGTAGGGGAAGGAGAGGAGAGATGGGCAGGGGAAGGAGAGGAGAGATGGGCAGGGGAGGGGGGAGAGATGGGCAGGGGAGGGGGGAGAGATGGGCAGGGGAGGGGAGAGATGGCAGGGGAGGGGGAGAGATGGGCAGGGCAGGGGGGAGAGATGGGCAGGGGAGGGGGAGAGATGGCAGGGAGGGGGAGAGATGGGCAGGGGAGGGGGAGAGATGGGCAGGGGAGGGGGAGAGATGGGCAGGGCAGGGGGAGAGATGGGCAGGGGAGGGGGAGAGATGGCAGGGAAGGGGGAGAGATGGCAGGGGAGGGGTGAGAGATGGCAGGGGAGGGGGGAGAGATGGGCAGGGGAGGGGGGAGAGATGGGCAGGGCAGGGGGGAGAGATGGGCACGGGGCACCCAGGGCGCAGGCCGTGGGGACACGGAGGAGCCGCGGGCAGGGTGCCCCTCTCCCAGTGCCTCCGCAGCGCGGAATGCAGACAGCTCCCCGCCTCCTGTCCGCTCAGCTCTCAGCAGGACCAGCGTGTGGGGGACTCGGGAAGCCACCCACAGACCCTGCTGTCAGGGGGTGCGGTCCCCACGGAGGAGACGGAGCGAGCGAGACGGTGCCCAGGAACGCAGAGCCAGAGTGGACAGGCAGGCAGCACCCCCACCCAAGAGGACCCGACTGTCTTCCCCCGACACACACGCACAGCATGCGGGCGCACACGGACACATCGCACACACATAGCATGTGTGCCCACACATGCACACATAGCACACACAGTCACAGCACACACAAGCATGTACACATGGCACATACATATGTAACAGTACGTATGCATACTCGCACACATGCATGCACAGGCACAACACACAATGCCCACTCACACACATGTGATCACACACATGCCCACACAGCACACATGTGCCCACACATGCATGCACGGCACATACATGCATACACAGCACTCGTGCACACTCACACACGTGCATGCATGCACAGCACATGCGTGTGCACACAGCACATATGCCTGCACAGGCACAACACACAATGCCCACTCACACATGTGCGATCACACACATGCACACACCCATGCACACGCACAGCACGCACACGCCCCTAACACGGGCAGATGAGGGGCCACCCCCGGCCCCTCGGGGAGCTGAGAGGACACAGAGCCACCAGCTCCCCTCCTGGGAAGCCGCGCCCGCGTCCACCCGCCCAGCTGCAGCGCCTCCCGGGTGACAGGCCCTGCCCACAGCCCTGAGCGTCCCAGCGGGAACACGCTGTGAGCCACACACGCTGTGAGCCACACACGCTGCCTCAGCGCCTCCATGGCCACATGGACACCGTCAGGGCGAGAGGCGAGGGGACGATGTATTCCATTCAGCCCAGCACACCTACACAGCTGCCTTCCCGTGAGTAACTGACAGAGGACGTGTTATTCAGCGATGTCCCTCCTTCCTGAGCTGCTGGCATCTGCTGCCCCCACCACCCTTATCCCCGCCCCCCTGTCTGTACCAGCCACACGTCACGTGCTCAGTGTGTGGCCGGTGGACACTGAGCTGGACAGCACAGCTCAGGGGTCCAGAGGGGACAGGCTTCGTGGCCCCCCTCAGCCCAGGGAGGGACAAGGGCCTGCGGGAGGTCCCCAAGAGAACCCGTGAGGTGGGGTGGCTCCCGGGGAAGGGGCTGAACCGGGCTTGTCCTTGGGATGTGGGGCCCAGGTGTGTGCAGCTGCGAGGGGCAGCCGCTGGCCAGGGTGGGCTCAGAGAGGAGGCGGGAAGGGGCACCCCTGAGGGTGAGACCCCTGAAGGTGAGACCCCTGAGGGTGTGAGACCCCTGACATGTAAGGGGAGGGGACGAGGGCTCGGGGACAAGGCGAAGTCTTCCTCTCTCTGGCCTGAGCATCTCCAGCAGCAGGAAGTCCAGGGAGGGGCAGGAGAGGGTCACAGGGGAGGACACACAGCTCAGAGCTCATCCGGCATGGTTATGTATTCACTAGAGGCCCAGTACACAAAATTCATGCACAGAGTCGGCGTCCCTCGGCCCGGCCTGCACCCTCTCCAACCAGGAACCCCTCAGGGGATGTCCGACTGCCGGTTTAGGCCCGATGTGGAAGAGGCTTCCCTCTCACCATCCGGGACCACTGGCTCCTAACTGCTCAGCTGCCTGCCTGCCTGATAGACTCTAACCACTCTGCCTGCTGGCCCGCTTGCCCTCAACTGCCCCCCCTCCTGGCCTGATTGCCCCTAACCGCCTCCCCTCCCCTTCTCTCCCCCTTCCCCTCCCCTCCCATCCCTCTCCCCTTCCATCCCTTCCCCTCCCCTCCTATCCCATCACAGACGAGGAGGATGTCACATGACTGGGCCCCATTTTCCATCCTCTGTCGCATCTCCTCACCGTGTGGAGCCCACAGAGGGGCTCACCTGACCCCAGACCAGAGGCCCTCCTGCTGGCCGGGGTGCAGGCGGGAAAATGCTCCCAGGACAGCAGACACAGCCTGGGCCAGGGGAGACCCGCCCTCCCCACGCACCCATCATGGACCCCGGGGGCCCGCGGGACACTTACTGGTGGAGTTGCTGCGCATCCTTTGGTGACAGGCTTGGGGGAGCAGGGAGCTGCCACTCTGGGCCCCGAGTTTCCCGGGCTTTTCCTGGGAGGAGGCGGTGGGAGCTTCCTGCAAGACAAGCCCCATCTTTCATCCACCGGGTCAGTGCCAACCGCCAGCTGTGCCCAGGACACTGCGGGGCGGACAGCGAGCGTGGAAGTATCGTCTGTCACCTCCACACATCCCAGGCTCCACAAGGGAGGGAGTTAGAGGCTCTGCCTTCCACGGACACGGGTTCACGAACACGGAACCCTGAGGAGAGGGGCTGCGTGGATGTGGCTCTGACGCAGGAAGTGGGCAGGGACTGCGGGACGATCACATGTCAGGGTCTCTGTGGGGGATGCGGCCCGAGCAAGGACACTGATCGTGGGGAAACGCCGTTCTAGTGAAATGTGGGCAAGAAAACAAAGGAAAGTGGGAGGTCATCACAGAGCATGGTCAGTGTTATGCGTGACATCGATGGCGAGCGGGGGTAGAGGGTAGGTGTTAGAGAAGGCGGCCAGCTATGTTCCAGCGCTCTGGCGCGTAGCAGGCACTTAGAAACACTCTTCGTGGGAACTTTGTACAAGTAGATGTCTTCAGATCGAACCATCTTTGCATTCTTTTTATGTTTTTCAAAACTAGTCTACACTAATAAAAGAGAAACATGCAAATTGACTGTCCCTCCGCTATGTCCACCAGCCAATCAGAGTGATATGCAAATTAACCCAACAAAGATGGCAGTTAATTTATATACACAGGTCAGAGCGTAGAAAGACGCCAAGTGCTGCAGAAGGGAGCAAAGCAGCGGAGAAGGGAACAGAGCTGAGGCAGCAGAGACGGGAGGGAGCGAAGCGGCAGAGACAGGAGGGAGCTGAGGCGGCGGAGAAGGGAGGAACGAGGTGGCGGAGAAGGGAGGGAGAGAGGCAGCCTTCTCTGCTTCACTCCGTCCTCAGGAAGCCCTATTCTTGCAGGAATCTTCCTGCAACAGGCCTCTAGTTTATTATATTAAGCTACTTAGTATTTATACAGAATCTCTTTTTTGAAGTGTAAATGTTTTCTTGTTTGTTTGTTTTTAATATATTTTATTGATTTTTTTTTTTTTTACAGAGAGGAAGGGAGAGGGATAGAGTTAAAAACATCCATGATGAGAGAGAAACATCGATCAGCTGCCTCCTTCACGCCCCCTACTGGGAATGTGCCCACAACCCAGGTACATGCCCTTGACCGGAATCTAACCTGGGACCTTTCAGTCCGCAGGCCGACGCTCTATCCACTGAGCCACACTGGTCAGGGCCATCCTTGCAGTCTTGAGTATTCGTCTTATCATACTGCTGTTTTAACTTCAAAATACAGATTTTTAGAGTCCGAGATTAAATCTTCATGCCTGCATGAAGATTTAATCTCGGACTCTAAAAATCTGTATTTTGAAGTTAAATCAGGTTATTGTTCTGTTATCTTTTTCTACTGTGCCCTATGCCTGCATGAAGATTTAATCTCGGACTCTAAAAATCTGTATTTTGAAGTTAAATCAGGTTATTGTTCTGTTATCTTTTTCTACTGTGCCCTATGCCTGCATGAAGATTTAATCTCGGACTCTAAAAATCTGTATTTTGAAGTTAAATCAGGTTATTGTTCTGTTATCTTTTTCTACTGTGCCCTATGCGTCACGTTTCCTTTGCTGGTTCTTCTTAAAATAAAGAATTTTTTAAAACTTTTAAAATTGCATTTTCATACACCAGAAAACAGTCATCTATGTATATAAAAGCCTAAGGGACTGAACGACCGAATGACCAGTCGCTATGACACACACTGACCACCGGGGGCAGACATTCAATGCAGGAGCTGTGCCCGGTGGTCAGTGCGCTCCCACAGCCAACCTCCCTCGGCCAGCCAACCTCTGCGGTCCCTCCCCCCAGCCAGCAGGCCCCAATCGGCCCCAATCGGCCATGACCGGGACTGGGCAAGATAGCGATGGGCCCTGATCGCTGGTCAAGCCAGCGGACCCCAACCGTGCCCGAATTTGTGCACCGGGCCTCTAGTTGGAAGATAAAATCATTAAAAATGAAACATTCACAATTCGATCAGGAGATAAAGAATGCCCAGGAACTGATCTGATGAAAGATACGGAAGCCTCTTCCACAGAAAACGACAACACGTACTGAAAGGCATTTGCATGTGAATTCGGAGAAATATATCCTGTTTATGAAACTGCAGACTTAATAATGTACGAATGTCAATCCCCCCCCCAAAAAAAATTCATCTACAAATTCAGTGAAACACTATTAAAAATTCAGGTGTTTTTTTTGTTCTGTTTTTTAAATAAATTTCTTTTTTATTGATTTCAGAGAGGAAGGGAGAGGGAGAGAGAGAGAAACATCAATGATGAGAGAGAGAATCATGGACCGGCTGCCTCCTGCACGCCCCCCACTGGCGATGGAGCCCGCCACCCGGGCCTGTGCCCTTGACCGGGAATTGAACCTGGGACCCTTCAGTCCGCAGGCCGATGCTCTACCCACTGAGCACACCAGCCAGGGCAGGATTAACATCTTTAACCAGACACCAAACCCACAGACTCTAAAGGGCACGACGGGCAAACTTCACGTTAAAATGAGCAGCTTCTACTCATCAATGAAAAGAGTGAAACAGCCGTGGCCGGTGTGGCTCAGTGGATAGAGCGTCAGCCTGTGGACTGAAGGGTCCCGGGTTCGACTCCCGGTCAGGGCAGAGGCCCGGGTTGTGGGCTCGATCCCCAGTGTGGGGCGTGCAGGAGGCAGCTGATCCGCGATCCTCTCTCATCGTGGATGTTTCTCTCTCTCTCTCTCTCTCTCTCTCTCTCTCTCTCTCTCTCTCCCTTTCCCTTCCTCTCTGACATCAATAAAAATGTATTTTAGAAAAAGGGAATAAAAACTGGGCGATGCTTTCCAGACACCAGGAAAGGGGGGCACCGGCCCCACCCCATGAGGAGGGCGCAGCAGGGCGGGTCCACCTGCAGGCGGTCAGCTGATTGCACCGCGATCCTCCCCTCTGCCCCCCTCAGTGATGGAAGGGGCCTAGCAGCCCTGCCCCCGCCCCCCCTCTGAGCAGCAGATGGCCACCCCGCGGAGCCAGGCCAGCCGGGCAGCCCGTCCCACCCAGCAGGCGGAGCGGCCAGGCCCAGCGATGCCTCTGGCCGAGCCAGGAAACTGAGCTGACGGGAGAGCCAGCTGCACCGGCTCCGGCACCAGCTCCCCTCGTTTCCCGGGTCGTTCCAACCACGGGGCCCTGCCTGGACCCTGGGCCACAGGCCTGGCTTCCGGGCACCAGCTCCAGGGTCTCTGGCAGCGGGTTTGGGGGATGGTCGGCCAGTGCGTGTGTGCAGTCATCATGTAAGTGGACAAGGGTCCGGCCGCCTGTCCCTCCCTGAGCCGATGCGGCCGAGACAGGCTGGCATCGTCTGTGAGCGTTGATGCCAATCCCGCCGGCAGCGTGGGGAGCAGCAGGTCACCCACAAACATCTGCTCGGCCCCACCACAGGCGGCTGCTTACACTGGGGAGAAGGACAGAGATGGCATGGGGAGGAGGCAAAGGGTGGGCCAGGTGGGCGGTGCACAGGCAATGTGGGCTGGGGGTTTGCAAAGGCTGGGGGTCTGCAAAGGGCTGTGGCTATGCAAAGGCCTGTGGGTGTGCAAAGGGCTGGGGTCTGCAAAGGCCTGTGGGTATGCAAAGGCCTGTGGGTCTGCAAAGGGCTGGGGGTGTGCAAGGCCTGTGGGTATGCAAAGGCTGGAGGTCTGCAAAGGGCTGGGGGCCTGCAAAGGCCTGTGGGTATGCAAAGGGCTGGGGGCCTGCAAAGGCCTGTGGGTATGCAAAGGCCTGTGGGTCTGCAAAGGGCTGTGGGTCTGCAAAGGGCTGGGGTCTGCAAAGGCCTGTGGGTATGCAAAGGCCTGTGGGTCTGCAAAGGGCTGTGGGTCTGCAAAGGGCTGGGGTCTGCAAAGGCCTGTGGGTATGCAAAGGCCTGTGGGTCTGCAAAGGGCTGTGGGTCTGCAAAGGGCTGGGGTCTGCAAAGGCCTGTGGGTATGCAAAGGCCTGTGGGTCTGCAAAGGGCTGTGGGTCTGCAAAGGGCTGGGGTCTGCAAAGGCCTGTGGGTATGCAAAGGCCTGTGGGTCTGCAAAGGGCTGGGGTCTGCAAAGGCCTGTGGGTATGCAAAGGGCTGAGGTCTGCAAAGGCCTGTGGGTCTGCAAAGGGCTGGGGCTTTGCAAAGGCCTGTGGGTATGCAAAGGCCTGTGGGTATGCAAAGGGCTGGGGTCTGCAAAGGCCTGTGGGTATGCAAAGGCCTGTGGGTATGCAAAGGGCTGAGGTCTGCAAAGGCCTGTGGGTCTGCAAAGGCCTGTGGGTATGCAAAGGGCTGAGGTCTGCAAAGGCCTGTGGGTCTGCAAAGGGCTGGGGCTTTGCAAAGGCCTGTGGGTATGCAAAGGCCTGTGGGTATGCAAAGGGCTGGGGTCTGCAAAGGCCTGTGGGTATGCAAAGGCCTGGGGGTATGCAAAGAGCTGGGGGTCTGCAAAGGCCTGGGGGTCTGCAAAGGGCTGGGGGTCCTCAAAGGGCTGGGGGTCCTCAAAGGGCTGGAGCCCTGGTTTCTGCAACCAGGTTGTCATGTTTCCATGGTGACAGGCAGCTCCCGGTGGGAGGATGGGCTGCACTTCCAGGTGAGCTCCCGGGTCCCCCTGCAGCTCCCAGCCCGACCGGAAGGCGCCTCCTCTACTCGGAGCAGCACCGTCGCGGGCACCAGCGCGGGACTGGCATTTCTTACAAGCACAGCTGGTCCCCATATTCTCTGTCCGCTTCTATCAGTCACACCTGTGGCCCTGCTCCTGCTTCCTGCATAGGAACCGCCCCTGTCTGTTCTCCCTCCCACCCCCACACTCACACACAGACGTGTGCACTCTCTCACACACACACACACACACACAGGCACACACACACACAGGCACTCACACACACACACACACAGGCACTCACACACACACAGACGTGTGCACTCGCACACACACACAGGCACACACACAGACACACACATAGGCACTCACACACACAGACACACACACTCACACACACAGACGTGTGCACTCGCACATACACACATAGGCACTCACACACACACACTCACACACACATAGGCACTCACACACACACACACACACAGGCACACACACACACAGGCACACACACAGACACACACATAGGCACTCACACACAGACACACACACTCACACACACAGACGTGTGCACTCGCATACACACATAGGCACTCACACACACACACTCACACACATAGGCACTCACACACACACACACACACAGGCACACACTCACACAGGCACACACACACAGGCACTCTCACACACACACACACACACAGGCACTCACACACACACACACACACACACACACACACACACACACACACATACACCCAGCTGGCTCTGTGGGAGACCTGCAGCCCACACACTCCCCCCACACCCCGCTCCTCTGTGGCAGGAGGAGGCAAGTGGCCAAAGGGCAGGCTTCCCAGTCCCACGGCAGCCGGGGCCTCACCCCCCCCCCCCCCCCCGGCCAGCACCCCCAGGGCAGACAGAGCAGCCCGTGTGCTCGCCGAGGCCTGACCACCGGCCTCCACCCACAGCCGCCGGCGGGCTGACCTCACCCGGCTGAGTCACCCACAGGCACGGTGTCCGTCTGACCCACACGTTGAATTTGTGAGGGAGACGGAGGCCCTTCCCACGCGGATCAAAGCCTCTGAGTCCCCCCAGGAGGCGGCCCGGGGGACACCCCCACACGTCGGACCGGGCCAGCGGGGGAGCCACAGCCCTGCCCGGCGGAGACCCCTGAGCCCACCCCCAAACCCGGGGCCGTGTCCACAGGCTCCCTGCCCACCGGAGGGCTTGCTGGACTCCCTAGCAACCGGCCTGCCACGGCGTCTACAGAGCGGCTCTGTGTGCCATCCGGCCTCACGGGAGCCAGGCGGCGGGCATGGCGCCTGGCAATCTGGGGACCTGCCATCGCGTCGGGGGGGGGGGACTGAGAACAAACGGGGGGGGGGCCCAGATCATCCCAGAAGCCTGGGCCTCCCTCCCCGGGTCCGTCCCCCTGGTCCGCAAACTCATTGGTCAACAGAGCCAAACGTCCACAGCACAGCGATTGACATTTCATTGGAGAGCCAAATTTTTTAACCTGAAACTATAGAGGCAGTTTGCTGCTTCTTTGTGGCCATGTCAAACGGGGCACCTCAAAAAATGCTGCATTTTATAATAATAAAGCCGCCATCACAAAAGAATCACAATTCTTAAACCGATGACAGAAATACCTGTAGGGCCGAAACCGGTGTGGTTCAGTGGATAGCGCGTCGGCCTGCGGACTGAAGGGTCCCGGGTTCGATTCCGGTCAAGGGCATGGACCTGGGTTGTGGGCACATCCCCAGTACGGGGTGTGCAGGAGGCAGCTGATTGATGTTTCTCTCTCATCGATGTTTCTAACTCTCTATCTCTCTCCCTTCCTCTCTGTAAAAAATCAATAAAATGTATTTTTTTTAAAAAAAAAAAGAAGAAATACCTGTAGGATTTGCAGCTGGTTGGGAAAATACAGGTGACTCTATGCTTCCAGTGGGTGCCTTTGTCACCCGCCAGTGATTTGTGGACGCGACTAGCGCTAACCACTGCACAAGGAGGCCGCTGACCGACTGGCTCACTCAACGGGTGCATGAATCGCGTGCTTTCCCTCGTCCTGCGGATCCCGCGGTCCGACCGACCAACCGACCAACCGACCAACCGACCAACCGACCAACCTACACCCCCCACATCTTCTAAGGCCACGTCTCCAAAATACACTCGCCCAGGCCGAAAACCGACTTCTGCGCACGGGCAACGAAGTTACAATCGCGCTGTCCGTGCACGCCCGCGCGTGGTATTTTGTGGAAGAGCTACACTCAAGGGGCCAAAGAGCCGGATGTGGCTCGCGAGCTGCGGTTTGCCAACCACTGGTCTATCCCATCAGGAGCCCTCACATCAGGGTGTGCCTAGCAGCCCTGGGCTGCAGGGGCCATGGGGGTGGGGGGGCGCTGGCTGAGGCCTGGGGGACCCTCAGAGAACTGCCGGTGACCACGTGCTCGTTCGGAGGCCCCTGTGGTCAGCACGGGTGCCCCTGGGCAGCCCCGTTCCCCGGGCAGAACCCTGAGAAGCGCCACCATTCGCCCAGTCCTTGCGAAGCCGTATTTGTCAGGTGGGGTGGGCAGGAAAACATCCATTTTTTTAAACATGTTTTCCCTTCATTTATGACTCTCAGGCGTTCAGACATTTGGGCGTAGATGTGGATCTGTGCCCTGTCCCTGTCCCTGTCGCTGTCCCTCCCGGGGGAGAGGCAGGGCGGCCTCAGCCAGCTGGACCCTGACCCTGTCAGGGGGAGGCCCTGGGAGTGGATCAAAGTTGAACCAGGATTTTCAAACATCGAGGAGGCGGAGGGGGGGCCGGGGCCAAGCGATTTCACGGGAAAATCACTTCGATGCCCGTCCTCGAGGCTCCTCTGCAAGGTCCGTGTGCCTGAGACAGCCCGGGAGGGGGCGGGGCTCCCAAACGCAGTGCCCAGGCCAGCACACCCCGGTGCCAAAGCCCAGATGGCACTGGGTTCCGCCAAATGCTGTCTTTGTATCTCTTGGTCACAGCATTTTTAGCCTTCCTTTTGTGTATGTGGTGCATCATCTATATATATAAGAGGCTAATATGCAAAGTGTCCCCGCAGGAGTTCGACCGGGAGTGCGATTGCTCGCTATGACTTGCGCTGACCACCAGGGGGCGGCGCAGAGCGAAGGAAGGTCCCAGGCAGCAGCCGGCAGCCAGGGAAGGGAGGCCCCTATCGGCCCTGACCCCTGGCCAGGCCTAGGGACTCTACCGGTGCACGAATTTCGTGCACTGGGCCTCTAGTAAATAAATATATTGAGAGAGAGAGAGAGAGAGAGAGAGAGAGAGAGAGAGAGTCTGGCCTCTGTGCCTTTCCCCCTTCCAAAGCTCTGATGAGTCACTTTTTCCTTTGTTAGGCGGGGAGTCTGGCTTTTTTTATAAAAATATTTTTATTGACTTCAGAGAGGAAGGGAGAGGGAGCCAGAGAGAAACATCATTGATGAGAGAGAATCATCGATCGGCTGCCTCCTGCACGCCCCCTGCTGGGGACGGAGCCCTCAACCTGGGCCTGTGCCCTTGACTGTAATCAAACCCGGGACCTTTTGGTCCGCAGGCCGGCGCTCTATCCACTGAGCAACACCAGCTGGGGCGGGAATCTAGCTTTTAAGGTGATCCCGTGTGACGCCATCTGGGGGTCTGGAAGGCCCCTGAGGAAGGCCCCTGGGTACCTCCACCCACTACAGGAGCCTGATGCTTCTAGGACGGATGTCCCCCCAGGCCCCAGGCAGCCCTCCAGATCCCAGACAGCCCCCCAAGCCCCAGGCAGCCCCTCCAGACCCCAGGCAGCCCCCACAGATCCCAGGCAGCTGCCCAGACCCCAGGCAGCCCCCCAGGTCCCAGACAGTGCCCCCAGACCCCAGGCAGCCCCTCCAGGCCCCAGGCAGCCCCTCCAGGCCCCAGGCAGCCCCCCAGGCCCCAGGCAGCCATCCCAGATCCCATATAGCCCCTCCAGGCCCCAGGCAGCCCCCCAGGCCCCAGGCAGCCATCCCAGATCCCATATAGCCCCTCCAGGCCCCAGGCAGCCCCCCAGGCCCCAGGCAGCCCCCCCAGGCCCCAGGCAGCCCCTCCAGGCCCCAAGCAGACCCCCAGGCCCCAGGCAGCACCCCCTGGCCCCAGGCAGCCCCCCAGGTCCCAGACAGTGCCCCCAGACCCCAGGCAGCCCCTCCAGGCCCCAGGCAGCCCCTCCAGGCCCCAGGCAGCCCCCCAGGCCCCAGGCAGCCATCCCAGATCCCATATAGCCCCTCCAGGCCCCAGGCAGCCCCTCCAGGCCCCAGGCAGCCCCCCTAGACCCCATGCAGCCCCTCCAGGCCCCAGGCAGCCCCTCCAGGCCCCAGGCAGCGCCCCCAGGCCCCAGGCAGCCCCCCCAGATCCCAGGCAGCCCCCCCAGGCCCCAGGCAGCCCCTCCAGGCCCCAAGCAGACCCCCAGGCCCCAGGCAGCACCCCCTGGCCCCAGGCAGCACCCCCTGGCCCCAGCAACTCCACCCCGTGGCCCGACCTACCTTCATGAAGAACAGCCTCCTGCAGGCCTTGCCCCGGTCACTCCCGGTCACCGGGAGGGCCTCGTCCTCCGCCGTGTCTGCCAGCTGCACGGGCGAGTGGAAGAGCCCCTCTCTGCCCACGTCCGGGGCCCTCTCGTCGGGGCTGGAGCCCTCGTCCCCGGCCTTGGCGTGGCAGAGGAGCAGGGACCGCGAGAGGGACCGGAGCTTGGTGGGCCTCCTGCCTCGGGCGGCCCGGCCGAGCGGCTCCATGCGCAGCGGGGAGGGGAGGCCCCCTTTCTTCCCCTCCGGGGCCCGGGGTGCACGGGGGGCGAGGGGGCTGGGCCTGGCCACCCCCTCACAGGTCCCTGGAGGAGAGAGGAGGCAGGAAGGACAATGGGACCCCTGATGACAGGGCCCTGCCCTGCCCCTGAGCTGAGCGCGGGGCTGGGACCCACAGAGTAGGACAGACGGGGACCGTCCTTCTGTCCCCTGGCCCGTCCCTGCTGTCACCAGATGGAGCTCAGGGAGCTCAGTGGTTACCGCCCTGTCCACTCCCAGGCTCAGGGAGGCCAGAGCTTCCCAGATGGGGAAACTGAGGCACAGAGAGAAGGGAAGCGCATGCAAAGAGCTGCAGGAGCCCATGGAGGGAGCCAGCGTTCATCACAGGAGGGGCTGGTGGGTCAGCAGGCCTGGGCCCGTGGCCCATTGAAACTGAAATCCACTCTTCAGACAAAAGCTCACAGGAGGCCTGGCTCAGTGGATAGAGCGTCGGCCTGTAGACCGAAGGGTCCCGGGTTCGATTTCCGGCCAAGGGCACATGTCCGGGTTGCGGGCTCGATCTCCAGTGCAGGATGTGCAGGAGGCGGCTGATCCAAGATTCCCTCTCCTCATGGATGTTTCTCTCTCCCTCTCCCTTCCTCTCTGACCTCAATCAAATCTCTCTCTATAAAAGCCTAATGTGCAAATTGTCCCCGCAGGAGTTCGACCGGGAGACCGATCGCCCGCTATGATGTGTGCTGACCACCAGGGGGCAGCGTGGAATGAAGGAAGACCCCGATCGGCCCTCATCGCCGGCCAGGCCTAGGGACCCTCACCGTGCACGAATTTCGTGCACCGGGCCACTAGTGAGAAATAAATTTTAAAAGCTCGCAGGAAATCCAGGCCATGGCACAGGTTGGAGGGCAAAGGGGGAGACTGAGTCGCACCTGCCTGGCCCCTGCTCTGCCCTGGTGACCCTGCAGCCCCTCAGAGACACCCCAGGACTCAGGAGCCCATGGGAAGGCCCCGTGTCTGGCCCACAGAGCCCGGCGAGGAGCCCACGATGAGGAAGGTGGCAGCCTGGCCGGATGCTGAGCTGCCGGTTGATGATGTAGACAAGGGGAGCTGGGCGGGCCCGTGGCCAACCTGTGTGCCCGCCCTCGGCCTGCGTCTCCCTGGCCAGGGCCCTCAGCACCGCCCCATCCCCACCGGCTCCCCCTCTCCCAGGCCCAGGGCCCGGGCCAGGAAGGAGCCTGCCACTGAGGTCCATGCCTTTGACTGGAATCGAACCCGGGACCCTCCGGTCCGCAGGCCGATGCTCTATCCACTGAGCCACACCAGCCAGGGCCCAACGCTTCTTAAGAGATGACCGTGTTTCAATACCCAAGTTGCACAAATCTATTATTTTCTGTATCAGACGTTTGTTCACCAACCAGCTACAGCGGCCAGCGGCAGGGAACTGGAATGAATCAGTGCCTGTCTGTGAGCCTACTACGTGCAGTAGTGCTCCTGACACGCCCACACCGGAGCAGACTGGCACCATTACACACGCAGGGCCACCCCCCGGCCTCCAGCTCTGGACAGCAATGTCCTGTGATGACTAAGCCAGCATTTCTCAGCAACGGCGATCGCAAAACTTCACCCCCTTTCTTTTTCTTAAAAAAAATATATTTTTATTGATGTCAGAGAGGAAGGGAGAGGGAGAAAGAGAGAGAGAAATATCCGTGATGAGAGAGAATCTTTGGTCAGCTGCCTCCTGCATGCCCCCTACAACCTGGGGCATGTGCCCTTGACTGAAATCGGACCTGGGACCCTTCAGTCCACAGGCCAACGCTCTATCCACTGAGCCACATTGGCTAAGACAAAGCTTCACTTTCTTAAAAAAGAGACTTACCTGTCTCCTCATCATCCTATAGAGTAAAAGCCTAATATGCTAAGTGTCCGGTCGACTGGTTGGCCTTTCAACCAATCAAAGCATAATATGCTAATGATATGCTAAGGCCACTCAACCGCTCGCTATGACGTGCACTGACCACCAGGGGGGAGACGCTCTGACTGGTAGCTTAGCTTGCTGCTGGGGTCTGGCCGATCAGGACTGAGCCAGAGGAACCAGACATGCCCTGGAGCCCTCCTGCCCCCCGCCCAGCCCTGATCGTGCACTGGTGGGGCCCCTCGGCCTGGCCTGCGCCCTCTCGCAATCCAGGACCCCTCGGGGGATGTCGGAGAGCCGGTTTCAGCCCGATCCCGCAGGCCAGGCCGAGGGCCCCACTGGTGCACGAATTCGTGCACCAGGCCTCTAGCAAACAGATACCATCACCTCCTTCTTCACAGACACATACAAGGTACCAGGGAGCAACTCCCCCAACTCGCTACTGGATATACGACCCCCCTGCGTCCACCTTGCGCACAGACCTCCTGCAGGGAGCGCTCGCCCCGCCCAGGGCAGTGCACCCCTGTTCCCTGGACCCTCCCCAGTGCCTGTGGGTGGAGCAGCAATTCCAGAAACAACCATCCCTTACTCAGAGCTCAGGGAGCCACTCTCCGTTCTAACTGCCTCACCAGTCGGTCCTCACAGGCTCCATCGAGAACCTCATTTCACCAGAAAATACCACCTGGGCACAGAGAGGTTCAGCCACTTCCTCCAGGTCACACAGCCCAGGACAGCAGACCCATGTGAGGGGGGAGGGGAGGGGGTAGGAGGGGGTGATCGGTGCCACCCCCTCCATCCTCCAGCCACAGGCCAGAGCCCATGTGCATCCTCAGCTCCTGGAGCCGTGGCCCAGCTCCTGCCACATCTTCTCTGCCTTGTGGGTCCCTTCTGGAAGCTTCCGGGGATGCCCAGCGGAGGTTCCCCACATGGCTCAGCCCAGAGGTGAGCGCTGCCACCTCCCAGCAGTGGGTCTCAGGGATCCGCCTTCCCAGGAACCCACCCTGCCCCTCTCGGGGACCCTTCCTCCAACCACGGCCGTGCTCGCTGTCACACGTCCCCCGGACGCCAGGGCTGGCGGGTCCCGCTCACCCGGGAGACCCTGCAAGGTGATAAGGACAGACTCATTTTCTCAGTCTTCGGGGCGCTTCCCTACGTGATTGCCATCTGCACAGGAGGCACCCCGAAATGGACAGGGCTGGGGGCACGGACATGGAGAATGGAGGGGGCCCCCAGTGGGGAGAGTGACAACTTCCAGTCCGCCACGCCCCCCCACCCTCCGTCCTCCCTGCCCCCCAACCATCACGTGTTCACTCAGCAGGCTCTTGGGAACAACGCAGTCTGTCACTAGGTCGGCGACGCTAACCCCCGCCCCAAACCCCCAGGTTAACATCTGGATGCAGCACACTCATTCGGCCCGGCCGGTGTGGCCCAGTGGTTGGGCCTCAACCTATGAACCAGGAGGTCAGGGTTCGATTCCAGGTCAGGGCACATCCCCAGTGTGGGGCGTGCAGGAGGCGGCCGATCCAGGATTCTCTCTCATCATGGATGTTTCTCTCTCTCCCTCTCCCTTCCTCTCTGACATCAATAAAGATAGATTTTTTTAGAAATGCACTAACTCGTGAGCTCTGGGAGGGCACACAGCGGGTGGAGAGAGGGAACTCGTGGACGGCATGTGTTTTAGTTTCTGAATCCCCCGACGGTCCCACATCAATGGCAACGTGGAAAGTGCAGCCGCCCCAGCCCAGCGGGAAACTCTGGCTTGAACTGAGCAGCGACTCGGAGACGGGAGGTGAAGGGAGGGGATGCAAGATCCCTTCCAGCAAATTTTACATCTTCTTTTTTTCTATATATCTTTTTATTGAATTTAAGAGAGGAAGGGAGAGGGAGAGAGAGAGAGAGAGAGAAACATCCATGATGAGAGAGAATCATGGATCAGCTGCCTCCTGCACGCCCCCCACTGGGGATCGAGCCCGAAATCCAGGCATGTGCCCTTGACCAGAATCGAACCCACAACCCTTCAGTCCGCAGGGCAATGCTCTAGCTGCTGAGCCGAGCCAGCTGCAGCAAATTTCACCTCTTCTTCATACAGGCTCTGAGTCCGGTATCTCGCATCACACGTTTCTCAGCACCTGTTTCCATTTTGAATGGAAACATCCTATAGAATAAAAGCCTAATATGCTAAGTGGTCGTCCGTTCAACCAATCAAAGCATAATATGCTAATGATATGCTAAGGCCGCTCAATCACTCGCTATGACATGCACTGACCACCAGGGGGCAGACCGGTTGGTTAGCTTGCTGCTGGGGTCCAGCTGATCGGGGCTGAGTGAGACGGGCCGGACACGCCCTGGAGCTCTCCTGCGGTCCCTCCCCGGCTGGCCAAGCTCCCGCGTCCCTCCCAGGCTCCGATTGTGCACCGGTGGGGTCCCTCGGCCTGGCCTGCGCCCTCTCGCAATCCAGGCTGAGGACACCGCCCCCCCCACCAGGGTGCACGAATTTCATGCACCGGGCCTCTAGTCCTATATAATAAAAGGCTAATATGCAAATTGTTCCCTGGACGGGGAGTTCGACCAGGGGGTGGAGCTGGCTGGCCAACCACCCACGGCCCCTCCCCCCGGCCAGTCCAGCCCGATTGCCCCCCGATTGGGGGGAGAGGATGGCCAGACCCCACCCGTGCACGAATTCGTGCACCGGGCCTCTAGTTGGTGAATAGACTTCCCATGGCGATTGTTTTCATAGGCAACGACTTTCGCACGTACACCTCACAGCCTGGCACCTCACCGATCTCCCTGGTTCCTGCTGGTAACGCCCCACCACCCAGCCCAGCACCCCAGACTGTGAGGGGGGCAGCATATGCCACCTCTCTCAGCCTCACGTTCAGCATTGGCATTATTTCAAAGCCCTGTAAGGGGCATGACTGAGACTCACCGGAAAGCTGTCCCCGGGCTCAGGGCCAGCTCTGCCCCAGCTGCCACCCACCACCCGGGCCCGGACCTCGCTGGTCCTTCCATAACTCTCCCTCCTGCGTGAGACACCTCGGCCTCCTGAGCCCCTGGGCCTTGCCTGGGTCCCCACCCCTGATGCTAAATCTCCATCCCTCTTAGGGTCCATTATTAGGTGGCGCTTCCTTCAAACCCAGCCCCCACTGCCCACTGCCCCGACCTTGGGTGCCCTGTGACCCTGAAACCCTGCCCTGGGAAAGACCCGACTCCCCCGTGGGAAACCCACCAGGCCTGGCTCAGGGGTGACCCCCACCCGCCCAGCAACCCACGTTCGCCGCGGGACCGAGGGGCCTGCGTTTAGACCGCCCAGGTGCTTCTGGCCGATACAGTGCGGAAAGGAGACCAGACACGTGGGATGACACCTCTGCCGGCCCCCGAGGGGGAAGGTTATTGGACACCCCATCCGGGGAGCTGCCCACGCTCAGCTGCATGCTATCTGGGGCAACCGGAAAGATACATGGGCCCGCCCCGGCCGGTGTGGCTCAGTGGGTAGAGCGTCGGCCTGCGGACTGAGGGTCCCGGGTTCGATTCCGGTCAAGGGCATGGACCTGGGTGGCGGGCACATCCCCAGTAGGGGGGTGTGCAGGAGGCGGCTGATCGATGTTTCTCTCTCTCATCGATGTTTCTAACTCTCTATCCCTCTCCCTTCCTCTCTGTAAAAAATCAATAAAATATATTTAAAAAATAAAAAGATGACGGCTTTGGGTAAGAAATTATATATCATCTCTTTCTAGATTATTCCTGTTTCTCTCTGTGCACACACACACACACACACACCTACACACACACACACACCTACACACACATACACACACACACATACGCACACATACACACCTACACACACACACATACGCACACGCATACACATCTACACACACACACACATACACACACATACACACATAGACACACATACACACACATACACACACACGCACATACACACATGCACACATGCACACATGCACACACACATCTACACACAACCCTACACACACATACACACTTACACACATACACACATGCACACATACACACACACACATCTACACACACACATACACACACAAACACACACATACACACAAACACACAAACACGTACACATCACACACACACACACACACAGACACACACATACACACAAACACACAAACACGTACACATCACACACATACACACACATACACACACATACACAGATGCACACATACACATACACAAACACACATAAACACACCACACATACGTGCACATATGCACACATACACATGCATACACATCTACACACATGCACACACACATGCACATCTACACACATACAAACACGCATACACACACACACAAACACATACACACACGTACACACATACACACATAAACACACACATATGCATACACATCTACACACACACACACACACACACACACACACAGGCGATCTGCCCTGAGCCTCTGAGGCCCGGCCTGTGCCAGGAGCAGGGGGAGTGGGGGTTCCCTGTCCGCACGGGACAGGCATCGGCTGGTGACCAGGCCTCCCCACCCCGAAGGCCAGAGACCCCAGAGGGACGAAGATTCCGCCCGGGCCCTGGCCTGGAGCTACAGGGTGGCAGGCAGGCAGGGGGCAGGCCTTCTCGTCTGAGTTCGGGGGGGGCGGGTGTGTGCACGCGGGGGTGGGGGCGGGAGGAGGAGCCCGCGGGCAGTGGGGAGGCCTCCGGGGTGCCTGACTTTCTCCCACCCCCTCCCTTCCTTCACCCACCTCCTCCCACACCCCAAGTCCCAGGGACGAGGCCGAGGCTGATATCGGAAACCCCAAAACCGCCCCGGCCGGTGTGGCTCAGTGGATAGAGCGTCGGCCTGTGGACCAAAGGGTCCCAGGTTCGATTCCCGCTCAGGGCACAGGCCCGGGTGGCGGGCTCCATCCCCAGTGGGGGGTGTGCAGGAGGCGGCCGATCCATGATTCTCTCTCATCATGGATGTTTCTCTCCCTCTTCCTTCCTCTCTGAAACCAATAAAAACGTATTTTTTAAAAAAAGAAAGAAAGAAACCCCCAAACCCAGGGCTCCCAGGGCTCCCAGGGCTGCAGAGCGAGGACCAGCCACCCCTGCTCCCACCTCAACCCCCCAAAGTGAGTCGTCCCCACCTCCCTGGGCCCCCAGCCCCCAGCCCAGCATCCAAACCCGACATGTAGGTCCAGCACCCAGACGCCCCCTCCCCAGCAGCCGCCCGGTCAGGGCCGCGGCCCCCCGGGGCCTCACTCACCTGGGCCCACCTGCCTCCCCGCTCAGGCCCCCAGGGCGGCCGCCTCCCGGCTTCCCTCCGGCTGCCCGGCCGGGCCAGGCACCCTCCGTCCAGGACAGACGGACGGGGGTGCCCGGGGCTGGGGCAGAGCCGGCGGAGCAGGAGACACAGACACGCTTTTCCCACGGAAGCCGGTGTCAGGCGCTGAGGGCCGGGGTGCGGGAGTGAGGGCTGCCTCTGCCCCCCACCTCCACCCCCCTCCCCCTCCCCCCGCTCCGGACAGGTGCCGCGGGCCTTGGGCAGGGGTGCGACCTGGCACGCGTGGCGGGGGCTCCGGGCGCAGCCATCTGACGTCTCCGCGGGAAAGGTTGGCTCAGAGGAGGGGCTGCGGGCGTGGGGGCGCTCGGAGCAGAGCTCACCATCTGCTGGGCTGGCACAGGACAGCGGGGCCGGGCCAGCACCCCACGAGGCTCCCCCTCCCCGGACAGCCCGGCAGCAGCTGGGGGAGGGGGCCGGGGGTGGGCAGGAAGGGAAGGGACATTGCACGGTGCCTACTATGCGCCTGGCACACAGTAGGAGCTTTTTTTTAAATATATATTTTATTGAGTTTTTACAGAGAGGAAGGGAGATAGTCAGAAACTTCGATGAGAAACATCGACCAGCTGCCTCCTGCACACCTCCTACTGGGGATGTGCCCGCATCCCAGATACAGGCCCTTGACCGGAATCGAACCCGGGACCTTTCAGTCCGCAGGCCGACGCTCCATCCACTGAGCCACACCGGTTTCAGCTCACACAGTAGGAGCTTTAACATCGACGTCAGCCACACCGTCCTGCCGTCCACCGCGTAAGGCCCACCGGACCGGTTTCACAGGCCAGACAGTCGCCACACAAGAATTCATCAGGCCCCGGCCGGTGGTGCTCAGTGGGTAGAGCGTCCGCTGCAGACCAAAGGGTCCTGGGTTCGATTCCGGTCAAGGGCATGGACCTCGGTGGCAGGCTCCTCCCCAGCCCGGGCCCTGGTCGGGGGCGCGTGCAGGAGGCGACCCATCGATGGGTCTCTCTCACATCGATGTTTCTCTCTGTCTCTCCCTCTCCCTAAAAAACCAACGGAAATATATGCGCGGTGAGGATTCACAACAACAAACAAACAGAAGAATTCTGGGAGCACCTGTATCCCAGGCCGGGACCAGGCCCAGGCCAGCAAGTGTGTGAGCCCCTCAGACGTCCAATCAAGAGCCCCCCGGTACTGCCCTGGCCGGTGTGGCTCAGTGGATAGAGCGCCGGCCTGCAGACCGAAGGGTCCCAGGTTCGATTCCGGCCAAGGGCACAGGCCCGGGGTGCAGGCCCCGGTTGGGGGCACGCATGCAGGAGGCAGCCAATGGATGTGTCTCTCTCACGTCGATGTTTCTCTCTGTCTCTCCCCTCTCCCTTCCGCTCTCTCTAAAAATCAATGGGGAAATATCCTCGGGGGAGGATTTATAAAAAATATAAATAAATAAAAAGAGCCACTGATGCCACTGCCTGGCCGCCTGCAGGGCCTCCCGCTGCCCGCCTGTGCCCGGCTGTCCCTACACTCACAGCACAAGGGCGCGGGCACCTCTGTCCCAGCACATGGTGGGCGCTGTCCCCCGCCCGGCCCCTGGGGGTGGGGGGTGGGCTCGTCTAAGATAAGGGTGACATTCACCCAGCGGCCCCCTAACGCTCGTCCCACACGCCCGGGGCTCCTGGGCACAGCCTGTGTGTGCCTTGTGTGCCCACGGGGACCTCTGTGTGGCCCTCTCTCCCCCCAGGCTTTCAGGAGGGAGTGGGTGTCCCCATGGGAGCCCCGGAATGTCCCGGCGAGGCTGAGACCTGGCCCCCCCGGGGTCCGGCCGCGGTCAGGGGGAGGCCCATGGGGACAGAGCTGCCTCTGTGGGCGGCGGGTGCGGGGACAGCTGCTCACTGCAGAGAGCGGGCGGCCAGGTGCAGGGCATGGGCCTCACGCCTGCCCCTGCTCCCCCCAAAACTTACCCCCCTGGGCACAGAGCAGTGGGGGCTCAGGCCCAGGTTCAGCCCTAAGGCCTCTTGCAGGCATCCCAGGCCACGTCGCCCTCCCGGCCCTGAGGATGTGGAGGGACCCCACCCCCCAGGCTCCCACAGGCCTGAGCCCCCTCGATGCCTGCGCCTAAGTCGGCTCCTGCCTCCCCTGTGATCAGGGCTAATTTTCTTTTTAATCCTCCCCCAAGGATATTTTCCCATTGAGTTTTAGAGAGAGCGGAAGGGAGAGGGAGAGAGAGAGAGAAACATCGATGTGAGAGAGACACACCCATTGGTTGCCCCCTGCATGCGCCCTGACCAGGGCCCGGGCCAGGGAGGAGCCTGCCACCCAGGTACGTGCCCTTGATCGGAATCGAACCCGGGACCCTTGGGTCTGCAGGCTGATGCTCAGAAGGGGGGCTCACTCTCAAGTCCGGCTGAGACCCCCACGGAGACTTCTCCTGGCACAGACCCGTCTCCATTCTCCCCCACGTGGTCCCGCTAGGGACAGGCACATGCCCGCACACAGCTCCACGTCAGGGACGTGAAGAGTGGCTACCAGCCCTGGCTGGTGTGGCTCAATGGGCAGAGCATCAGCCTGCAGACTGAAGGGTCCCGGGTTCAATTCCCGGTCAAGGGCACAGGCCCGGGTGGCAGGCTCGATCCCCAGTAGGGGGCGTGCAGGAGGCAGCCGATCGATGATTCTCTCTCATCATGGATGTTTCTCTCTCGCTCTCCCTCTTTCTTCCTCTCTGACATCAATAAAGAAATATATATTTTTTTAAATATATTTTATTGATTTTTTACAGAGAGGAAGGGAGAGAGATAGTCAGAAACATGGATGAGAGAGAAACATCCATCAGCTGCCTCCTGCACACCCCCTACTGGGGATGTGCCCACAACCCAGGTCCATGCCCTTGACTGGAATCGAACCCGGGACCCTTCGGTCCGCAAGCCGACGCTCTATCCACTGGGCCACACCGGTTTCGGCTATATTTTTTTTAAAGAAAGAAAAACACTAAAGGCGTCCGTCACTACCAATCAGGATTACAAGACAGGCTAAAGGGTCCTCTTTGAAAAGAAGAAGAAAAAAATGACAAAAATATGAATGGGGGGGGTAAGAGATCAACCCAGGGACTTGTATGATGCATATAACTCAACCAATAGACGCAAGACCCTGGGGAGGGGAGTGGGGAGAGGGCATATGGGCGGGGGAGGTGATGGGGGGGCGGGGGGAGGTCAATGGGGAAAAAAGGAGACACATATACTACTATTTGTAAGACCTTAACCAATAAATTAATCAATTGATTTTTAAAATACGAATAAAATGGCAGTCAATTAACATATCCCCCCCACAGCGACTTTACATGCAAATGCATGAAATGCTCCGATCAGAAGACGCAGGGTGGCTGGCTGGATGAGAAAACACACCCCTCACATAGGCCAGGGGACCCACTTCCGGTCAACCACACACACACACACACACACACACACACACGCTGCAAATAAACGGGTGAAAAAAAAGAGAGATTTCGTGAAATTGGGGCGGAGGATGGGGGAAGGGGGGTAGCCATCCTTATAGGCGACAAAACAGGCTTTAAAATAAGAGACGGCGGACATGACAACTTGACAAAAAGATCAGCCCGACTAGAGGGTATGTGCCCACCACGGGAGCCTCAATGGATAAAGCCGGTCCCGTCGACATCAAGGCCGAGACCGGCAGTGACAGGAGGGCTTTTAACACCCCGTTCACGTCCCTGGGCGGACCTTCCAGAGAGAGAAGCAACAAGGACGCGGTGGCCTGGGAGGGCAGTTCCACCAGATGGAGCTCATGGATAATTTTAGAGCGTTTCACCCAAACGCAGACTATACATTCTTCTCTCTCTCTTTCTCTCTCTCTCTCTCTCTCTCTCTTTCTCTCTCTCTCTCTCTCTTTCTGTAAATATTTTGTTATTGATGTCAGAAAGGAAGGGAGAGGGAGGGAGAGAGAGAAACGTCCATGATGAGAGAGAATCACAGATCGGCCGCCTCCTGCACACCCCACACTGGGGATCGAGCCCACCACCCTGGCCTGTGCCCCGACCGGGAATCGAACCCATGACCTCCTGGGGCACAGGTCGATGCTCAGCCACGGAGCCACGCCCGCCTGGCAGAATATACATTCCTTTCCAGAATAGACCACATGTTCGGACTGAACACATTGAAGAAGACGAAATCATATCAGGCATCTTCTCTGACCACATGGTATGAAACCAGGAACCAATGACAAGAAGAAAACTGGAAAAAAAACCCACAGACACATGGAGGCCAGATAAGATATTACAAAACAACGAATGGGGTGACAACAAGATCAAGGAGTAGATCAAAAATTATCTTGAGCCTTGGCTGGTGTGGCTCAGTGGATAGAGCGTCGGCCTGTGGACGGAAGGGTCCTGGGTTCGATTCCAGACAAGGGCACAGGCCTGGGCTGTGAGCTTGATTCCCAGTGTGGGGTGTGCAGGAGGCAGCCAATCAATGATTGATCTCTCATCATCGATGTTTCTTTCTCTCCCTCTTCCTTTCTCTCTGAAATCAATAAAAATATATATATTTTTTAAAAAAGATCCTACATCGTGATCAAGTGAGAAATATTCCTAGGATGCAAGGCTGGTACAAAATCCAAATATCGATTAACATGATACACCACCTACACAAAATGCAGACTAAAAATCCCATCTATACTAATAAAAGAGAATATGCTAATTGGACTGGGAGACCTTCCGGACATCCTTCCGGACAAAGCCATGGTGGCGGGGCTGAGGCAGAGGTAGTTAGGGGTGATCAGGCCAGCAGGGGAAGGGCAGTTGGGGGTGAGCAGGCCGGCAGGGGAGGGCAGTTGGGGGTGGGAGAGGGCAATTGGGGGCAATCAGGCTGGCAGAGGGTGAAGTTTGGGGTGATCAGGCCGGCAGGGGCAGGCCAGGCTGAAGGACACCCCCCCTGCATGAATTTTGTGCACCGGGCCACATGTCTTATATAATAAAAGACTAATATGCAAATCAACCAGACAGCAGTATGACCTGCCCTGACCACCAGGGAGCAGATGCTCAATGCAGGACCTGCCCCTGGTGGTCAGTGCGCTCCCACAGGGGGAACAGCTGCTCAGCCAGAAGCCGGGCTCATGGCTGGCCAGTGCAGCGGTGGTAGTGGGAGCCTCTCCCGCCTCCGTGGCAGCGCTAAGGATGTCCGATGGATGCCTCCCGGACCGTGAGAGGGTGCAGGCCAAGCTGAGAGGCCCCCCCCGTCCGCCCCCAGTGCACGATTTTCGTGCACCGGGCCTCTAGTGCTCATATAACTATAGGGGAAGGCAAAAGTAGGCTCCCAGTGGTGAGTGCGTGAAACTGTATGTGTGAAAGGCGTCTGACGAAATCCAGCATCTACTTATGATTCAAAACCCTCAGCCAAGTGGGACCAGAGGGGATGGACCTCGACGTGATAAAGGTCACATGACAAACCCACAGCTAACACCCAACTCAACAGTGACAACTAAACGCATCTTCCTTAGGACCCGGAAAAAGACAACCCAGGGAATGGGAGAAGATGCTCCCAATAATCTATACTAATAAAAGGGTAATATGCTCATTAGACCAAACATCTTCCGGACGACCTTCCGGGCAAAACCATGGTGGCAGGGCTGGGGCAGAGGCGGTGAGGGGTGATCAGGCCGGCAGGGGAGAGAAGTTAGGGGCGATCAGGCCGGCAGGGGAGAGCAGTTAGGGGCGATCAGGCCGGCAGGGGAGAGCAGTTAGGGGCGATCAGGCCGGCAGGGGAGAGCAGTTAGGGGGGATCAAGCTGACAGGCAGGTGAGCTGTTAAGAGCCAGGGGTCCGGGATTGCGAGGGGGATGGCCAACTGCCGTTTGGGGCCTAAACCTACAGGATGGGGCCTAAACCAGCAGTCAGACATCCCCCAAGGGGTCCCAGATTGGAGAGGGTGCAGGCCGGGCTGAGGGACCTCCCCCCTCCTGTGCACGAATTTTGTGCACCGGGCCTCTAGTACGTATGGTAAGGGGTTAATGTCCAGAACAAAGAACTCAGACAACTCCGCCGGGCTCGCCCCCGTGCTGTACGTCCTACGGGCTCCGACAACGCATCATGTCACGCACCTGCCGTCGCAGAATCGTGTGGGAAAGTGCGCCCCTGCCCTGAACACACCCCCGCCCCACACCGTCAGCCCTCCCCAAACCGTGCCTTGTTCTCAAGACGAAATGCAAATTCCTCGCCACAGCCCTACGATTTCCATGATCTCGCCCATTCCACTTACCTTTTCCAAGAGGCCATGTCCATGTCACCCCAAGGCGTCTGTCCCAGCCGCTCCCCCCCACACAAGGTCCCCTCCCATGTCTCCGTAGGCTGGCTCCTCCCATGTGGCCGCTGCTGCCCACCCAGTGAGCTACCCCCTCTTATGCCTCCTCCCTTCACAGAGCTGGTTGCTCTCTGAAGGGCGTGTGCCCCATCTGTGGGTCCCCCCGGACCATGGGCACCCCAACAGGACCTCCGCAGCTGCTGCGGCCGGGCCCCAGCCTGAGAGGCGTGCCTGGCCCACAAGCCCAACAAACGCTCACTGACTGAATCAACCCAAACAATGTGTAAATAAACGACGCTGCCGCATGTGTGGGCATCTGAGAGTTTACAAAGCGCTTTGCGTGGCCTTCATCTGGCTCTGGTTTTTCTAAAATATATTTTTGTTGATTTCAGAGAGGAAGGGAGAGGGAGAGAGAGAGAGGAAAAAAAATCCAATATAATAAAAGCCTAATATGCAAATTGTCCCCTCGACTTGGAGTTCAATTGCGAGTGTGACCAGGAGTTCAACCAGGGGGTGGGGCCGGCCGGCCAACTGCCTGCAGCCCCTCCCCCCTGTGAGCGCGGCCCGATCAGCCCCAATCAGGGTGGGCGGGGCTGGACCCCACACGCGCACCAGGCCTCTAGTCTATACTAATAAAAGGGTAATATGCTAATTAGACCGGACATCTTCCGGACATCCTTCCTGACAAAGCTGGGCCTGGGAGAAGCTGCCTGCCCGCGGTCCTGGGCACCTATGCCTGTGGCTGGTCCAGGCGAAGCCGGCTTGGGTCCTGGGTGCCTGCGGCCGGCCAGAGGGAGGGAAGCCCGGGTCCCTGGTGTGGGGCGGGGGCAGAGGCATTTAGGGGCAATCAGGCAGGCAGAGGGGTTAGGGGCAATCAGGCAGACAGAGGGTTTAGGGGCGATCAGGCAGGCAGAGGGGTTAGGGGCGATCAGGCAGACAGAGGGTTTAGGGGCGATCAGGCAGGCAGAGGGGTTGGGGCAATCAGGCAGGCAGAGGGGTTAGGGGCGATCAGGCAGGCAGAGGTGGTTAGGGGTGATCAGGTAGGCAGAGGGGTTAGGGGCAATCAGGCAGGCAGAGGGGTTAGGGGCGATCAGGCAGGCAGAGGGGTTAGGGGCGATCAGGCAGGCAGAGGGGTTAGGGGCGATCAGGCAGGCAGAGGGGTTGGGGCAATCAGGCAGGCAGAGGGGTAAGGGGCGATCAGGCAGGCAGACAGGCGAGCAGTTAGGAGCAAGTGGTCCCAGATTGCGAGAGGCATGTCATCTCCCAAGGGGTCCTGGGTTGGAGAGGGTGCAGGCTGGCTGAGGGACCCCCGTTCCCGTGCACGAATTTTGTGCACCGGGCCTCAAGTCAATATATATAAAAGCCTAAGTGACCGAACCACTGAACAGTTGGAATGACCAGACGACCAGTCGCTATGACGCTCACTGACCACCAGGGGGCGGATGCTCAATGCAGGAGTTGCCCCTGGTGGTCAGTGCGCTCCCACAGGGGGAGCGCCGCTCAGCTGACCCACCCGTCCCGGTGGCCAGCCAGCCCAGCGGCAACCACTCACTCCCTCAGTCGTCCAGTCTCCAAGGACTGGGCCAGGCACTGGCCGACCACTGCCGCCTCTCGGAAGTCTGCCTGGGGCACCGCGGCCGCTTCCCCTCCCTAGACGCTCTGCAAGGAAGAAACAATATAAAAGCAGCCGCCAGGGGACTCCCAACAACCAGCACGAATGTCACCGGGCCGGCAAGGGCTTCCCGCTGCCCACGTAGAGGGCCGAATAACATCCCACCCCCCTCCACCCCACCAGTGCACGAATTTGTGCACCGGGCCTCTAGTTCATGATGAGAGAGCATCACGGATCTGCTGCCTCCTGCACACCCCACACTGGGGATCGAGCCCGCCACCCGGGCCTGTGCCCTGACCGGGAATCGAACCCTGACCTCCTGGTTCCTAGGTAGACGCTCAGCCACGGAGCCACGCCGGCCGGGCTAGTCTCAGACTGAGATGAGGCTACAAAACCGCATTCACTCTCTCCTGGCGCCTCCAGGCCGCGGGTTAGGAAGGAGGGGGGAGAGGGCCGGCTCCCTCGAGCTCTGGGGACCCTGGACGGGTCGAGGGCATCGCTTGGCTGACTCTGAGCTATGAGACGTGGGGACCACGCCGGCAGACACAGAACGGAGACTGATGGGTAACAGGAGCGCTGGCATCCTCGTGGGCCAGACACCGCGGCACTGACACCGCCTCCCACATCCAACGGGGGGCTGCCCTCAGCTCCCCAGGTTCCTGACGGGGGTGGGGGGGTGACCTTCCCTGGGCCCAGACCCAGCGCTTCAGCCCCAGCTCATCAGACCGTGGGGTCCCCAGAAGAGCAGCTGAGGAGACACTCCAGGCAGGAGCCCCCTGTCCACCCATCAGCGGCAGGTGGCGGGGCTCACAGAGGGTGACAGCCCAGCAGGAGGGGTGGCTGGCGGGAAGGGGGGTGCTGTTACCAGGCCACGAGGAGTCTGGGCGCAGGCAGGTCCCTGCACAGCCCACAAGGGAGGCGGGTGCTGATGGAGGACACACCACGGGGGGCGTAGAGGGTGGGGGGCTGGGGGGGGGATGGTTCTGTGCAGCGGCCTTGGCAGGAGCACGGGGTTCCTCTGGGGCCTCTGCCTTCACCAGGGGGTGCAGGCAACGGAGGCCTGTCTTCCCTTCTTTTTTCTTTTTTTAAAAAATATATTTTATTGATTTTTTACAGAGAGGAAGGGAGAGGGATAGAGAGTCAGAAACATCGATGCGAGAGAAACATCGATCAGCTGCCTCCTGCACGCCCCCCACTGGGGATGCGCCCACAACCCAGGTCCATGCCCTTGACCGGAATCGAACCCGGGACCCTTCAGTCCGCAGGCTGACGCTCTATCCACTGAGCCACACCGGTCAGGGCGATTTCTTTTTTTAAATATATATTTTTACTGATTTCAGAGAGGAAAGGAGAGAGAGAGAGAGAGAGAGAGAGAGAGAGAGAGAGAGAGAGAGATACAGAAACATCCATGAGGAGAGAGAATCATGGGCCGGCTGCCTCCCGCTGGGGATGGAGTCCGCAACCCGGGCCTGTGCCCTCGACCGCAATCGAACCCTAGACCCTTAAGTCCACAGGCGGACGCTCCATCCACTGAGCCACACCATCCAGGGCGATTTCTTTCTTTTTTTTCTTTCTTCCTTTCTTAGTATTTTTTCTTGATTTCAAAGAGGAAGGGAGAGAGAGAAAAACATCCATGATAAGAGAGAATCATGGATCAGCTGCCTCCTGCTCGCCCTACACTGGGGGATGGAGCCCGCAACCCGGGCCTGTGCCCTTGACCGGGAACCGAACCCGGCACCCTTCAGTCTGCAGGCTGACGCTCCATCCACTGAGCCACACCGGCCAGGGTGAGTCATGTCTTTTCTGCTTTCCCAGGGGATGCCAGAGACGCCCAGACTGGGGCCGGCCCCTCCTGAGTGCTCAGACCAGGCCGTGCTGAGCTGTGCCAGGCACCTCTCCGTCCGTCCGTCCGTCTGTCCGTCCACCCATCTGTCTGTGCCCCGCTTGCAGTCCATCTGCCCACACAATTATCTGAGGAACGCGGTTCGCTGCCTCCCGTCAGAAAGCAAGATGTGTCAGGATGAAGAAACCCTGGCTTTCTTTTCTTAATTTGTTATTGTCATGACGGGCCTGATTCAGTGCGTAAGAATGCAAGGCCTCTCCCTCCCCCCCCCCAACCCCCCCTTCCCCGCATGCCCCTGAGGCTGCTCCAGCCCCGCCCCTCGCCTCCTCCCACCTCCACACCCCAGCAGGCGCCTGCCCTGCCCTTTCTGCTCTGATGTCCAGCTTGCTGGCCAGCTGGCCTAGGTTTTCAAGGGTTGGCTCCCAGTCACCTCTTCCAGGCAGTCTGCCCTGATGCCACCCTCCCCGCCCTGGCTGAATGGGGAGCTGCCCCTGCCCTCTCTCACCTGGTCTCACCCAGGAGCTGCGAGGCCCTGGGTGCCAGGGACTACGCCTTCCGGCTCTCCGTGGCCCCACACAGCCCCTGGCATCAGTGGGCGCTAAAGGGCGGTGAGAGGAGGGGCTGAGAGAGGGAAAGAAGAGGAGGGAGAGGGAGAGCGGGGTCTCGGTGGTCGCCCGCAGACAGACAGACAGACAGACACGGAGCGATGGAGGGAAGGGGCTGGGGCGCGGTGCACACAGGCTCGGGCACAGGAGGCCTTGGGTATGCCCGGGCCTGGCCAGGCTCCCTCCCGCGCATCAGCGCTCTCGCTGTGCAACGCGCTGAGACCTAAATAAGAAGCCCCCTGCCCTGACCGGTGTGGTTCAGTGGTTAGAGCGTCGGCCTGCAGACTCAAGGGTCCAGGGTTTGATTCCGGTCAATGGCATGTACCTTGGTTGCGGGCACGTCCCCAGTGGGGGGTGTGCAGGAGGCAGCTGATCGATGTTTCTCTCTCATCAATGTTTCTAACTCTCTATTCCTCGCCCTTCCTCTCTGTAAAAAGTCAATAAAATAGATTAAAAAAAAAAAAAAAAGAAGCCATCCCTCCCTGATACTTGGCCATGGTCCCACCAACACCAGCGCTGCCTCCCCGAACCTCGCTGCCCACAGAGGGGAGGCCGGAAGGATGGGCACAGGCCCCAGGAGCCCCCCTCCACCCCCCTCACCCCCTACACGGCCTGCACCATCTCGGCTGCTTCTGTGTGACTCTAACCAGTGACAGGCTCATCCACCCACCGCCTCCAACCCCTAGACCAGCCTGGAGGTGGAAGTTCAAGGGCAGCCCTAGGGGACCCATCCCCTGCCTTGGGGTCCAGGCGGCCGCACACCAGGCCCTGGGACAGGGGCACAGACACATAGCCCTGGACTAGCTCCCCCACCCCCACTGCCCAGGCCCCAGGCCAGGGCAGCGCTCCCTCCCCGGGGTCCTGGCCGGCCCTGCACCCCCTGTCAGAGCCCAGAGCCCCACCCTGACCCTCACCCCAGGCCCACACCCTGCACCTCTGCCCGGGCTGCCCGTCAGCCCCAAGGCCCTGCTGCCTCTGCTCCGTCCCCCACAGCCCCGCCCAGGGCAGCCCAGTGACCCCAGGGCCTTTGCAGGCAACCCGGCCGGCCGAGGCAGGCTAGAGCAGGCACTGTACCTTTAAATGGAGAGACACCTCCTACGTTATTAGTAAAAACTGAAGGCCGCTCAGAGGGGCCCTGGGAGGGTGTCTGCGGGGACGGTGAGCAGCCACAGCCTGGAAAAGTGTGTCTTGCACAGTTCATGCCCGTTTTTCAGAATTAACCGGAGGGTGTGTGAGTGATACAGACACGTCCCTGCATGTACATTGTACCTAAAGCAACAGAACTCAAGCCCTGGCCGGTGTGGCCCAGTGGATAGAGCGTGGGCCTGTGGACCGAAGGCTCCCAGGTTCGATTCCCGGTCAGGGCACAGGCCCGGGTTGCGGGCTCGATCCCCAGCGTGGGGCGTGCAGGAGGCAGCCGGTCCGTGATTCTCTCTCATCATGGATGTTTCCATCCCTCTCCCTCTCCCTTCCTCTCTGGAATCAATAAAGATATATTTTTTAAAAAATAAAGAAATAAAAATAAAAGAACAGCAAGAGAATACGGAGCCCGAGTTATTCAGGCGCGTGCTGAAGGGTTTAGGCGTGAACTGCAGTGTCGCCTGAAGGTCATTTGGAAACAAGGAGAGGGCATGACGGACAGAGGGACGGCGAGACAGGTGGCCACGGGGTAGGCACCCGGAGTCCGTGTGGCTCGTGGATGCCGGCGGGTGGCTCTGCCCACCGACAGCCCGTCCTTCCACCGCCCCGTGTGTGAGAAGTCGCAGGCACCTGCCGGGGTCTGAGGCCCCAGTGAGCGGCGGTTCTGGCGCCTGAACAGGGACTGGGAGGTGACCTCTGACCCTGCCCGGCAGGGCGGCATCATGGGAACAGCGGGGGGTAGGGGAACACGGCTGGGCTTCTGCTCAACGCAGGGCTCAGAGCCAGAGCGTGGGTGTGGGAGGGGGGACAGGCAGGTTCCCAGGAGGCCAGCTGTGGGGATAGAGTCACCAGCCAGAGCTCTGACCCCCTGAGCTAAGGGGTCACCATGATTATTTTTATTTTTTTATTCTTTACTGGAGGCCTGGTGCACAAATTCATGCACTCAGGGGGCAGGGGGGATGGGGGAAGGGTGGTCCTCAGCCCAGATTGCGAGAGGGCGCAGGCCAGGCCGAGGGAACCCACCGATGCACAATTGGGGCGGGGGGGGGGGTTGGGGGAGGAGGTTGGCTAGCCGGGGAGGGACCATGGGAGGGCTACCAGGGCGTGTCCGGCCTGTCTTGTTCAGTTCCGATCGGCCAGATCCCAGCAGCAAGCTAACCTACCGGTCGGAGCCTCTGCCCCCTGGTGGTCAGTGCCCATCATAGCAAGCGGTTGAGCGGCCTTAGCATATCATTAGCCTATTGTGCTTTGATTGGTTGAATGGCTGACTGGATGACCAGACACTTAGCTTTTATTAGGCTTTTATTATATAAGATTTTAAATATATTTTCATTGATGTCAGAGAGGAAGGGAGAGGGAGAGATAGAAACATCCATGATGAGAGAGAATCATGGATCGGCTGCCTCCTGCATGCCCCTCACTGGGGACCAAGCCCGCAACCCGGGCCTGTGCCCTTGACCGGGAATCGAACCGTGACCTCCTGGTTCATAGGTCGACACTCAACCACTGAGCCATACCAGCCAGGCACCATGATTAATTTTTAAAAAGTAGAGGCCCAGTGCACGAAACTCAGGCACAGGTAGGGTCCCTGGTGACTGCTGGCTGCCGGCTGGGGCCACCCTTCGTTCTGCGCCGCCCCCTGGTGGTCAGCGCACATCATAGCAAGCGAGCGAACTCCCGGTTGGTCGAACTCCCGAGGGGACACTTTGCATGTTAGGCTTTTATAGACATAGACGCTGCCAGGAACCCAAACTGGATGGGAGTGCACTCCCGAGCTCCGAGCCCTGGCTCCCACCTAACTCCTCAGGCAACACCTCCTCCGGGAAGCCCACCCTGACCACCAAGCTGGGTCGGCTCCCCAGTGAGAGTGCTGGCCCCTGGCCCTCTCGGCCATTTGTGTGTGTGTAAAACCGTCCCATGTTCCCCCTGGAGCCCAGCGCTGGGGCACGGCACGCCCTGGCCGAATGGGCTGGACACGAGGTCCAAGCGTTTGACAAAGCGACTTCACCCTTTGCTGATTGAGGATAAATAGAAACTGGGCTGTTGGCCCCGAGGCCAGGAAACTCGCCTTGGCTACGTCTGTTTGTCCCCAGGCACTCGGTCATGGAGCTTTAACTACCGAAGTCGCACCAACGGGTCTCCGGTGGCTTTAGGGGGGAGGGAGAAATGGGGGGAGGGGAGGAGCTGCAGCAGACTCCCCCTCAAACCTGCCCCTGCCCCCCCCTGCACCCTCCCTGCCCACAGCCGGCCTGGGGCACCCAGGTCTGCAGGCGTGTGGCTCCGTGTCCCAGCAGCAGGATGAGGCCCCCGTGGAGGACCCAGCGCAGGGGACACACCACCCAGCAGGCCCCGTGCTGTGCCAGCACCTGCACTTGCGCACAGGACAGCGTCCCAGCCACGGGGGCGTGTCCCAGCCACAGGGGGCATGTCCCATCCATGGGAGGGAGTGTCCCAGCCACGGAGGTGTGTCCCAACCAGGGAGGGCGTGTCCCAACCACGGGGGCGTGTCCCAGCCACGGGGAGGGCGTGTCCAAGCCACGGGGGTGTGTCCCAGCCACGGGAGGGAGTGTCCCAGCCACGGGGGCGTGTCCCAGCCACGGGAGGGAGTGTCCCAGCCACGGGGGCGTGTCCCAGCCACGGGAGGGAGTGTCCCAGCCACGGGGGTGTGTCCCAGCCACGGGGGTGTGTCCCAGCCACGGGAGGGAGTGTCCCAGCCACGGGGGTGTGTCCCAGCCACGGGGGCGTGTCCCAGCCACGGGAGGGCGTGACCCAGCCACGGGGGGCGTGTCCCAGCCAGGGAGGGCGTGTCCCAGCCACGGAGGCGTGTCCCAACCAGGGAGGCGTGTCCCAGCCAGGGAGGGCGTGTCCCAACCACGGGGGGCGTGTCCCAGCCACGGGGAGGGCGTGTCCAAGCCACGGGGGTGTGTCCCAGCCACGGGAGGGAGTGTCCCAGCCACGGGGGCGTGTCCCAGCCACGGGGGCGTGTCCCAGCCAGGGAGGGCGTGTCCCAACCACGGGGGCGTGTCCCAGCCACGGGAGGGTGTGACCCAGCCACGGGAGGGCGTGACCCAGCCACGGGGGCGTGTCCAAGACTCGGGAGGGCGTGACCCAGCCACGGGGGCGTGTCCAAGACTCGGGAGGGCGTGTCCCAGCCACGGGAGGGCGAGTCCCTAGAGCTGCTGTGCGAGGCCTGGCCGGAGAGTGTCCGGGTGTCCATGCGTCCCTGCCCACCCAGCCTCCCCACAGCAGGGCGTGCAGAGCAAAGCAGGTCCCGCGGCCTTTATCCGGTGCCATCGAGGGGTGTTTCCAGCAGAGCCCCCAGGGACCCGGCATCCGGCAGGGGGCACCCATTCCCACGGCTGGCACGGCTCTGTGTGAGAGCTCCCAGGGCAGCCACGCGCGGCCACAGGCCACTGCAGGGCCCGGGGCCCAGGGGTCGGCTGGCATCTCCCCTCCAGCTCGGCCTCCCTCGCCCCCACAGGCGGTGCTCCCAGGGGTGCTCCGCTGTGACCCTCACCACCAGGACCTGTGAGTCTGTTGCCAGGGAAACGGACCACAGACGGCGATGTGGCCGCGACAGGACTTGGCAAGGCCGCCCATGAGTAACGAACGCGGTTTAGGGAACATGGGGCACCCACACCCCCAGTCCCAGCCCGGGACCTCCGCAGGGTAAATGCGCCTCCTCTACCCCCAGGGGGACCTGTGAGCGCCTGGCCCGGTGCCCCGAGGTCGCCGTGTCCCCTGGGCGCCCCTCGGGGGGTGACCTGCTGGCTCGTCACCCACGTCACCCACGTGCCGCTCGGGCCGCCCCCACCGCTCGCTTCTGCGAGCACCGCCCGCGGAGGAGACTGAGCCCCGACAGCGGACAGGCCCCCCGACCCTGCAGCCTGTGCCCCGGGGGGCGCCCCGCCCGCGCCCGCACAGCTCAGAGCTGCTCCCGGGGAGCACGTGGGCCCGGGGAGGCGGGCGCAGCTCCCCTCCCACCCTCGTCCTGAGCCCGAGCCGGCCGCGCCTGCTCCTCCCCAAAGACAACACGAGTTTGCTGGGAGGCCGGTTCCCTGCGAAGCCGCCCGTGATCAGAGCTGCTCCGGCCCCTGCCCGGCCCCGCCCCGCTCCCTGCCCCTGGCCCCGCCCCCGCTCCCTGCCCGGCCCCGCCCCGCTCCCTGCCCCTGGCCCCGCCCCCGCTCCCTGCCCCTGGCCCCGCCCCGCTCCCTGCCCCTGGCCCTGCCCCCTGCCCCTGGCCCCGCCCCTGCTCCCTGCCCCTGGCCCCGCCCCGCTCCCTGCCGCACAACCCTTGGCCCTGCCCCCTGCCCCTGGCCCTGCCCCTGCCTCTCCGGCCCCGCCCCCTACCCCATGACCCCCTGGCCCCGCCCCTGCCTCTCCGCCCCCGCTCCCTGCCGCACAACCCTTGGCCCCGCCCCCTGCCCCTGGCCCCGCCCCTGCCTCACCGGCCCCGCCCCTACCCCCATGACCCCTGGCCCCGCCCCTGTCTCTCAGGCCCCGCCCCTGCCCCACGACCCCCTGGCCCCGCCCCCTGCCTCTCCAGTCACGCCCCTGCCCCCACGACCCCGTGGCCCCGCCCCTGCCTCTCCGGCCCCGCCCCTGCCCCACGACCCCCGTGGCCCCGCCCCCTGCCTCTTCGGCCCTGCCCCCTGCCCCACGACCCCTGGCCCCCTACCTCTTGGGCTCCGCCCCGGGACCCCCTCCCCTTGCCCAGGCTCGGAGCTGCTCCTGCCTCCTGATCCCGGCCCCGCCCCTGCCTCATCGGCCCCGCCCCTGCCCCACGACCCCCCCAGGCTCAGAGCTGCTCCTGTCCCCTGATCCCGGCCCCGCCCCCGGCCTCCCAGGCCCCGCCCCCTGCCCCACGACCCTCCCCCAGGCTCAGAGCTGCTCCTGTCCCCTGATCCCGGCCCCGCCCCTGCCTCATCGGCCCCGCCCCTGCCCCACGACCCCCCCAGGCTCGGAGTTGCTCCTGTCCCCTGATCCCGGCCCCGCCCCCGGCCTCCCAGGCCCCGCCCCCTGTCACTCCCCTGATCCCGGCCCCGCCCCCGGCCTCCCAGGCCCCGCCCCCTGCCTCCGCTCCCTGCCCCCTGCTCCCTGCCCAGGTTTCTGGAGGGCAAGGAGGAGGCGGTCCTGAGCAACCATCCGATGTGGTGTCCCTGCCGCGGATGCGAACCCCAAGTGCCGGGGACAGGGACCCCCGAGTGTGAGGGTCTGGGAGGCTCCGGGGGTCCCTGCGCCCCCCCCCCAAGCCCCCCAGCAGCCTCTCTGTTCTGGCCGGGCAGGACCCTGCCCCCTGGCATTCACATCTGATGCTCCGGGCGGTGCCGGCAACACCCGCAGAGAAAGTGGACGCTTAGAAACCCCTGCCCTGGCCCGGCCGGGTGGCTCAGGGGTAAGCGTTGACCTAGGAACCAGGAGGTCAGGGTTCGATTCCCGCTCAGGGCACAGCCCCGGGTTGCGGGCTCCATCCGGAGGCAGCCGATCCCAGGATTCTCTCTCATCATGGATGTTTCTCTCTCTCCCCCTCTCCCTTCCTCTCTAAAACCAATAAAACATATTTTTGAAAGAAAGAAGAGAAAAGAAAAGAAAGAAGAGAAAAGAAAAGAAAAGAGAAAAAGACAGGGCCAGGCAGGCTGTCTCCCCACTTTGGGGGTGCGGCGAGCCCCCCCCCACGCGCCCCGCCAAGCAGCCTCGGGAACTCAGCTCGGACACTGGCAACACACACACACACACACACACACACACACACACACACACACACACACGTGTGCACAGGCTCCGCACACGTGAGCAGACGCGCACGCACCCTGCGCGGCTCCCCATCCCGGGGAGAGCCACTGCGCGCCCTCGTCCCCCCTCTCCCCGCCCCCGGAGCCCCCGCGCACTCACCGGCGCCCCTGCGAGGGAAGATCCTCTTGTGCAGACCCATCCGCGGGGCCGGGAACGGCGGGGACCCGGCGGGGACCCGGCGGGGGCCTCCGGGGCGCCGGGGGCGGATGTGGAGACGAGTTGAAACTCCCCTAAAACTCCGCTGGGACGCTCCCCTGGGCAGGGGGGGAGGGAGGGGGGTCCCTGCCCCAGCCCCCGAGCCCCCGGGCCGAGCCCGCAAGTCCTGGGCGAGCGTCGGGGCGCCTGGCTTGCAGCCCTGCCCTCCGTGCGCGCGCGCAGCGAGGGCGCAGGGGGAGAGGGTGCAGGGAGCGAGGTGACCCCCAAAGCGCGCTTCTCCCGGCGCCGCGAACAAACGCAAAACCTCGACCTCGGGCCTCCCTCTGGCCTCGCAGCCCGGAGACGAGGTCCAAGGTGTGGAAATCGCTACAGGGTTCGGCCCCCTCCCTCCTCCCCCCGCGCACACACACACACACTCTTTTCCTTGCAGGCGCGCGGGCGTGTTCCTGGACGTGCCAGCGACACACACACACGCGGCCCCGCGCGCCCTGCAGCCCGGGGGTGATTCATTTTCTCCTGGGCGCGCAGTGAACACGCCTTTTCATGAAACCCGGCCGGCCCGGGCGCGGGCTCAATGCGGCCTGTGTGTCCCCGGCCGGGCCGGGCAGGGCGCGGCGGCCAAGGTGGAGGAAAGCTGGTTTCCATCAAGACACGCAGTCACCCCGGGGACGGGACCCGGAGAGTTGGCCGCCAGCCCCGCCCCGGCCCGGGCTCTGGAGTCCCATGAGCCCCGGCCACCCTGTCCCCGCTCCCTGCCCGCTCCTACTAGGAGGGCCTATTTTTAGATTTGGACAAGACGGGCTATTACTTTAAAGGACCCGTTTGTTTTGTGTGTGTGTGTGTGTGTGTGTGTGTGTGTGTGTGTGTGTGGTTTTTTTAAAAAATATATTTCTTTATTGATGTCAGAGAGGAAGCAAGAGGGAGAGAGAGAAACATCCATGAGGAGAGAGAGAATCATGGACCGGCTGCCTCCTGCACACCCCACACTGGAGATCCAGCCCGCCACCCGGGCCTGTGCCCATGGCCAGAATTGAACCTGGGACCCTTCAGTCCACAAGCCGGTGCGCTATCCGCTGAGCCACATCAGCTAAGGTGACATACACCTGTATTTTTTTTTAATATATTTTATTGATTTTTTACAGAGAGAAAGTGAAAGGGATAGAGAGTTAGAAACATCGATGAGAGACAAACATCGATCAGCTGCCTCCTGCACACTCCCTACTGGGGATGTGCCCGCCACCCAGGTACATGCCCATGACCGGAATCGAACCCGGGACCCTTCAGTCTGCAGGCTGCTGCTCTATCCACTGAGCCACACCAGCCAGGGCCACACACACCTTTATGTAACCATATTCTCCAGGCGGTGCTGTGTGGCCAGAAACCCTGGCTCTGGGCGCCCGGAGTCAGACAGCTCCCCACAGTCAGCGTCTCCCTGAGGAGGAGGGTTGAGGCCACAAAGGACTGTATCCCCCACCCCCTCTTCCTCCCATGGCTCTGAGTAACACCCAAGGCCGGGCCTGGGCGTTCAAGAGGCCTGGCTGTGCCTTGAACCCGAGGCCGGCCTGCCCGGCCTGTGGCTCATGGGGGCAGGCCCCACAGGTGCATGCGGATCCTTTACAGAAATTAGAGCGATTCGGTGTCACAGAGAGGTGTTTGCGTGATGTGACTGAATGAATCAAACCGGCCACCAATGCAGGTACGTGGTCCGCGTCATGTCCGTGGAACACGACTACATGCGGAGAAGTAACACGGAGGGTTGTTTTTTCCCACCTGAGCTTCCCAATAGCCATCGGGGCTTCCCAATAGCTCTGGGCTCCCCCCCAGGTCAGGGAACAGCAATAACTTTCCACTCAAACCATCTAGAGTAACGGTTCCCCACCTTGTTCTGGCCACGCCCCCTCAGCCCCCCTAACACCCTGACACCCCCCTGGGACACAGAATTCTTTTTTTTTAAAAATATATTTTATTGATTTGTTACAGAGAGGAAGGGAGAGGGATAGAAAGTCAGAAACATCGATGAGAGAGAAACATCGATCAGCTGCCTCCTGCACACCTCCTACTGGGGATGTGCCCACAACCCAGGTACATGCCCCTGACTGGAATCGAACCTGGGACCCTTCCGTCCGCAGGCCGACGCTCTATCCACTGAGCCACACCGGTTTTGGCCAGAATTCTTCTTATTCACAAAGCGAACTCCTATTCACGTGGAGGAAGCCCAAAAGGCCATGAACTTGTTCTAAACAAGCTTCCAAAGAACATGGCGTCCATGAGCGAGAAAAACAAAAGAGCAAAAGGACAGTGGACGGACTGAGGGAGAAATCACTAAGAAAATGTTTTTAAAAAAATAATGTGAAGTGATATGAAAAAATAGCAAGTAAAGTTTACAAACGTAGAATAGAGAACTGAAATGCATAAATATGTCATATATATTTACTAGAGGCCCGGTGCACGAAATCCGTGCACGGGTAGAGTTCCTAGGCCTGGCCGGTGATCAGGGCCAATCGGGGCCTTCCGGCTGCCGGCCGGGGCCAGGGCCTTCCTTCCCCGGCTGCTGGCCACTGGTCGGAGTCTTCCTTCATTCCACACCGCCCCCTGGTGGTCAGCACACCTCATAGGAGCGGTTGAACTGCCGAGGGGACAATTTGCATATTAGCCTTTTATTATATAGGAAAGACCAGAGGTGGGCAAACTTTTTGACTCAAGGGCCACAATGGGTTCTTAAACTGGACCGGAGGGCCGGAACAAAAGCATGGATGGAGTGTTTGTGTGAACTAATAAAAATTCAAAGTAAACATCATTACATAAAAGGGTACGGTCTCTTTTTTTTTAGTTTTATTCATTTCAAATGGGCCGGATCTGGCCTGCAGGCCGTAGTTTGCCCACGGCTGGGATAGACTGTCTGTGAGGCCCCTAGGACCCTAAGAAATGCAAAAAATTCACTGTGAATAACTCATCCTCGAATTGCCCCCTTAAACATCAAATCGCCCCCCTATGGAGCATGTGCCCCACTTTGGAAACCACCAGCTTAGAGAATAATAGAAAAAAATTTACTTAAAAAAGTTTTGGCCCTGACCGGTGTGGCTCAGTGGATAGAGCGTCAGCCTGAGGACTCAAGGGTCCCGGGTTCGATTCTGGTCAAGGGCATGTACCTTGGTTGCGGGCACATCCCCAGTGGGAGGTGTGCAGGAGGCGGCTGATCGATGTTTCTCTCTCATCGATGTTTCTAACTCTCTATCGCTTTCTCTTCCTCTCCGTAAAAAATCAATAAAATATATATATTTTAAAAAGTTTTGGTTTTCTTTTCCAGTTAAACCATTGCCTTTGCAGCCCCTAAGTGGACTCTGCTCCATCGATGGCAGAGGCTGCGATTTGGAAAGTCACGGCCTTTGATCATGTGACTCCAGCCTTGGACAAAGACAGAGCTATTTGATGTGGGGGACAGAGCCACGGCCCCCCAACGCCGCCCACATCCTGTTCTCCGAACCTGTGATCATGTTATGGGAGGGCCTTAAGGCTGCTCATCTGATGACCTTACACTAAAGGGGTTAGTCTCAAGCTCCAGCCCGGAGGGGGGGGCGGAGGGGGCGGGGTCAGGGCCGGAGACAGACCCGCCGAAGCCACGCCCTGCTCTGCCAATGGGGGTTGGGGGGTCCAGGAGCCAGGAATGTGGGTGCCTCGGAAGCTGGGAATCCAGGACACCGACCCTCCCCCAGCTCCAGGAAGGAATGTTCCCTCGGCCCACACCTTGAGTGCAGCCCTGTGAGACCCACTGTGGACTCCTGACCTTCAGAACTGTAAGAAAATAACCCGGGCCCTGGCCGGTGTGGCTCAGTGGATAGAGCGTCGGCCTGCGGACTGAAGGGTCCCGGGTTCGATTCCCCATCAGGGCACAGGCCCGGGTTGTGGGCTCGATCCCCAGTGGGGGGCGTGCAGGAGGCAGCCGATCCATGGTTCTCTCTCATCATGGATGTTTCTATCCCTCTCTCCCTCTCCCTTCCTCTCTGAAATCAATAAAAAATATATCCGATATAATAAAAGCCTAATATGCTAAGTGTCCAGTCGTCTGGTGATCGGTCAACTGTCCAACCAATCAAGCGAAATATGCTAATGATCTGCTAAGGCCGCTCAACCACTTGCTGTGACGTGCACTGACCACCAGTGGGCAGACAGTGGAATGGTCGACCAGTCGCTATGACCTGCCCTGACCACCAGGGGGCAGACACTCTGACTGGTAGGTTAGCTTGCTGCTGGGGTCCGGCCGATTGGGACTGGGAGAGATGTGCCGGACACGCCCTGGGGCCCTCCCACGGCCCCTCCTTGGCCCCAATCGTGCACCAGTGGGGTCCTCAGCTTGGCCTGCGCCCTCTCGCAATCCAGGACCCCTCGGGGGATGTCAGAGAGCCGGCTTCAGCCCGATCCCGCAGGCCACTCCCCTCAGAAGGGCACCAGGCACAAGGGGCTGGCGAGCACTGCTGTGAGGGTGCGAGCCTCTCCCGATGGGAACCGATTGGGCACGAGCCCACGGCAGGCGCACTGGGGCCGGGATGAGCGGGAGCAGCAGGCGGGAGCTGCACGCGGCATTGGACTGTGGGTTTCGGCCGGATCCCCGCAAGCCACCCTGAGGGACCCCACCCGTGCACGAATTCGTGCACCGGGCCTCTAGAATATACATTAAAAAAAAGAAAGAAAAAAATAGCCGATTGCGTGAAGCCCCTGCTCTTGGGGCAATTTGTCACAGCAGAGATAGAAGACTGATGCCTTTGGGGTTGTTTGGACTTCGTTTCTTTTGTGCCAAAGTTTGGTTCTGACGGCAGAGAGCCCAGCCCGGGGGACTCGACTCACACATCTTATCCCGTCAGCCCACGGCTGGGGGAAGGACCTGCGACGATAAATGAGCAGTTGTTTCCTTGAGTCAAAGGCGATGAGAGGCGGCCCAGCCAGAGGGCGGAGGGGGTCGCCCTGAATCGGCAAAACCCATTGTCCTGCGTCCGCAGACATGGGGCCCAAGTAGGGACATAGTTCAAGTGCAGAGACATCAGGAAGGTTGCATGTTTATGCGTGACTTTCAAAAAATATAAATATGTTTCTGGATGTCAGAGAGGAAGGGAGAGGGAGAGAGAGAAACATCCATGATGAGAGAGAATCATGGATCGGCTGCCTCCTGCACGCCCCCCACTGGGGATGGAGCCCGCAACCCGGGCCTGTGCCCTGAGCGGGAATCGAACCGTGACCTCCTGGTTCAGAGGTTGGTCGATGCTTAACCACTGAGCCATGCCAGCCGGGCAGTATACATTTTTTTAAATTGATTTCAGAGAAGAAAGGAGAAGGGGAGAGAAAGAGAAACATCCATGATGAGAGAGAATCATGGATCGGCCGCCTCCTGCATGCCCCCCACTGGGGATCGAGCCCGCAACCCGGGCCTGTGCCCTTGACATGGAATCGAACCCATGACCCTTCAGTCTACAGGCCGACGCTATCCACTGCGCTAAACTGGCTTGGGCCATTATCATTTCATTATTATTATTCTTTTGTAAAAAGCCTGTGAGGTGCATGTCCAGATGTGTACAGAGGCTAAGCCTGGCTAGTGGATCATGAATGCTTTTTATTTCTTTTCCTCTGAATTTTCTAATTCTTTTTTTCTTTCCTTAAAAGGCACAGGTTCGCTTCTTGGTTAAATAAAAAGGTGACGTCATATACATACAGGAGGCCCTGGTCCTGGGAGGCAGAGCCTGTCCCCCTCACAGAGCCGCACCCCTGGCCCCCTCTTCCCCCCGCATCAGTGCCTGAGGGGACCCTTTGCCCCCCAGGGTCTGCAGCAAAGAGCTGGGAGCCCCGTCTCTGAGCAGTTACATCCCAGGAGAGCGAGACCACAACCACCGCCTGCCAGGCCTGGCCTCTTGGTCTCTGCTTTTTTTTTTTTTTTTTAATCTATTTTTTTAAAAAAATATATTTTATTGACTTTTTACAGAGAGGAATAGAGAGTTAGAAACATCAATGAGAGAGAAACATCGATCAGCTGCCTCCTGCACATCTCCTACTGGGGATGTGCCCGCAACCCAGGTCCATGCCCTTGACCGGAATCGAACCCGGGACCCTTCAGTCCGCAGGCCGATGCTCTATCCACTGAGCCACACCAGATAGGGCCTGGCCTCTGCCTTTCTCCCCGCCCGCCCCCAACACCCCCAACCGCCAGGGCCTGGGCTGGGCATGGGCTGGACTCACCACCCCGGCAGTCGGACATCCCCCGAGGGGTCCCAGATCGAAGAGGGTGCAGGCCGGGCTGAGGGACACCCCTCCCCTCCTGCCCCCGCCCCCGGTGCACGAATTTCATGCACCAGGCCCCTCGGCTGTGCTCACACCAGGACGGTGTCACCTGCCTCAGCTGGTCCCATGTCTCCCAGACCCTCAGGTGAGAGACACATACCCCCCTTTGCACAGTGGCCCAACCCAGTGCCAAGCCGGTTCTGCCCCGGCTGCTGGAGTGCCCAGCCCTGGTCCTCCCGGGTCCCATGGACGGCCTGGCGGCCAGGCCTGCTCCCATCCCATTGGCTGGCCTGTCCGCTCCCTGCCGGACCTGGAGCCTGCCTTTGACCGTGTCCCATCGTGCGTGCAGCCTCCATGTGGACAGGGGCCTGTGTCCCGTCCCCCCAGCCAGGAGCTGCTGCCCCCATAGGTCCATCATGGCTTCCTTCCTGGGGGGTCCGCCCCACCACGCCCAGCTCCCCTAGCAGCCCCGGGAGCACATGCCACAGCCCCTGCCGGCATCCTCTCATGGCACGTAACCCTCCACAGGGCCCTGTGCGCCATGGTCTCGAACCCTGGCCACGTCCCCACATTCCCGCAGGCGTGGCTGCCACCTGCATGGGAAGGGGGGGGGGAGGGCTGTGACAGCCTGCACAGCAGGCCCTGAGGCCACCTGGGGCCCGGGGAGGGCCAGGGACTGTCTTCCGGCCCTGATGTGCCATCATGAACCTGAACCCTCCAGCCCGATGGTGGTAAACGCAGCTGTAGATCCACGTTCCTGCTCAACTGACCCATTCATGTCGGACTGTTCGCTGCCTGAAAAAGTCACTTTCGCACTCAGAGCTCCAGCCGGCCTCGCCCACCACCGCAGGGCACTGGACACGCTTCATAATGTCGTGAGCGCTGTAAGGACAGGGTGAGCCCCGCGCAGCGTTCACTGAAGGCCATGGGCACAGGCCGGTCTCGGGCCCAGCGAGCCCCGAGGTCGTCGGTGAGGGCGCTGGGGGCCATGGGCACGGGGGAGCTGCCAGCCGCCCAACAGTGACGGTCCATTCTCGCTCCCCACTCTCCTGGGCCCTATCCGAGGCCATCAGTCCATCCGCACGGTGTGCCCATTGCGCAGATGGGGAAGTGGAGGCTTGGGGAGGTGGAGGGACTTGCCTGCCGTCACAGAACTAAGGCACCATGGAGGCGAGACACGGGTGTTTCTATAGAAAGGCCAGAAAAGGGCCTGTTACGGTTTCTCGATGAAGAAATTGATACATAGCCCTGTGGCCTGTGGACTGAAGGGTCCCGGGTTCGATTCCGGTCAAGGGCACGGACCTTAGTGTCAGGCTCCTCCCCGGCCCAGGCCCTGGTCAGAGCGAGTGCAGGAGGCAACCCATCGATGTGTCTCTCTCACATCGATGTTTCTCTCTGTCTCTCCCTCTCCCTTCCACTCTCTCTAACAATCAATGGGGAAATATCCTCGGGGGAGGATTTAAAAAAAGAAACAAAAATGACTCCGTATGTAAGTGCATTGTGGGAAGGACCTACCCAGCGTGTCTGCAGATGGAGGCCGTGGTCTCTGACCCACGCCACGCCCTGGCGAGCACAGTCGTAGAACCACGAAGGTCAGAGCTGGGAGGGCCTAGGGGTGCGCTCAGCCACGTGGTCTGCAAACGGGTAGCAGGACCAGGTCCCTGTTGTCAATCATCGTACCTGCAGCATCGACACATAAACGGGGCCCGTGGAGTTGTGCTGCTGAAGGCGGAGGATGGGTCTGTTTCCGGACCCCAGCCTCACTGATGGTGACGGTGACGGTGATGACGGTGATGATGGTGATAATGGTGATGAAGGTGATGAAGGTGATGGTGGTGATGATGGTGATGGTGGTGATGAAGGTGATGATGGTGATGAAGGTGATGAAAGTGATGAAGGTGATGAAGGCGATGATGACGATGATGGTGATGGTGATGAAGGTGATGAAGGTGATGAAGGTGATGATGGTGATGAAGGTGATGAAGGTGATGAAGGTGATGAAGGTGATGATGGTGATGAAGGTGATGGTGATGAAGGTGATGATGGTGATAAAGGCGATGATGGTCATGGTGATGAAGGTGATGATGGTGATGAAGGCGATGATGGTGTGGGTGATGATGATGACATGGTGGTAATGGTGAAGGTGATGGTGGTGAAGGTGATGGTGGTGATGGTAGTGATGCTGATGGTGATGGAAATGATGAGGATGATAGAGATGATGGTGATGATGACGATGGTGATAATGGTGAGGATGGTGACTGTGATGATGGTGATGATGGTGTGGGTGATGACATGGTGGTAATGGTGAAGGTGATAGTGGTGATGGGGTGATGACAGTGATGAAGGTGATGGAGGTGATGACGGTGATGATGGTGATGGTGATGGTGATAATGGTGAGGATGATGACTGTGATGATGGTGATGATGGTGATGATAGTAATGATGGTGTGGGTGATGATGATGACATGGTGGTAGGGGTGAAGGTGATGGTGGTTATGGTGATGGAAATGATGATGACAATGATAGAGATGATGGTGATGATGACGATGGTGGAGGAGTGGAAAGCAGGGGGAGGCGAGGGGAGGAGTGGAGTGGAGTTTGCACACAGTGGGTCTGGGGCATCTATGGGTCCCAGAGAGTAGAGACGCCTGGTGGGCACGTGAAGGCAGAAACTGGAGGTGGAAGAGAGATCTGGGTGGAGCACTGTCAGGGCACAGAGACCCGTCAGACCAGGCACTTGGGTGGGAAATCACCGAGAAGGGACAGTGAGAACTGCGGGCTCAGGAGGAAGGCTCTGGAATCCCAGCACGTCAGGGACAAGCAGCGGAGGAGGTGGGCAGCATCAGGCCAGCGAAAAGAGACCAAAGAGATAAAACGCGAGGCCGTTCCCGCCCAGAGGCCGGGGGAGGGAGGAACCTTCGGCAGCTGGCGTGGCCTCCCCTCTTCCTGGGAGGAGAGACTAGCTCTCCGCACCCCTGGAATCCAACAGCTGTCCTTGCTGAGGTGCTGAGACGGGAAATGCTGGGGGGAGCGCACGGACATGAGGGAGGACCTGGTCAGCAGTTCAACCGATTCCCCACACCCAGCGCTCGTGTGTACACCCACAGCCCTTGTCCCATAAACCGAACGCCCCCGTGCGTTGGAACAAAAACACACCCCATGTGTGCATGACACCCGCACTCTATGTAACCCAATGCTGATGTCCAAGACTCTATCCCCGTGGTCGGCAAACTGCGGCTCGCGAGCCACGTGCGGCTCTTGGGCCCCTTGAGTGTGGCTCTTCCTAAGCCTTAGGAGGACCCTAATTAATAACAATGTACCTACCTATAGAGTTTGAGTTTAAAAAATTTGGCTCTCCAAAGAAATTTCAATCGTCGTACTGTTGACAGTTGGCTCTGTGGACGAATGAGTTTGCCGACCATTGGTCTAACCGAAGACATTGGCAGCGGGCAGTGGGGAGTCGCCAAGGAGAAGAAGAGGAGATGGGGCCTGGGCCAGCCCCGTCCGTGACTGGAGGCGGTGGGCAGGGAGTGGACAGGTCCAGCGCGGAGGACAGAGGCCCTAGTTGGCCTGTTATCGGGTCAGATCCACGCTCCGTCCCTCAGGCTGCAGGCCCCGGGCACTAACCAAGACTCACCCTGCCTGGGAGCACCGCCCTTCATGTCGCTACATGGTTCCCGTCGAGATGATCCCTCATTTTGATCTTAGAAATAAAGCTATGATTGGTCGGTGTGGCTCAGTGGATAGAGCATCGACCTGCGGACTGGAGGGTCCCGGGTTCAGTTCCTAATCAGGGCACATGCCCAGAGGTGGGGGTGGGGGGGAGTGTCCCTCAGCCCGGCCTGCATCCTCTCCAATCTTGGACCCCTCAGGGGATGTCTGCCTGCCGGTTTAGGCCCGATCCCACAGGGACCGCTGGCTCCTAACTGCTCACCTGCCTGCCTGCCTGATCGCCCCTAACAACTCTACCTGCCGGCCTGCCTGCTCACCCCCAACTGGCCCCCCGGCCAGCCTGATCACCCCCAACCGCCCTCTCCTCCTGTCCTGATCACCCCTAACTGTCTCTGCCTCAGCCCCACCACCATGACTTTGATTGGAAGTATGTCCGGAAGGCCTCCCATAATGTCTCCTGGTCTAATTAGCATATTGCCCTTTTATTAGTATACTAGAGGCCTGGTGCACAAAAATTTGTGCACTTGGGGGGGTGGGTCCTTCAGCCTGGCCTGTGTCCTCTTGCAGTCTGGGACCCCTCAGGAGATAACGACCTGCTGGCTTAGGCCTGCTCCCGGGTGGCAGAGGGCAGGCCCAATCCCTAGGTGCAGCCCCTGATCGCACTCAGAGCAGGGCCGATTGGGGAGTTGGGATGCCACCCCTGTCATGCACAGAGCCGCAGCGCAAGCAGGGGGTTGGGGAGCTCCCCCCTATCAGGCACAGAGCAGGGCTGATCAGGGGGGTGGGGTGCCTTCCCCTGTCACAAACAGAGCAGGGCAGATAGGGAGGTTGTGGCCCCGCCCCTGTCACACACAGAGCTGCAGGGCGATCAGGGGGTTTGGGCGCTGCCACCTGTCACGCTGATCCTGGTGCCAGAGGCCTCGCAGCTCCACTGATCCCGGTGCTGGGAGGCATATTACCCTTTTACTATATAGAATAGAGGCCTGGTGCATGGGTGGGGCTGGCTGGTTTGCCCTGAAGGATGTCCTGGATCAGGGTGGGGGTCCCCACTGGGGTGCCTGGCCAGCCTGGGTGAGGAGGGGATGATGGCTGTTTGCAGCTGGTCACACCCCCTTCAGGGTGGGGATCCCCACTGGGGTGCCTGGCCAGCCTAGATGAGGGGATGATGGCTGTTTGCAGCTGGTCACACACCCTTCACGGTGGGAGTCCCCCCTGGGGTGCCTGGCCAGTCTGGGTGAGGGGCTAAGGGGTGTTTTCAGGCTGGGGGTGACTGAAGCTCCCAACTGCTCCTTTTTCTCTTTCTTTTTTTTTTTTTAATTCTGGGCCAGCTTTAGCTCTGGCTCCAGCTCTGAGGCCTCTGCTGCTGAAAGCAGGTATCTGGTCTGTTTCGGTTCTATAATTGAAACTCTGTATCAACTCCAGCTCTGAGATCCCGGCTTCCTGAAAGCAGGTTTCTGGGGTTTTGTTTAGCTTCTATATTCATTACAATGTTTCTTAAACTGCAAGCTCAGAGGCAGGCAGCGGCAGGCCGGGAATGTTGGAGTCCTCCGTCACTGAAGCAAGCAAGCCTCATGTTCCGCTTCAGCTGCCTGGCTGCCAGCTGCCATCTTGGCTGGCAGTTAATTTGCATATCGCCCTGATTAGCCAATGGGAAGGGTAGCAGAGGTACAGCTAATTACCATGTTTCTCTTTTATTAGATAGGATATAGAAGGTCTGATTCGAGTTGGGTCACTCTGCAGGTGCCCGGGACCCAGGCTGTCTCCTCGTGCTCAGGGGAGAGGACCACAGTCCCTCCACCCCCAGCACCCAGCTCCCCTGCGGCCAGCATCTGGCCCTCTTGTCCAGAGGACTATCTTTTGAGAACGGGCAGAAGCAAAGTTGTTCTTAAAGGGCCATGAAGTCAATGTGTTTCCCTGGAGGGGCCACGAAGTCCCTGTCGCGATGACACGCTCCGTCATGGTCGCCCCACAGCAGCACAGGCGGTCTGCACATGGACGGGCCTGGCCGTGCGCCCAGCATGCCTCCTTTACAGTCACAGGCAGAGTGCTGCAGTGGCCAGTGGGCGGCCGTCTGCGGTGAAAGTTCCGTTAGGCCCTGGCCAGTGTGCCTCAGTGGATAGAGCATCGGCCTGCGGATTGAGGGGGCCCGGGTTCGATTCCCACTCAGGGCACAGGCCCGGGTTGTGGGCTCGATCCCCAGTGGGGGGCGGGCAAGAGGCAGCCGATCCATGATTCTCTCTCATCATGGATGTTTCTCTCTCTCTCTCCCTCTCCCTTCCTCTCTGAAATCAATAAAAATCTATTGAAAAGTGCAGTTAGCTGCACCCTGCACCCCTCATGGCGCGACAGGGACAGGACGGTAGCCACACACCCCCTCACAGGGGGGAGCCCAGGACACACCCAGTGGCTTTTGGTCCACAGATTCTCACAGGGTGTCCCTGAGCAGCCGTCCTGTATGTTGCTCCAGGGACAGCCCTGCCTGGGCGACTGCCCTCCCGGCACGCATTCTGGAAGGTTCTTCGGCACTGCCTCCTCGGCCACACCCGAGGGGGGCTCTCTGAACAGTCTGTCCTATCTAGGGGTCGCTTCTCCGCCCGTTCGCTCCCTGTACACGGTTGGGTCTCAGGCCTGTTATAGGGCTAAGGCTCCCCGATAGCCACATGGAGAGATCGCCGGGGAAGGCGCATCACAAGAATGAAGAATTGGCTGAAGCCGGTGTGGCTCAGTGGATAGAGCGTCGGCCTGCGGACTGAAAGGTCCCGGGTTCGATCCCGGTCAAGGGCATGTACCTGGGTTGCGGGCACATCCCCAGTAGGTGGTGTGCAGGAGGCGGCTGATCGATGTTTCTCTCTCATCGATGTTTCTAACCCTCTCTCTCCCTTCCTCTCTGTAAAAAAATCAATAAAATATATTTTTTTAAAAAAGAAAAAAGAATGAAGAATTGCAGCCTGGTCCTTAACCATGATTTCACACAATTTCCTTTATCTTAAACCAGCGGTTCTCAATCTGTGGGTCGCGACCCCTTTGGGGGGGTCAAACGACCCTTTCACGGGGGTCGCCTAAGACCATCGGAAAACACATATATAATTCCATATTGTTTCTGTGATCAATCGCTTTTATTATGTTTAATGTGTAACCATGAAAATACATCCTGCATATCAGATATTTACCTTACGAGTCATCACAGTAGCCACATGACAGTGATGACGTAGCCACGGAAATAATGTGATGGTTGGGGGTCCCCACAACATGAGGAGCTGTCTTAAAGGGCCGCGGCATGAGGAAGGTTGAGAACCGCTGTCTTAAACTCTCTCCCAGTGATGGCGAACCTTTCGAGCGCGGCGTGTCAGCATTTTGAAAAACCCCAACTTAACTCTGGTGCCGTGTCACATAGAGACGTTTTTTTATCTTTGCCGCCATCGTAAGACAAAGACTTATGTTTTTGATATTTATTTCATATATTTAAATGCCATTGAACAAAGAAAAATCAACCCAAAAAAATGAGTTCGCGTGTCACCTCTGACACGCGTGTCCTAGGTTCGCCATCACTGTATGATTCCTGGAATCACACCGTATAAAATAAACGTGCTGCACCTTGTCTGGGTCCCTGTCCCTCCATCCGAGGGCCAGCTGCCCACCTGGCCCCAGCTTTTCCCCTCCGTCTCTTTCTCTCATTTCCTCGATCCTCAGCCACCCCAACTCAGGATTCGTGGGCCGCTCTCTCGCCGCCCCGGACTTGGTAAAAGAGAGAATGCTTACAGCCCCAGGCCTTCCTTTTGGGATCCGTCCTTCCTTCCTTCTTTCTCTGGCAGTGAGATGTCCCTCTCCTCTCCCAGGACCACACCCTCCGCTCTTTCCAGACTCCGTGCCCAGCCTGCCCTCTCTCTTCCTCTCTTTCTTCCAGGTCCCTCAGGAGCCTCAGGGGGCGCTGCACCACCATCCCACCACCACGGGTGTCAGGCCGCACCTTGCCTGGGGTTTACCAGGATTCCCCTGGCGGCACCCTGGGCCCCGCACCCTCAGCCGGCCCCCCTCCCAGCACCGAGCTGCCACCCAGAGGCGGCCACTTCCCGTCGCTGGCCAGTCCCCATCGCCCTGTGACCCCTGGACGCGGGTCACTTGCTTGCCTGCGATGCCCTGTTAAGCAGCCGGGCGCACCTGCACCCTCGGTCGGATCGCCGCTCCCGCCCTGGAGCTGTGGGTCCCTCGGGGACCCCATGTGCCCCCACATCCTCCCATGTCCTCCCATGTCCTCCCATGTCCTCCCATGTCACCCGGGCGACCAGGCTGGTAAACACATTCCCCGTCTCGCCAGCGTGTCAGGGCAAGGAATTTCACCCTTGTGGCAGGAACATCCCGCGTCTAAAGGGTGTCCCAAAATTCACGCAAGAAGTAGTTTTGATAGAAAACACAGGTTTATAATTAAAAACTGTAAATTGTTTATTGATTCGTAGGGGACACAGTCTAGGGTTATGTGTGGAATAGCCCATCGGGTCCATGGCCTCCCCGGCTTTGCTGGCACAGACGCAAAGCCGCGGTCTTCATGGGTCTTCCTTGTCCCTGCTCCTGGGCCATCATTGGTCCTGGGGATGCTCATCCAATCGAAGGGATTGACACCCAAGGGCAACAGATACTAGAATCTGATTCAATCAACCAAGTCAAATTAGGCTTTTATTTGTTGTTGTTGTTGACGCAGGGGAAACGGAGTATGGCGTTTGCTTCACGTTTTCCCAGAGACGCCGGGGTGACCGTCAGGAGAGCCAGCTGCACGTCCTGCAGTGCCCGGGGGTCCGCTCCACCAGCGGCCGCCAGCCTCTCCGACCTCAGGGGCCTCCGGCTGGCGACCCCGGGCTTAACCGTCACCGGGCTCCAGGCGTGGAAACCTCAGTTCTCGCTCAAGGTCACACGCGTGTGCAGGCCCTTCCTGCTGGGCTAGACGGTGAAGTCCTCCTAACCCCATGGCATCCCAGCGCCCCTCCCTCCCCAACCCTCCCTCCTCACCCCTCCCTGCCTATCCCTCCCTCCTCACCCATCCATCCCTCCCCACCCTTCCCTGCCCACCCCTCCCTCCGCACACCTCCCTCCCCACCCCTCCTTCCCCAGCCTCCCTCCCCAGCCTGCCTCCCACCCCATCCTTCCCTCCCTCCCTGTCCACCCCTCCCTGCCCACCCCTCTCGCCCTCACCCCTCCCTATTCACCCCTCCCCCTCCCCCTCCTTCCCCACCCCTCCCTCCCTCCCCACTCCTCCCTGACCACCCCTCCCTACCCATCCTTCCCTCCCTCCCTGCCCACCCCTCTCTCCTCACCCCTCCCTGCCCAACCATCCAACCCTCCCCACCCCTCCCTGCCTACCCCTCATTCCCTCCCCAGCCCTCCCTGCTCACCCCTCCCTCCTCACCCCTCCCTGCTTTACCCCTCTCTCCCTTACCCCTGCCTCCTCACCCCTCACTCCCTCCTCACCCTTCCCTTCCTCACCCCTCCCCACCTCTCCCTCCCCAAACCTCCTCCCTTCTCCCCACGCAGGAGGGGACCATAGCACAGCCCTCTCTCCCCCTCCAGCTATTACCTACATCCCCTTCCATTAAAGGTCCCTTCCTGGCCGGCTGGTGTGGCTCAGTGATTGAACATTGACCTAGGAACCAGGAGGTCACGGGGGTCAGGGCACAGGCCCGGGTTGTGGGCTCCATCCCCAGTGTGGGGCGTGCAGGAGGCGGTCGATCTGTGATTCTCTCTCATCATGGATGTTTCTCTCTCTCTCCCTCTCCCTTCCTCTCTGAAATCAATAAAGAAATATATTTTAAAAAATGTCCCTTCCCAGGAAGAAGGGAGGACGTACCACCCAGAGGCCCGCCCCCCACCCCTTCGCCCCCAGAAACCAGGTCTCGGAGGCTCAGGGTCCGGGCAGCGCCCCGGTGCAGCTCCCGCCCTGGCTCTGGCTCTGGGGGTGCGACTTCCTGCGTCTGTGTGCGAGTCCGTCCGTCTGTCCGGGAGGCACGAGCAGATGTTTGGCCGCGGCCCAGCCGCGCACATCGGCCAACGGGCCGGGCAGGGGCTGCGGAAGCAGGAAGGGCGGGTCCTGCCAGCAGCTGGGACGGTGGACGGCCTCCGAGGACACCAGCTCTGCTGCCCCAGGAGGGCGGGGCTTCCCCTGGGGAGGGCGGGGCTTCCCTGGGGAGGGCGTGGCTTCCCCTGGGGAGGGCGGGGCTTCCCTGGGGAGGGCGTGGCTTCCCCTGGGGAGGGCGGGGCTTCCCTGGGGAGGGCGTGGCTTCCCCTGGGGAGGGCGTGGCTTCCCCTGGGGAGGGCGGGGCTTCCCTGGGGAGGGCGTGGCTTCCCCTGGGGACATTGGAGCTTCCCTGGATGAAGGCAGAGCTTCCCCTGGGGAGGGCGTGGCTTCCCCTGGGGAGGGCGTGGCTTCCCTGGATGAAGGCAGAGCGTCCCCTGGAGGAGGGCGTGGCTTCCCCTGGAGGAGGGCGTGGCTTCCTCTGGAGCAGGGCAGGGCTTCCCAGGGAGGAGGGCGAGGCTTCCAGGGAGGAGGGCGTGGCTTCCCAGGGAGGAGGCGTGGCTTCCCAGGGAGGAGGGCGTGGCTTCCCAGGGAGGAGGGCGAGGCTTCCAGGAAGAGGGCGGGGCTTCCACAGGAGGAGGGGGGCTGCCCCTGGGACCCACACGCGGTGCCTGTGTTCAGGGTGGGACCTAGGTGGCCAGCTCCCAGGCAGAGCCCACAGCCCCGGGCTGGCTCTGGGTCCTCCCTGGAGGCCTGGGGGGCAGCAGGCTCTGGGGCCCCTCAGGAGGGGCGGATGGGGCCGGCTGGCTAGTCCCCGGCCCACGTGGCCCACGGCCTCCTCCTACCTTCTCTCCACAGACACGGCATCTGCCCCACATCCCGCTCTGCACCGGGTCCAGAGCCTCTACGTGGACAGAGCTGGGACCCCAGACGACCCCCAGGCACCACCTGCCCAGGCCTGCGGGGGGCGGCGGGGTGACCGGGTTTCCAGGCGAGGGCGGCAGCTGAGGTGTCGGGGCTCCGGGACCACCTTCCACACAGGGAGCTGCCTGTCCCTGGTTCCCCCTCCTTCACCCCACTGCACCTCCTGTCCCCGCGGGGTTCAGCCCTGCCCGAAGGCTGGGCTCTCCCGTCCTCCATGGAGGGCACTGTGCACGGGTCTGAGTGCAGACTTGCATGCTCCCCGGCCCCCTCCCCCCCACCACTCCCCATCATGCACTAAAGTGGGGCTCAATCTCCGATCTTGCTGATTCATTCCAACCCAAGCATGTCAAACTCGCGGCCCGTGGGCCACATGTGGCCCACAACGAATATTTTTGCGGCCCAGCCCACATAACGGCGTGAGCAGTTACTGTTATTTACAGTCAGGAGAGAAAATACGACTCCTGTCCGATCCAGCATCACTGACATTCACCTGGGGGCAGTTTTGAAAGTGACCACTGCGAACAAGACTCCCCCCCGACCGACATGGGAAAGATAGTAGCAGACAGGACACGCCAAGTGTCAGGAAGGAAACATGAATTTTATCATCGCTCTTACACTTTCTGATTATAATATACTTTTCAAAAGAAACCTCCGTTTCTACGAGAATGGAAGCTTTTGGGGGTTTTTTCAGGCCCGCATCCGCTCACACCCTGTTTCTTTGGCCCGTGTTAGCCTTTGAGTGTGACGTCTTGCTCCAACCCAACAAGTCCCCGGGGACACCCTGCCTCCGACCCGCACCCCCGGGGGGCGAGCGCCCACCCCGCACCCAGGCCACCCAGCTCCCCGGCTGAGTCGTTCAACGCTGGGTCAGTCCACCGTCCTGTGCCTCAGTTTCCCCTCCTGTCAAGTTCAGTTGCGCGTGGGGCGCCTCTCACAGGTGCACGTGGGGATGCAATCGGCTGACACACCCAAAGGGGGCAGAACAGCGCCCGCCGCCAGCAAGGGCTCGTCCGGGCCAGGGGCACGCTTAACCTGTTTGTTGTCATTGCCCCATTGATTTTTAGAGAGAGAGGGAAGGAGAGAGAAACATCGATGTGAGAGAGACACATCGATGGGTTGCCTCCTGCACGCACCCCGACCAGGGCCCGGGCCTGGGAGGAGCCTGCAACCCAGGTCCATGCCCTTGATCGGAATCGAACCTGGGACCCTTTGGTCCGCAGGCCGATGCTCTACCCACTTAGCCACACAGGCCAGGGCACGTTGAACGTGTTTTTAAATCTACGCGCAAATGGGGGCGCCGAGAGGCACGGTGGTAACGAGGGGAGGGCCGGTGTCCGTGCTGTGCTGTCTGACCCACGGCCAGGGTCATGCCAGCACCCCCCCACACCCCCCTCACCCCAACCTCTCTCCAATACATTTCCTCGTTGCCCTGGGCCTCGGACAACTTTGAGAGGAAGCGAGCCACCCCGTGGGGGAAACTGAGGCTTGGCAAGCAGATGGGGTGGGCAAGGCTGGCGGGAGCCCTGCGGATTATGTGGGTCACTTGGGGGCGGTTTTGGGGGGTCAGGGGCTCCAGGCCTGGGTTCTAAGTACATTCTCCTGCGGGGGGGAAGGGGGACTCTAGACATCGATGGGAGGTCTGTAGGGGTCCCAGAGGGGCTGTATTCGAACTGGAACTCCCCTGACCAGCCCCTTAGGAACCCCCTGGCCAGCCCCTTGGGACCCCCCTTCACCCCACCCCCGCCCCAAGTCCCCGGGAACACGCTATTACGCCCTTACATCTACCCTCTTCCTTTATAAGGAAAAAAGCGAACCGATACCCTGGCCACAGCGCTTTTACGGGTTTTCCCCTCTTATAAAACGTACGTGTGCAACGGGCAACTCCCTCGTGTTTTGAAATTAACTTCTTTTTTAAAATTGTTTTATTGCTTCAAGTATTACAAAGAGTATTACATATGTCTCCTTTTTTCTCTCTCTCTCTCCTTGACCCTCCCCTGGCCTCCCCTACCTCCCCCGCCCCCGTGTCTTGTGTCCATTGGTTATGCTGATCTGCATGCAATCAAGTCCTTGGGTTGATTCTTACGCCCCCCGTCCTGCCCCCCAACCCTCCCCGGCCTTCCCCCTGTAGTTTGACTGTCTGTTGAGGCTGCTCTGCCTCTGGATCTATTTTTGTTCATCACGTTATCATGGTCTTAATGATCCATAAATGACTGCGATCACGTGGTCTTTTTCTTTCATTGAAATTCACGGGCCCAGCGTGGACCTGCCGGCGTTCTCAACAGCGACACCTTCTGGCCGCTTCGGGGAACTGCAAGACCAAACCCCCGGGAGAGACCTGGGTGCTCCCAGGAGACACCCCGCTCGCACCCCCCTATCCCCCTCCCCCAGGTACCCCCTTCCCCGTGAGGCGCACAGGGGTAGGGCCACACCCCCATGCATCTTAAAGGTGAAAATAGTGACACACACAGAAGTCGCCAGCTCCCCCGTGCCCATCTCCGTGCGCCATCCGTGGGCCCCCCGCGGCCTTGTCCTGCAGGGCCAACGTGCGCAGCCCTCTCCAGCCGGGTCTAGGGACACTACCGGTGCACGAATTTCGTGCACCGGGCCTCTAGTAATAAATAATAACAATAATAATAATACTGACACATGGCTGGTCAGGTGGAGCTCCTGCTGCCCCTAAGCCAGAGGCAGAGCGGACAGGACAAGGGGACATGGTCAACCCCAAGGCCGGCCGCGGGTCACCGCGGCCACACGCTGGGATCTCAGGACACTGTCCGGAGGGGGAGGAAGCGCGTGGGAACCTCAGAACAGTCCTCGTGCTTTATTGCAGACGCGCCGTCCAGGGACACGCAGGAGCCCGGTTCTGCCGCGTTCGGTCACCAACAAAGGAGCCCGCGTGCCCCTTTCCTGGCTGAGCTATTCCCAGGACTAACTGTGTCCCAGACCCCGCACCACTAACTCAGTCATGGGCTATCGCTTTATTCCAACACCTGCTCAGAGGGCTGGGAACCTGGGACAACCCCCCCACACACACCCCTTCCCTCTGGGGGAGCCCGCCTGCGGTCACTGTTCCCCCGGGGCGGCCACCGGCTCCGGCTCCAGGGCGGGCGCGCGCTCCACGGGCGGCTTGGGCACGTCCAGCATGCTGGACGCCTCTTTCCTGGGGCTGCCGGTCACCAGCACCCAGTGGTTGCGCGGCCTCTCCACCCGGTGGGAGTCCAGGTGGGTGTGCGCGGCCACCTCCGCCTCCTTCCCGAAGTAGGTCCTGGGGCGGGAGAGAATGAAGGGTGGGAACACGGAACCGGTCCAGCTCCGGTGCCTCCCTGGTCCGGCAGATGCTACAGGGAGCCTTGGGGGGGGTGGGGGGAGGGAGCTACAGCAAGCATGTCAAACTCCCGGCCCGCGGGCCACATGCGGCCCCCAACGAATATTTTTGCGGCCCAGCCAATCTAACGGTATGTAAGGAACGTTCTAATAAAATTTTCGTCACTTAATTTTTACAATATCCTGTTGTACATCATTATGAACAACGAGCTACAAGGTTCGCTGATGACTGACCGTCATCGCGTTGCATTCGCGTCCCTCACGCGCCTCAGGCGCAGGCGCACCGTCTCTCCCCACGGATACCGGAGCGAAGGTTCCAGCAGCCGGTGGCCACGTCCTCGGTCTGGGACGGACCTGCTTGGTGTGGCCACAGGAAATACCTCGCTTCCGGAGAACGAGAGAAATGGGTTTATCTGCGAGACGCTTATTCATTTGTGCAGGGACTCAGGGTCCGGTGAGTTCACGTTCAAGGAAAAGTATTAATTTTTACTAAAATGTTCTGCTACTTTATGTGAACGATGACTCGTTTATCTCAGCCCTTTGCATTCAGCCCGTCTCCATCGAAATAAACCTACGTTTCTATGGAAATGGAAGCTCTTGTCTTTTTGCGGCCACGTCCACGCAAACCTTGTTTATCTGGCCCGCGGTGGCCTCTGAGTGGGACACGCTTGCTCTATGGTACAGCCTGTGCTGGAAGCTTCGCCCGTGGGCAAGGCTGCGGGTGGGGGGTCCCCACCGGGGCTCACACGCCCCCAGGGCAGGCACTTGGGGATCCGAAGGGGCTGCCATGGGACCTCTCACACCAGGAAAGTCCCGGGTGATAACAGTTCATCACCCAAGGACTTTTATGCCTGTTGTCGCAATCTGATCCCAGCTTCTTTGCTGATGCCCTCAGCCCCGCCCACAGCCCCGCCCACAGCCGCGTGTGGCTATGCCCCTGCCCACAGCCCCGCCCACAGCCCCGCCCACAGCCGCGTGTGGCTATGCCCCTGCCCACAGCCCCGCCCACAGCCCCGCCCACAGCTGCATGTGGCTGTGCCCCGCCCACAGCCCGCCCACAGCCCTACCCTCAGCCCCGCCCACAGACTTGTGTGGCTGGGCCCCCGCTCACAGCCCCGCCCACAGCCCCGCCCACAGCCGCGTGTGGCTATGCCCCGCCCACAGCCCCGCCCACAGCCCCGCCCACAGCTGCATGTGGCTGTGCCCCGCCCACAGCCCGCCCACAGCCCTACCCTCAGCCCCGCCCTCAGCCCCGCCCACAGACTTGTGTGGCTGGGCCCCGCTCACAGCCCCGCCCTCAGCCCCGCCCACAGCCCGCCCACAGCCCTACCCTCAGCCCCGCCCTCAGCCCCGCCTTCAGACTTGTGTGGCTGGGCCCTGCTCACAGCCCCGCCCACAGCCCCGCCCACAGCTGCATGTGGCTGTGCCCCGCCCACAGCCCGCCCACAGCCCTACCCTCAGCCCCGCCCTCAGCCCCGCCCACAGACTTGTGTGGCTGGGCCCTGCTCACAGCCCCACCCACAGCCCCGCCCACAGCCGCGTGTGGCTATGCCCCGCCCACAGCCCCGCCCACGGCCCCGCCCACAGCCGCGTGTGGCTGGGCCCGGCACCCAGTACCTTAGGAAGAGGTAGCGGTGGACCGCCAGCCCCCGGTTGGTGTGGCAGTGATTGATGAGGACTCTGGTGTTTGCCTTTGAAAATAAAGCAAGGGCGCCATTCGCAGTAGGAGCTAAGGCCTCCCAGTTCCCACAAGCAAAAGTGTGTAAACGTACTACATGTTCATTTAAAATCTATACGTACTAGTATAGCCCCGGCCGGTGTGGCTCAATGGATAGAGCGTCCGCCTGCGGACTCAAGGGTCCCGGGTTCGATTCCAGCCAAGGGCACAGGCCCGGGTTGCGGGCTCAATCCCCAGTGGGGGCCGTGCAGGAGGCAGCCGATCCATGAGGCTCTCTCATCATGGATGTTTCCAACTCTCTCTCCCTCTCCCTGCTTCTCTGAAATCAATACAAATATATATATTTTTAAAAATCACTAGTGTACCTTATTAATAAATAAATAAAAATAAAATACGTACATATATATGGGGTAACCCAGAAGGCGAATCATGATAGAGTGATTAAAGACATTAAGGCAGAGACACAGATGCTAAAACATGACACGATCATTCAAAGTCATCTTGGACACCATCTGACAACCTAAACTATGGTCAGGGGTGTTATTTTTTTAAAATATATATTTGCATTGATTTCAGAGAGGAAGGGAGAGAGAGAGACAGAGAGAGAGAGAGAGAGAGAGAGAGAGAGAGAGAGAGAGAGAGACAGAGAGAGAGAGACAGAGAGACAGAGAGAGAGAGGTGGAAACATCAATGATGAGAGAGAATCATGGATCGGCTGCCCCCTGCACGCCCCCCACTGGGGATGGAGCCCACAACCCAGGCCTGTGCCCTGAGCGGGAATCGAACCCTGACCTCCTGGTTCACAGGTCAACGCTCAGCCACTGAGCCACACCAGCCGGGTAAGGTGTTATTTTTTTGGATCCTCGCCTAAGAACATGCTTAGAGAGAGAGAGGGAGAAAAAGAGAGAGGGAGAGGAAGAGAGGAGAGAGAGAGAGAGAGAGAGAGAGAGAGAGAGAGAGAGAGAGAGAAGAATGGAGAAACAGCAGTGCAGGATGCTGCCACAGGGCAAAAATCGTGTCCTCCAAGCTTGAGGTATGAAGAAGAAGGGGGAGGAGGAGGAGGAGGAGGAAGAGAGAAACAACATAAGCAACAACGAGCCCCCATGTCAGACAGCAGCGAATCGCCCCCCGGAACAGCAGGGCTCCCACATGCCCCCTCCCCACCTCCCCACGGGGCACCCAGCTCACCGGCACGGGGAGGCCCTCCCACTCCAGGCGCAGCTCGGGGTCGGGGTGGGCGGCCTGCCAGCAGTTCAGGAAGGAGTCCTCGTCGGTCAGGAACACCTCCTGGAGCCAGGACATCTTGGCCGACCGCAGGAGCGTCCTGAGGTCGCTGGACAAGTATAACTGGGGAGGGCAGCAGGCAGAGGGGCCGCGTCACACGATGCGAGCGCCTGGGGAAGACGGAGCCGCCGGCGGGGTGGGCTGACGGCCAGGCTGCTCAAAGGCCCTGTTCAGAATCCCTGACCTTTTTAATTTTTTTAAAAATATATTTTATTGATTTTTTACGGAGAGGAGGGAAGAGGGATAGAGTTAGAACATCGACCAGCTGCCTCTTGCAAACTCCCCACTGGGGATGTGCCCGCAACCCAGGTACAAGCCCTTGACCGGAATCGAACCTGGGACCCTTCAGTCCGCAGGCCGACGCTCTATCCACTGAGCCACACCAGCCGGGCTGGAATCCCTGCTCTCAAGGACTGACGGTACGAGAAGACTCATTTTCCCTCCGCCTCGAGTTCTGTAGCACCCCGAACTGCTTGCTGTTCCTTCTTAGAATACGAGACTCAACCTCGCTCTGTGCCCATGCCTGTCCCCAATCCCCTCCTCTTTGGTAGGGCACAGGGCCTGTCTCGGTATTTATTTATTAGACACTGGAGCCCCGGTGCACGGATTCATGGGGTGCCTCGCACCGGTGCACGACCGGGGCTGGAGAGGGACCAAGGGAGGTCTCCAGGGCATGTCTGGCCCGTCTCACCCAATCCCGATCTGTCCCTGTGATGCCCACAGCCACACTCTCCTGTGAGTCAGATAACACTTGGGGATGCCCTGGCCACTTTAGCTCAGTGGATAGAGCGTCAGCCTGCCAACTAAAGGGCCCCGGGTTTGATTCCCATCAAGGACACATGCCTCTCATCATGGATGTTTCCCTCTCTTTCTCAGACCCTAGCAGCAAGCTAACCTACCAGTCGGAGCGTCTGCCCCCTGGTGGTCAGTGCACGTCATAGCGACTGGTCGAGCGGTCGAGCGGTCGGAGGGGCACTTAGCGTATTAGGCTTTTAGGATGATGCTGCCTGAGCCGGGCTGTGAAGCGGAGGGCTCTTAAAACCTTCCTTGCACCATCATTCATCCCTCTGGAGGCCTCCGCCCTCTGGAGTTGTTGCTCACACGTGGAATTTATTTGGTCGGCCATCTGGCGGCCTGTGGCTGCCAGGAACCACGCCGCCCAGCCAACGAGTCCAAAATGCCGGTGCCTTTGTGAGCGCCTTACGGACCCACCTTCACCCTGAATCTGGGGGTCATGTCTGCCTGTTTAGATGGATTTCGTAGGCAGAGCTGGGCCCCGGGGGCTTTGGGGAAGACACAAAGGGGTTACTGTCCCCAAGTGGTTAGTTGTCTTTAAAATATATACATATATATATTATTGATTTCAGAGAGGGATGGAGAGGAAGAGAGAGATAGAAACATCCATGACGAGAGGGATTCATTGACTGGCTGCCTCCTGCACATTGGACCGAGCCCGCAACCCGGGGCATGTTTAATGGATGGATGTTTCTCTCTCATCGATGTTTCTAACGCTCTCTCCCTCGCCCTTCCTCTCTGTAAAAAATCAATAAAATATATATTTTTTACAAAAGCTGCGGAGACGCACCCCAGGCCCGCAGACCTCTCTGTCCACCTGGGAGGGAACCAGGCGCCCGCCCGGGGCCCAGAGGGCCGGCCCCACGTCCACACGCCACAGGGCGACTCACCATCTGGTCCTCGCACCCCAGGGTGATCCCCAGGCGGAAGCTCTGCCCGAATCGCAGGACCTGGCCCGTGGCCTCTGTGTCCGCCCTGTCGGGGAAGAGCACGCATCACTGACCTGTTCCCACGGGGGAACCATTCCGAACTCCTCATTGTGTGCGTGCGATGGTGCCTACAAGCTTCCTGATCCTGTCTGTGCACGTCCCCCTGAGCTATGTCACCAGGCACAAGCTGCCCACCCAGCGGGCACCCTGCCCTCCCCCCCGCACCCGGCCCCGACACACACAGCACCCCCGCGTGGCCAGCCCAGAGTGCACCAAGCACGCAGGCCTCCCTACAGGAAGGAGCTGGGTCGGGGGCAGCGAGGCCTTTTATTTATTTTTTTTGTAAATATATTTTATTGATTTTTTTACCGAGAGGAAGGGAGAGGGATAGAGAGTTAGAAATATCGATGAGAGACATCGATCAGCTGCCTCCTGCACCCCCCCCCCCACTGGGGATGTGCCCGCCACCCAGGTACCTGCCCTTGACCAGGAATCGAACCCGGGACCCTTGAGTCCGCAGGCCGACGCTCTATCCACTGAGCCACACCGGTCAGGGCGAGGTTTTTTTTTATTTATTTATTTTTTAAACTGGAAGTTGAGATTTATTTTTAATATATTTTATTGATATATTACAATTGACATATTGATATATTACAAAATATATTATTGATATATTTTTACAGAGAGGAAGGGAGACAGAGAGAGAGTTAGAACCATCGATGAGAGAGAAACATCGATCAGCCGCCTCCTGCACATCTCCCCACTGGGGATGTGCCCGCAACCCAGGTACATGCCCTTGAGCGGAATCGAACCCGGAACCCCTCAGTCTGCAGGTGGATGCTCTACCCACTGAGCCACACCGGCCAGGGCACGGCGAGGTCTTTAGAGAAAACCAAGGCCAGGCATTGATAGCACTTCAGACTATCTGCCCTCTGAATCCCCCAGGAAACTTCGAGGTTCAGGCAAATGACCTGGATTCAGACCTGGCCGGTGTGGCTCAGTGGATAGCGCGTCGGCCTGGGGACTGAAGGGTCCCAGGTTCGATTCTGGTCAAAGGCAGGTACCTGGGTTGCAGGCTCCTCCCCAACCCGGGGCCAGTCAGGGCGTGTGCAGGAGACAACTCATCGATGTGTTTCTCTCACATGATGATTCTCTCTGTCTCTCCCTTTCTCTTCCGCTCTCGATAAATAAATAAATAAATAAAGCGAATAGAAAAATATCCCTGGGTGAGGATTAAAAATAAATAAGTAGCCCTGACCGGTTTGGCTCAGTGGATAGAGCGTCGGCCTGCAGACTGAAGGGTCCCGGGTTCGATTCCGGTCAAGGGCATGGACCTGGGTTGCGGGCACATCCCCAGTGGGGGGTGTGCAGGAGGCAGCTGATCGATGTTTCTCTCTCATCGATGTTTCTAACTCTCTATCCCTCTCCCTTCCTCTCGGTAAAAAATCAATAGAATATATTTTAAAAAAATGAATAAATAAGTAAATAAATACACACAAAGGCAACTTAAAATAAATACATTACCTGTACTCAAAAATAAGTCTAAATTCAAGATTTGGAGTCTATATTCCTGTAATAGAAACGTGCCTATCAAAATTTAACGACAAAGTCAAGGAATACTTTTTTAAAACATATTTTTATTGATTTCAGAGAGGAAGGGAGAGGGGGAGAGAGAGAGAGAAACATCCATGATGAGAGAGAATCACGGACCGGCTGCCTCCTGCACGCCCCACACCGGGGATCGAGCCCGCAACCTGGACCTGTGCCCTGACCGGGAATGGAACCCTGACCTCCTGGTTCCTAGGTTGACGCTCACCCACTGAGCCACCCCGGCCGGGCTGAAGCACTATTTTTAACTATCATGATGTGTCTGTTCTCTAAGGGTTCAAATGCTCATTCAAAAGATATCCTCATGTACATTTATAGTGGACAGTGAATTTTTAAAAAAAAAATTTTTTTTTCAGAGAGGAAGGGAGAGGGAGAGTGAGAAACATCCATGATGAGAGAGAATCATGGATCAGCTGCCCCCTGCACGCCCCCCACTGGGGATCGAGCCCGCAACCCGGGCCTGTGCCCTGAGCGGGAATCGAACCGTGATATAGCGGACAATGAATTTTGAAATAGCAAACCCCCGTGGGATGCCACCTTGCATGCAATGACATATGTCTGGTGTGAACAATAACATTCAAAACATTGAAAGCCCTCAATTTTGCTCCAAGCACCAAGGAGTGACGAGGAAAACCCCACTTTGCTTCTAAACTGAAGTTGAATTTCATCCCCTGGATCCAATGTTTCTGAATGGAGCCTTGTGAATGGAACACGAGTGACAAGTGACCCTGATGGTTAAGGTCCAAGGTAGTCAAAGGCCCCTTGCCTGTCACTCTCCAGGGGACAAAGCAGCAAGAACATCCGCAGGACCGCCGCCTCCAGGCAGCCCGCCGGCTCCAGCCCAGAGACGGCCTTGAGCTGCAAGGGAAGGAGACACGTATGATGCCATGCGAGGCGTCCTCACCTCAACACGGTGAAGGTGTTCCTGCCAACGGGGGTCCTGGTGGGCGAGGCGCTCAGGCCGCAGGGCAGCTCGAACCGGTCGCTCAAGTGGGCTCTGATCTCGTCCGGACTCAGGCACAGGCTGAGGTCTCCGGGGAGAAACTGGTCGGCCTGGACCTCGGGGTGGTCGGGGTTCACCAGCATCACGCTGTCCCCAAAATGCACGTAGCCGTCCTCCGTCACCGAGAGCTGCATCTGCCGGTGGCAATCAGCGTGTTTCTATTTATTTCTCTTTTTAAAAATATAGTTTATTGATTTTTTTTTTTACAGAGAGGAAGGGAGAGGGATAGAGAGTGAGAAACATCGATGAGAGAGAAACATCGATCAGCTGCCTCCTGCACGCCCCCCACCTGGGATGTTCCCGCAACCCAGGTCCCTGCCCTTGACCGGAATCGAACCCGGGACCCTTCAGTCCACAGGCCGACACTCTATCCACTGAGCCACACCGGTTAGGGCCCTATTTATTTCTTTAAAAAATATATTGTTATTGCTTTCAGAGAGGAAGAGAGAGGGAGAGAGAGACATCTATGGGGAGAGAGAATCATGGATCGCTGCCTCCTGCACACCCCCCACCGGGGATGGAGCCCGCAACCCGGGCATGTGCCCTTGGCCAGAATCGAACCTGGGACCCTTCAGTCCGCTGGCCGACGCTCTAGCCCAGGGGTGGGCAAACTTTTTGACTCGAGGGCCACAATGGGTTCTTAAACTGGACCGGAGGCCGGAACACAAGCATGGATGGAGTGTTTGTGTGAACTAATATAAATTCAAAGTAAACATCATTACATAAAAGGGCACGGTCTTTTTTTTTTTAGTTTTATTCATTTCAAACGGGCCGGATCCGGCCCGCGGGCCGTAGTTGGCCCACGGCTGCTCTAGACATTGAGCCACACCAGCTAGGGCAGCATGAAATTTTTTAAATACTTTTTTGAAGAGAGGGAGAGAGAGGGAGAGAGAGATAGAAACATTCATGATGTGCCCTAACCGGTGTGGCTCAGTGGATAGAGCGCCGGCCTGCAGACTGAAGGGTCCCGGGTTCGATTCCGGTCAAGGGCATGTCCCTTGGTTGTAGGCTCGGTCCCGAGAACGGGGTGTGCAAGAGGCAGCTGATCAATGTTTCTCTCTCATTGATGTTTCTAACTCTCTATCCCTCTCCCTTCCTCTCTGTAAAAAAATCAATAAAAAAAGAAACATCCATGATGAGAGAGCATCATGGATTGGCCGCCTCCTGCACACCCCACTGGGGATGGAGCCCGCAACCAGGGCCTGTGCCCTTGACCGGAGTCAATCCTGGGACCCTTCAGTACGCAGGCCGACGCTCTATCCACTGAGCCACACTGGCTAGGGCAACAGTGAATATTTTAAAATACAGTGAGGCCTTGACTTACGAGTTTAATTCGTTCTGAGACCGAGCTCGTTAAGGAGCTTGTTAACTCAAATTACTCTACCAGGTCAATGCAAAAAATCGGCCGAGAGACAGCTGGTATCTCAAAAAACTCGTTAGTCGGGACACTCGTAAGTCAAGGCCCCGCTGTATTTTTTCAGAGAGGAAGGGAGAAGGAGAGAGAGAGAGAAGCATCCATGATGAGAGAGAATCACGGATCGGCTGCCTCCTGCACGCCGCCCACTGGGGATGGAGCCCGCCACCCGGGCCTGTGCCCTGACTGGGAATCGAACCCTGACCTCCTGGTTCCTAGGTCGATGCTCAACCCCTGAGCCACACCAGCCGGGCACGGCCGTTTCTATGGAAACCATGCCATCCCCCACAGGGGCCTCCTCTCCTTGCCTCACTAGGCCCGTTTCAATAAGGGATGCGCCCCGATTCCCTCAAATCCTCGCCTCCCTTGTGCTGCCACCCACCGGCTGCCATAGTGGCAAATCCAAGTCCCTCCAATCACCCAAACGGAGAATGATGAAACTGATGAAAAAATCCCACGGGTTGAGTCCATTCTTAATTTATTCAACATTCACTGAAAGTTTCTTCAGCATCCACTGACGGGCATTTTACTAATCCACGTACTAATGTAGTCTTTTCTTTCCTTTTTTTAATGTGTTTTTTTTTTAATGGATTTCAGAGGGAGGAAGGGAGAGAGAGAAACATCAATGAAGAGAGAGAATCATGGATCGGCTGCCTCCCCGCACCCCCTACTGGGTGGGGATCAAGCCCGAAACCCAGGCATGTGCCCTGACCAGGACATCGAACCATGACCTCCTGGTTCCGGGGTCGGTGCTCCACCACTGAGCCACACAGGCTGGACCTAACGCCGGTGAACATAACAGCAAACTTCCCTCGAGTGTCTGACATCCTGGGGACATTGAAACATCGTGGTGTTCAGATCGGAAGAGAACTACCGGTATTTCCCCAACGATAACGCGTTTCTGGAATTCTCCCTGGTTTAGCACAGACTCGCGGTCGATGGGAAAGAACGTCTGAATGTAAAGTTACCGGTCGTAGGAGGTGGCTCTTCAGTCTTCTGTTCCTCTGTATGAGCAGCTGTCCCTTCTCCCTCTTCTCTAAGAAGTCTTTCATGATCTCCTGGTGAGGGGGGCGAAAACAAACACACACACATGAATGAAAACCCAGAGACACTCGTAGCTTTCAGGTCAGAAGTGGGGAAAAAAACCAAATTGGAGAACAGAAAAAAAGAAACCTGGGCATCATGGGGGAAATGTTTGCAGCATTATTTTAATACTAGAGGCCCGGTGCACGGAATTCGTGCAAGGGGGCTCGGCCCGCGCAGCCCCAGCCTCGCCTGGGAGGTCGTCCGGAAGGACGCCCGGCGGTCGTCCGGCTGTCCGGTCTAATTCGCACATGACGCTTTTCTTAGTATAGATTTTCATTTCGCTGTAACAATGTTTAGGAAAATGGCAAAGATTCAAAAAGGGAAACGTCACCTAGAATTACTCCAGCCGGCGGCAGGCGGGGGTAACATGAGGAGGCCCTGACCGGTGTGGCTCAGTGGACAGAGCGTCGGCCAGCGGACTGAAGGGTCCTGGGTTCGATTCCGGTCCAGGGCATGGACCTGGGTTGCCGGCACATCCCCAGTAGGGGGCGTGCAGGAGGCGGCTGATGGATGTTTCTCTCTCATCCATGTTTCTAACTCTCTATCCCTCTCCCTTCCTCTCTGAAAAAATCAATAAGATAAATTTTTTTAAAAAGAGTAACATGGGGAGGCCACGTGTCCCCCACTAAGGTCCCCCTGGTGATAGGATGATTGACACTGGACGTCCCCGCCCCCGTGCCCCCAACAAGTCTGATACACGGATGGCCCAGGGCCTTGTCAGGACATCATAGGAGAATTCAAGGCAGAGTGTGGACGGTCAGTAGTAGGGACCCCGTGGGGCACGCAGGTGGGTGTGTGTGACAGGTGGGGCATGTGGGGGGGCGGGTTCCTGTTTAGAGCCCACCTCCTCGCCACCCTCACCCGGGACCGCAGCCTCTGGGACTATAAGTGTCCAGGGAACGGAGGGAAAGGAACTCAGAAGAGCTTGCTAGACCAGGGGTGGGCAACCCCTGGCACGCGTGCCAACCACGGCACACCAGTCACTTCTGCTGGCACGCGAAACCCTCTCTTCTTATAATCTTCCGTTTACAGTTTACAATTGTGAACCTTTGTTCTCAGGGATGGATTTTGTTAAGTCTCTTAAGAGGAGGAGCCTGACGGATGGCAGTAGGAGCGCGGGCCTATCTCTGAAGGTCACGAAATAGAAACCTGATGTAAAATCTGTCATCGGCGATGCAGCCGCCAGAGTCCCACCGAGACTATCACACGGGGTCATACAGTTTCCCGTCGGACTGTCCGTGTGCATGTAGACATTACAAATAAATGTGATGCCAAAACCGGTGTGGCTCAGTGGATAGAGCATCAGCCTGCGGACTGAAAGGTCCCGGGTTCGGTTCCGGTCAAGGGCATGGACCTGGGTTGCGGGCACATCCCCAGTGGGGGGTGTGCAGGAGGCAGCTGATCGATGTTCCTCTCTCATCGATGTTTCTGGCTCTCTATCCCTCTCCCGTCCTCTCTGTAAAAAATCAATAAAATATATTTTTAAAAAAATTAAAAAAATAAATGTGTTTTTCATCATCATAGACCGTGTTTTTGTCGCTCGAAGGAATTGTATTATTTCTTCAGGGTTCTTCACATGCGTGCACCTTAAGAGATAGCAAGCAGGCGTCACATGTTCTCCAAAAGTTAGGGTTGGCACGCAGGAGAATTTTGAGTCAGAGATTTTGTTGGTTTTGGCACGCACTCACAAAAAGGTTGCCCACCCCTGTTCTAGATTAAGGAGGAGGCACAGGTGGGGGGGGGGTAGTTAGGGTGGGATGGGGTGGGGTGGGATGGGATGGGGTGGGGTGGGGTGGGGTGGGGATGGGGTGGGGTGGGGTGGGGATGGGGTGGGGTGGGGATGGGGTGGGGAGGGTGGGATGGGTTGGGGTGGGGTGGGATGGGTTGGGGAGGGGTGGGATGGGATGGGGTGGGTGGGGTGGGATGGGGTGGGGTGGGGTGGGGTGGGGATGGGGTGGGGTGGGGTGGGGTTGGGGTGGGGTGGGATGGGTTGGGGAGGGGTGGGATGGGATGGGGTGGGTGGGGTGGGGTGGGATGGGGTGGGGTGGGATGGGGTGGGTGGGGTGGGATGGGGTGCGGATGGTGTGGGGATGGGGTGGGGTGGGATGGGGTGGGGATGGGATGGGGTGGGATGGGGTGGGGATGGGATGGGGTGCGGATGGTGTGGGGATGGGGTGGGGATGGGGTGGGGTGGGTGGGGTGGGATGGGGTGGGTGGGGATGGGGTGGGGATGGGATGGTGTGGGGATGGGATGGGGTGCGGATGGTGTGGGGATGGGGTGGGGTGGGGTGGGGTGGGGATGGGGTGGGGTGGGTGGGGTGGGGATGGGATGGGGTGGGGTGGGGTGGGGATGGGATGGGGTGCGGATGGTGTGGGGATGGGGTGGGGTGGGATGGTGTGGGAATGGGGTGGGGGGTGGGGTGCGGATGGTGTGGGGATGGGGTGGGGTGGGTGGGGTGGGGATGGGATGGGGTGGGTGGGGATGGGGTGGGGTGGGATGGTGTGGGGATGGGGTGGGGTGGGATGGGGTGGGGATGGGATGGGGTGGGATGGGGTGGGGATGGGATGGGGTGCGGATGGGGTGGGGATGGGATGGGGTGCGGATGGGGTGGGGTGGGGTGGGGTGCGGATGGTGTGGGGATGGTGTGGGGATGGGGTGGGGTGGGATGGGGTGGGGATGGGATGGGGTGGGATGGGGTGGGGATGGGATGGGGTGGGATGGGGTGGGGATGGTGTGGGGATGGGGTGGGGATGGGGTGGGGTGGGTGGGGTGGGATGGGGTGGGTGGGGATGGGGTGGGGATGGGATGGTGTGGGGATGGGATGGGGTGCGGATGGTGTGGGGATGGGGTGGGGTGGGTGGGGTGGGGATGGGGTGGGGTGGGTGGGGTGGGGATGGGATGGGGTGGGGTGGGGTGGGGATGGGATGGGGTGCGGATGGTGTGGGGATGGGGTGGGGTGGGATGGTGTGGGAATGGGGTGGGGGGTGGGGTGCGGATGGTGTGGGGATGGGGTGGGGTGGGTGGGGTGGGGATGGGATGGGGTGGGTGGGGATGGGGTGGGGTGGGATGGTGTGGGGATGGGGTGGGGTGGGATGGGGTGGGGATGGGATGGGGTGGGATGGGGTGGGGATGGGATGGGGTGGGATGGGGTGGGGATGGGATGGGGTGCGGATGGGGTGGGGATGGGATGGGGTGCGGATGGGGTGGGGATGGGGTGGGGTGCGGATGGTGTGGGGATGGTGTGGGGATGGGGTGGGGTGGGTGGGGTGGGGATGGGATGGGGTGCGGATGGGGTGGGGATGGGATGGGGTGGGATGGGGTGGGGATGGGATGGGGTGGGATGGGGTGGGGATGGGATGGGGTGCGGATGGGGTGGGGATGGGATGGGGTGCGGATGGTGTGGGGATGGGGTGGGGTGGGGTGGGGTGCGGATGGTGTGGGGATGGGGTGGGGTGGGTGGGGTGGGGATGGGATGGGGTGGGGTGGGGTGAGGTGGGGTGGGGTGGGGTGCGGGGTGAGGGAGGGCTTGAGCGCCAAGGCAGCTGGAGAAACCAAGGGACCCAAAGGAAGAGAGAATCGAAGGGCACAGGCCTGGGGTAGCAGAGCCTCAGGTGAGATTCCCGGATGGTCAGAGAGGGTGGGACTGCAGGGGGACTCCGGGGTGTGCCAGGGGGGCTGAGGGCGGGCCGGGGGCCGGGGGCGGGGGCCGGGGGGGGCCTCAGACACCCGGCCACCTCCCTCTGCACCTCCTCCAGGTAGATGTCCTCGTTCCAGTTGCCCATCCGCACCCCGGGACCGTACACGTTCCGCGCCATCGCCTTCCCAGAGGCTGCCGCCGCCGCCGCTGCTGCGTTAGCGTCCCCGTCGCCATGACGACCCGCCTCGCGGCGCTGATTGGCCAAGGCGTGGACCCCGCCGGCCAATGAGAGGCGGCGGCCCCGCCCCCGGAGCCGTTCGGCCCCGCCCCTCCCGCCACCGCCCCTCGGGTCCCACAGGTAACCGCGGGGGACAGGCTGCGGCCCCGCAGCGTTTTCTCTTTCTAATTTTCTTTTCTCTCTTTAATCTTATTTTATTGTTTAAAGTATTACAAATAGTAATGGCGCCTCTGTCTCCTTTTTTCCCCACTGGCTTTCCCCCGGCCTCCCCTACGCCCCCACCCCCGCGCACGCCATCACCCGCCCCCCCAAACACCCAATGTCTTTTTTAAAAAATCTATATTTCATTGATTATTTTTTTACAGAGAGGAAGGGAGAGGGAGAGGGAGTTAGAAACATCGATGAGAGAGAAACACCGATCAGCTGCCTCCTGCACGCCCCCCACTGGGGATGTGCCCGCAACCCAGGTCCATGCCCTTGACCGGAATCGAACCCGGGACCCTTCAGTCCGCAGGCCGATGCTCTATCCACTGAGCCACACCGGTCAGGGCTCCCCCCACCCCCCTCCCAGGGTCTTAAGCTTTTGTCCTTTGAGAATCCAACCGGGAACTGTTGTCAAAGGAGAATGCCCCTTACTGCAGGCAGCAGAGGGGCTTTTCAAGGGCAACATAGCCTGTTTGCAGCCTTTAAAAATATATATATTTTGCCCTGACCGGTGTGGCTCAGTGGATAGAGCGTCGGCCTGCGGACTGAAGGGTCCCGGGTTCGATTCCGGTCAAGGGCATGGACCTTGGTTGCGGGCACATCCCCAGTAGGAGGTGTGCAGGAGGCAGCTGATCGATTTTCTCTCTCATCGATGTTTCAAACTCTTTATCCCTCTCCCTTCCTCTCTGTAAAAATCAATAAAATATATTTTTTAAAAAAAATTTTTTTATTGATTTCAGAGAGGGAGGGAGAGGGAGAGGGAGAGAGAAACATCCATGATGAGAGAGAACCATGGACGGGCTGCCTCCTGCACGCCCCCCACAGTGGGGATGGAGCCCGCAACCCGGGCCTGTGCCCTTGACCGGGAATCGAACCCGGGACCCTTCAGTCCGCAGGCCGACGCTCTATCCACTGAGCCACACCGGCCAGGGCACAGCCTACTTTTATGAGCAGTTTCACCCTGACGGTAGAATAACAGGGCTCCGTATAGAAACTAAAACAGCAGAGGAGGAGGAGAGGGGGAGGAGGGAGAATTCAAATATCACCCCCTCAAAAGGAAGAAATAGATCAAATCTACTTCTATTTACATGTCCGGGAGCTGGTCCATAATTTTATGGAAGCTCGACAGTAGTTCTCCTCCCTCCCCCACTCTCCAAGGACAAGGACAAACCTGGGATTTGCAAGACGGCGAATCCCAAATCTGATAGAACCAGATCACGCAGGAGCCAACATCGGTTACAATATTTTGTGAAGAAGTGGGATGGCCCGGCCGGCGTGGCTCAGTGGCTGAGCGTCGACCTAGGAGCCAGGAGGTCACGGGTTCGATTCCCGGTCAGGGCACAGGCCCGGGTTGCGGGCTCCATCCCCAGTGTGGGGCGTGCAGGAGGCAGCGGATCCGTGATTCTCTCTCATCATGGGTGTTTCTTGGTGATGGGGTGGGGCCACAACATGAGTCACAAAGAAACAGAATTTCCGGAGGATGAGGAGGCCCCGAAATCAGGATTTTAAAAAGATTCCGAGGGGATTCTAATGCGCAGCCACAGGTTGAGAACCGCTGCTATAGAGGACATGATCTCCTTGAAATCAGGCCGTGAGTCCCTTCCCTCTGCAGTTCGGATTTTGACATAAACCAGGTAGATGCTGGAAACCTTAACTTGCCTGGGACTTTTTCCCTGACTTGTTTGAGGCTCTTGGAAACGTTTAATTGGAGTCTTTTTGACTTCCTTGTGCAACCTCTGGCAGGAAAAGCCAAGAAAATACTTGGACAGAATCGTTTTAGGGGAGAGAGAAGTGGGACAAAGTTCAGATGTTGGGAAAGAGCAATGAAAGCTACAACTATAGAGGCAGGACCTTCCCGGGTGCTGAAACCCAGCTCACCGTCCTCCGCAGGTGGCCCAGAGGATGAGTCATCACAGTGCAGGAAAGAAAGAAAAAAAGGGGGGGCCTGGCTGGTGTTGCTCAGTGGGTAGTGCGTCGGCCTGCTCACTGAAGGGTCCCCGGTTCGATTCCCGGTCAGGGCACATGGCCGGGTTGCGGGCTCCATCCCCAGTGGGGGGCGTGAGGAGGCAGCCGATCCATGATTCTCTCTCCTCATGGATATTTCTCTCTCTCTCTCTTCTTCTCCCTTCCTCTCTGAAATCAATAAAAATATTTTTTTAAAAGAAATGGGACTGAAACTCCTCTCACGCAGTTTGTGTCCGTGTTGTCAGAGCTCAGGACCTTCATTGATGAACATGGGGTGTGTGTGTGGTGCGGGGGGCGGCTTTTCCAACTAGTCTGTGATGTGTCAGTCAGTGGAGACGGAAAGAGTTCTGTGGTCCATACGCCTGGGAAAAGCTGGCTCCTGGCTTCCTATTGGGGCCATCTCCATAAGGGCATGCATTGTTATTATGTTTAATGTTTGTATTTATTTATTGTGATTGATTTCAGAGAGGAAGGGAGAAGGAGAGAGCTGGAAACATCCATGATGAGAGAGAACCGTTAATTGACTGCCTCCTGCACGCCCCCCCACTGGGGATGGAGTCTGCAACCCAGGCACGTACCCTTGACCTGGGAATTGAACCTGGGACCCTTCGGTCCGCAGGCCGATGCTCTATCCACTGAGCCACACCGGCTGGGGCCCCATTGATTTTTAGAGAAGTGGAAGGGAGGGGGAGAGACAGAGAGAAACATTGATGTGAGAAAGATGCATTGATTGGTTTACCAGGGCCAGGGACAGAGCCTGCCACCAATATAGTTAACATATGTGCCCGTCCGTGCCCTGGACCGGAATAGAACCCGGGACCCTTCAGTCGCCGGCCAACACTCTATCCACTGAGCCACACTGGCCAGGGCAGCAATGGGCTTCTGACTCCACAGCCAGGCATGTGCCCAGAGCCCAGCAAGCACCCCACCCCCAGGGCAAACACCCCTCCCAGACTGCCCGGGGCCTCCCGCAGTCCATCCAGGCCTCCAGCTGGCTCACCCCCAGGCCACGTGCCCGCAGGCACCCCGCAGTCCTGGTGGGAGGAGCGCTCTGGCCTTTTTGGCTTCAGACCACGAAGATTATGGGGATTGCGGGCCCCATCCCCAGCAGGGGGCGTGCAGGAGGCAGCCGATCTATGATTCTCTCTCATCATTGATGTTTCTCTCTCTCTCTTCCTCTCCCTCCCTCTCATCTGTATGAATAAAAGGGTAATATGCTAATTAGACCGGGAGACCTTCCGGGAGACCGGATGTGTTTCTGGACAAAGCCACGGTGGCCTGGCCGAGGCAGAGGCAGTTGGGGGTGAGCAGGCCAGTCAGGGGCAGTTGGGGGCAGTCAGGCAGTTGGGAGGAGCATTTGGGGGGTGAGCAGGCCAGTGGGGGGTGGGGGGCAGTCAGGTGTGATCAGACTGGAAGGGGGGGCGGTTGGGGGTGATCAGGCTGGCATGCAGAGTGGTTAGGGGCGATCAGGCAGGCAGGCAGGTGAGCAGTTAGGAGCCAGGGGTCCCGGATTGCGAGAGGGATGTCCGACTGCCGGTAAACCAGCAGTTGGACGTCCCCCGAGAGGGCCCAGATTGGAGAGGGTGCAGGCCGGCTGAGGGATACCCCACCCCATGCATGAATTTCATGCACCAGGCCACTAGTCTACACGAATAAAAGACAAAGATGCTAATTGACCATACTTTCGCTACGCCCATCAGCCAATCAGAAGAGGATGCAAGTTAACCCAACAAAGATGGCCGTTAAATTTGCATACTGGAGGCAGGGTGGCACAGCGTGAGCCACCGCCCGCCCGCCACCATCCGGGCCTGCCATCTGCAACCCGGGGAGGCAGGGCCGGCACCGTGGGATCGGACCTGCCATGTGCCTCCAGGGAACGGGCCTAAGCCAGCAGGTGGTCATCCCCTGAGGGGACCCAGACTGTGAGAGGGCACAGGTCAGGCTGAGGGAACCCCCCACCCCCACTCCAGTGCACAAATTTTCATGCACTGGGCCTCTAGTCTATAATAATAAAAGTGTAATATGCTAATTAGACCGAATGTCCTTCCGGATGACCTCCCAGACGAAGCAGGGGGTGTGAGGGTCCTGGGTGCTGGTGGCCGGAGGGAGGCCGGTGCTGGCAGCCAGGGGTAGGAAGGACACAAATTTTGTGAATTGAGCCTCTAGTAAATAAATAAAAATATATTTTAAAAATAGAGAGAGAGAGAGAGAGAGAGAGAGAGAGAGAGAGAGCCTGTTTCTGCTCAGATTCCTCCTGGCGCCTCCCTTGGTAACGGTTTGCAGCTTTCACACAGTCACTTGGCCGGATTCTCACCGCACCCCTAATCTCATCCAGGAAGAGTGTGGGGACCCGGCCTTTCCCCATCTCTCTGGAGCCCACGACTGGACAATGGCGCCCCCGTGTGGCAGGTCCAGGTACAGCACTTTCCCTGAAGGAAGAAGGTCATGAGATGACTTGGGGCTCCAGGCGGGAGCCCCCAGCTTACCAGGGGGGTGTCTGCTCCCAAAGCGAATGGCGAGTGGGGCTTCTAGAACTTTCTGTACCCTCCCTGCTGGGTAGCGAACGCCGAGGCGAAGAGCCAGGCAAGTATCAGAAGCCGGTCAGGTCCCTGTCTGCGGCCCCGGCACATCCCATTCCAGGAGACCCCAATGGGGCGAGGTTTCCCACGGCGACACCTCTATAGCCCTGGATGGCCTATGGGACGCTTCTCCACGTGACTCCTCCACATTCATCAAGGACACCCCCTCCCCTCCTCCCCCCACCTGTCCAGGGCCATCTGTCTCAGTGGCACCTCCGGCTGCATTGAGCCACCCGCCCGCCCTGGTTCTCACGGAGCCCCCCATCTTCCCTGAAAACCCTCTGTTAACGTAAAAACCATGGAAACCTGTAGAGAATTTCTGTGAGTTTATTTGAGCCAAACTGTCGACAAATGCCGGGCAGCAGAACCTCAAGAGATTGGGATAAAGCTCCGGAGAATGGGGGTTCCATCTGTGTTTGCACGTTGCAGTCAAAGGAGGGACATAGGGGGGTGACATGAGATCCATTGGGGATGGAGGAGGGAGGCGGGAGCAAGCAAAGCGGGGAACCCCTGGGATTGGATAAAAGGTAAAGTGATGGACACACGCTTAGGTGGGTGCGGGGACCATGAACATGACAATGAGAGGATCTGCGGTCTCTGTCCTGGGCCCAGCACATCAGGCTCTGCCCCGAGGGGTCCGGGAAAAGGGACATTACCAGGCACCCAGACATTTCAGGGTGTGTGACCACAGAGGCAAAAAGGCAGACGGGCTCCGTGAAGGCACAGGCTGCCCTTGTCAGGGAAGACGCCGGCCTAGGAGGTGACCCCCGACCACTGCTGCTAGTTCAAGTTTAACGTCAGCCCCTCCTGTGGGGTGACCTGAGGTCTCTGGGTCTGCAAGGCCGCCCGCCGGCCCCCCCACTGAGCTGTCGGGTCAGCACGTGGCCCCTTTCGCCCACACCTCAAACCTAACATGAAAAATTAGGATCCTTACTCCCGTGTGATTCGGGGGGGCACCGTGAACTGATCCCCCTCGTGTGTGTTTTAACCTTTCCAAAGTCCTGGACTGGAAATGTGTACGGCTCAGACAGAAGACATTTGGGAAGAGTCTATATATATAAAAGGCTAAGTGACCGACCGTCCGTCCGTCCGTCCGACCGTCCGTTCGACCGTCCGTTCGACCATCCGACAGTCCGTCCGTCCGACTGTCCGACCATCCGGTACATATGATGCACACTATAATTTAAAAAATAAACGTTGACTCGCACATGAGCGATAACTATAAAGCGCTCACTGGCGCCCATCTGGGAAGATATGACTGACGGTGCGATCATCCTTAATACGCCCAAACAACTACGGCACCAACGATCGCAATTTGTCTTTTCATACTGAGGATCTTGCCGGTAATTTTCTTTCATCTCTGACACTTCTATTATAGAGAAAGGGCGCACAGCGCTATTAAAACATTTCCTCGAATTAATTTCCTTTCGGTGTGCACGAATCCATGCACCAGGCCGCCAGTTCAGTTATACGGTTCCCCAGTGTGTGTTCTCCAAAGGCCGTCATTCAGGAACGTTCCACAGAAGGTCCAACGTGTGTCCGACCCCTTGGCACGGCCCCAGGCCCCTCCTGGGACAGAACCTTGCCCCTGCGGCTCCGGCTTCCCTCTCTGTCCTTCGTGACTGAGGCCTCACTGCCCAGGACAGAGCTACCTCCCCTCGCCCCTCCTCCCGCCCCCGGGAGAGGGAACCAGCCCATGGGCATCTGTGTGACCTCACACACTGGCTGGCACAGTCAGGAGCTGGGAACAGGGCTGAACAATAGAATTTCCAGAAGGCTGGACGTGGCCGCTCCGCCCAGGCCCATGTACAGCCATGCCCACCGTATCCCCCACGCTCACGACCTGCCCGGAGATGCCAGGTCCCAGGGCACATCCCCTTTCGTTCTTCTCAGGGGAGAGGCTCCCACCACTTCTCACAGGACGAGGTGCAGTGACCTACAGCCCAGCTCTGCCTGGCGACTGCCTCCCTCGCTTACAAAAGGAAGGTTACGCAGACCCTAAGTTTGAGACGGGAAGTGGCCCCGGTCGAGTGTGTTCAGGAAAAACACAGACATGAGAATTCTCTCTCCTCCAAGCTGGGGTCACCTCCTCCCTGAGTTAGTGACATGGACGCAGTCGGCCGCCTTCTCCCTTGGGCAACTGAGAGAAGGCGCTGCCTGCACTCGGGACAAGCCAGCCGGGGACCCACAGACACCCCCAAAGGATGGCCAACGTAAACCTCTTCTTGTTAAGAATGAGCCTGGCTGGTGTGGCTCAGTGGGTAGCGCGGCGGCCTGCGGACCGAAGGGTCCCGGGTTCGATTCCGGTCAAGGGCACGGACCCCGGTTGCAGGCTCCTCCCCGGCCTGGGCCCTGGTCGGGGCACGTGCAGGAGGCGACCCATCGATGTGTGTCTCTCACATCAATGTTTCTCTCTGTCTCTCCCTTTCCCTCCCATTCTCCCTAAAAATCAATGGGAAAATATTCTCGGGGGAGAGTTTAAAAAAAAAGAAAAAAGTGAGAATTCCTCAGAGATAGAAAGTGGAGACGTTTTTATTTCAAGGATAGAGGGAGATGACCATAATCGCAGAGGCGACGGTGCCTATGGAACGTCACAGGAGAAGGAGGGACACAGCTCACCACTCCTCGTCTAGTCCTATTAATAAAAGCCTAACATGCAAATCGACTAAACGGCCAAACGACTGGTCGCTATGAGGCACACTGACCACCAGGGGGCAGACGCTCAACCTAGGAGCTGCCTCAGCCCGCAGGCCCCAGGCCGGCCCAGGCAAGTGCCAGCAGGGACCCCCTAAATGCCCCACCAGTTGCTCCGCAGAGGGAGGCGACCAGCTACAGTAGCAGGGTATGGGGCCAGTGAGCGGGCGGCGCCAGGCCGGCCAAGGCGGGTGCGAGCGGGGGACCCCCAATTACCCTGCCGGCTGCCCCACAGATCGGCCCTGATTGCTGGCTGGGCCTAGGGATCCGACCGATACGCGGATTTCGTGCACTGGGCCTCTAGCACACCGATAAAAGATCAGAAGCCTGCAGAGCAACATTTCAAAACCCAGCGGGTTGCTGCTCAGGACTGGAGACAACGGGCAGACGCTGTGAGCTCTGACTGCGTCTCTCACTTCACTCAAAAACGTGACGCAGTCGGACTGTAAATCCAGTTAAACAGCCTGATCATTGGGAGGCTGTGTTATAAAAGGACTCATTATGGCCCTGGCTAGTGTGGCTCAGTGGATAGAGCGTCGGCCTGCAGACTGAAGGGTCCCGGGTTCGATTCCCGGTCAAGGGCACAGGCCTGGGTTTCGGGCTCGATCCCTGCCGGGAGCCAGTCCATCCTTGCTGTTTCTAGGGACCTGGCATATATGGCATACTGTTCTTAATATGTTTCCTCACCTTCTTGGCGCTGTGTTTTAACCAAGGTCACCTCTCTGAGAAAGGTTGTTTCCCCAGGTAGGGATTTTCCCCTGAAGTTAGGGAGGGAATAAAACCTCTTAACTAAGTGCCAGGCGGGTAGTTAATCACTTTAACTACGAACAATCATGCTTAAGCTACATAATCTTTACTCCCTGGAATGGAGATAAGAAACGCCCTAACCTTTGGAATAGAGATTGATAGGATTAGAATCAACTGGTATAAATACAGATGCAACAAGACAACAGCAGACAGAACTTAGGACACAGAACTTAGGAGACAGAACTTAGGAGACACAGAACTCAGAACCTACAGACAGAACTTAAGAGACAGAACTTAGAACCTACACTCAGAACTTAGATGAGGATCCGAGAGACAGAACTTAGAGACCGAACTTGGAGGACAGAGCCTGCGCAGAGCCTGGAGACGGAGGAGCTTCGCTGGAAAGAACATGGCGGGGGATCCTGGACAGAACCTGGCTGCGGAGCTTGGTTGGAGAGCCTAGACAGAGCCTGGCGACCGAGCCTGGCTGGGGAGCCTGGCGAGAGAACATGGCTACAGAACTTGGCTGGAGAACCTGGAGAACGTGGCTGGAGAACCTAGCAAGAGAACATGGACACAGAACGTGGCTGGAGATTGTGGCTGGAGATCCTGGCTAGGCTGCTGATCAACTGAACGCTGCCTCTGTGTCATTCCTTCTTCACCGACTCCGTCCAAACCTTTGGGGACCCCTGGACCTGCTGGGGTTGGGCCCCGGCAGATCCCCAGTGGGGGGCGTGCAGGAGGCAGCCGATCCGTGATTCTCTCTCATCATGGATGTTTCTATCTCTCTCTCCCTCTCCCTTCCTCTCTGAAATAATTAAAAAATATTTTAAAAAAAGAAATATGACAGATGTGAGGAGAAAATAGAAGAGAGATTTGCATAACTTAATGTCCAAAAAAAGATTTTTTAAAAAAATAAGAGTTTACGGCCTTAGCCGGTTTGGCTCAGTGGATAGAGCGTCGGCCTGCTGACTGAAGGGTCCTGGGTTCGATTCCGGTCAAGGGCACATGCATGGGTTTCGGGCTTGATCCCCAAAAGGGGGCGTGCAGGAGGCAGCCAATCAATGATTCTCTCTCATCATTGATGTTTCTATCTCTTTCTCTCCTTCTCCCTTCTTCTCTGAAATCAATAAAAAAATAAATATAAAAATAAGGGTTTAGGGCCTGGCCAGTGTGCTCAGTGGATAGAGCGTCGGCCTGCAGACTGAAGGGTCCCGGGTTCGATTCCTGGTCAGGGCACAGGCCCGGGTGGCGGGCTCCATCCCCAGTGTGGGACGTGCAGGAGGCAGCCGGTCCATGGTTCTCTCTCATCATGGATGTTTCTCTCTCTCCCTCCCCCTTCCTCTCTGACATCAATCAAAATGCACTTTTTTAAAATAAGGGTGTAGGAAAACTGCAATGACCTCATGAATACGCCTGCCTGTTGGCCTCTGGGTGTAGGACGGGCTTCCTTCCTGCCCAGCTCTGGGCGGTGAGAGCTTCCTCCCCACAGGCCAGGCTATCTGTGCGGCCCCCGGAGCTCCCAGAGCCGGACGCCTCGGGCTGAGATGCTCACCACAGGCCTCCATGTCCCCCCACACCCCACCCCCCCCCGGGAGGCCAGGACCCAAATCCCCCCTTCAGAGGCCCCTACCCTACGGGGTCCCCCGTCGGAGCTGGCCTCTGACCTGCAGAATCCTCCCTCCACCCCACCCCCCAATGCCAGCGGGTGCTCCCTGGCCAGGGTCCTGGCCTGTGACCCCCCATCCCTCCCCTGGCTCACTGGGCCCCATTGGGGTGCAGCCCTAGGCGGGGCCCATCTGCTTCTGGAGATAAGTGTGGTGCCTGTGCAGCCTCCCCTTCTGGAAGTCATAGCCCCCCTTTCCCAGGGGAGCAGCCCCTGTCCCCCCACCCCCCATCACACCCCTGTCTGCCTTGGACACAGTGGGAAGCGACCACACCCAGGCCCCCCACCCCGGGAAGGGAAGCTCTGAGCAGGAAAGATAAACATCGCCGATCCCTCACTCCCTCATTGTTCCTGGGGTCACAGAAGGCACACAGCTCGCCCATCTGCTGGTGTCGTCAAGGGAAACTGTTGCCTTCCATCCCCCCCCTCCCTGCGGGCGCCTCCCTTTCCTCCTCCCAGCACCCCACCCTCCTCTTGAGGAAAACAAAACAGGACAGACTGGCATCCCCGAGGTGAGCGGCACCGGCCTGGCCCCTCGATGGCCTGGTCCCCGTGTCTCCAGCGACCAGGGGAGATGCGATGGGGTGAGAAAGGGATGCATCTGGGTCGGAGGAACTGGCTTCCACCTCCAGGCCCCCCGCCCCCCGGCAACGAGTCACTTAGGGCTCCCGCTGCAGCCCCACGACCTGCCACAGCCACAAGCCGTCATTTCTCCGCTGCCTCCCTCACGGGGGCTTGAACAAAGGAATGTAGGGAACTCGGTGTCTGCTCACAAGTGACAAGGACATGTCACTGTCAACGCGGATCCTTAACTCCCACGCCTCCTTCCTGTACCTTTTTTTTCCTCTAATACTGTTTTTTTAATAGACTAGAGGCCCGGTGCATGAAATTCATGCAGGGGGACGGAGTGTCCCTCAGCCCAGCCTGCACCCTCTACAATCTGGGACCCCCTCGGGGGATGTCCGACTGCCCGGGACTGCTGGCTCCTAACCACTCGCCTGCCTGCCAGCCTGATGGATGCCTAACTGCTCCCCTGCTAGCCTGATTGCCCCCAACTGCCCTCCCTTGCCGGCCTGATCACCCCAACTGCCCTCCCCTGCCGGCCTGATCACCCCCAACTGCCCTCCCCTGCCGGCTTGTTTGCCCCCAACTGCCCTCCCCTGCAGGCCTGATTGCAACCAACTGCCCTCCCCTGCCAGCCTGGTCACCCCCAACTGCCCTCCCCTGTCGGCTTGTTTGCCCCCAACTGCCCTCCCCTGCCAGCCTGATCACCCCAACTGCCCTCCCCTGCAGGCCTGATCGCCCCCAACTGCCCTCCCCTGCAGGCCTGATTGCCCCCAACTGCCCTCCCCTGCCAACCTGGTCGCCCCCAACTGCCCTCCCCTGTCGACTTGTTTGCCCCCAACTACCCTCCCCTGCAGGCCTGATTGCAACCAACTGCCCTCCCCTGCCAGCCTGGTCACCCCCAACTGCCCTCCCCTGCCGGCTTGTTTGCCCCCAACTGCCCTCCCCTGCTGGCCTGTTTGCCCCCAAAGGCCCTCCCCTGCCGCCATCTTGTGATGACATCGTGCAGGGGCGTGATGCCACCTAGGCTTTTATTATATAGAATTTCTTTATTGATTTCAGAGAGGAAGGGAGAGGGAGAGGGAGAGAGAAACATCCATGATGAGAGAGAATCACGGATCAGCTGCCTCCTGCACGCCCTACACTGGGGATCGAGCCCGCAACCCGGGCCTGTGCCCTGACCGGGAATCAAACCTGGGACCCTTCAGTCTGCAGGCCGACGCTCTATCCACTGAGCCACACTGGCTAGAACTTCTCTAATACATTTTTATTGATGTCAGAGAGGGAGAGGGAGAGAGACAGAAACATCCATGATGAGAGAGAATCAGGGATCGGCTGCCTCCTGCAAGCCCCCCACTGGGGATCGAGCCCACAACCCGGGCCTGTGCCCTTGACCGGGAATCAAACCCGGGACCCTTCAGTCCGCAGGCCGACGCTCTATCCACTGAACCACACCGGCTGGGGCTCCTTGGCGAGTCTGACCTGCGGACCGAACTCGAGCCCTAATGTCCTGGCCCAACGTGGGGGGCCATTCGCTTCTCCCCAGACGCATCTTTGTCCAGACCACACCCCCCCGTCCGAGGGTCCTGGCTCCTTGACCTCTTGACCTCTTGACCTCTGCGTTCGGAACCCTTTCCACCACCAGGCCGGTCAGGAGCCCCTTCCTTCGTAGAGGCCTCCCTCTCCCCTCTGACCCCTCCACCTCCCCCCGCCCGACTCCAGCCCGACCCCCCCTCTGCCTGCGGTCAAGGTCTTGTCCGTCTGCTTATCTCCCAACGCGCCCAGGGCCTGGATGGGGGCCTGGTGGGGCGATGGGAAGAAAGAGACCAGGGGATCTGTGTCATCCATGTGTGCGTGGTCCCGGGGACTTGCTGGGCGGGGGGGAATTGCACCTCACTAGCCCCCCAAAGAGCCCACAGAACCCCTAGACACAGACCAGAAGGGCGAGCTGGAGAGAGAGAGCAGCGAGTGTCCAGCCCCGATGAGCTGCTGTGTCCTCGGCCCAGGCTGGGCGTAGCCCCCCGTTTCCTGGATGAGGGGGTGCCTGCTGGCTCGGACGCTTCTCCTCACACCAACGCTCTGGGCTCAGACCGGACGGACAGCGCTCCTGGAGCCCAGTTCCAGGAGGAACTGCTGGAGGGGGCCCTTCCTTAATGCCCAAGAGGGAACGTGGCCGGCGGCGTCTCCAGCCGGCATTGTGCAGGGGGACACGCGAGTCTGCAGAGGGGGCCCCCTCTCCGCTGGCAGGCGTCGGCCGAACCCAGAAGACACAAAAGCCGGGGTCTGCTGGACACCTGATCAACAAGGCCACGTCCAGACGGTGGGCGAAAGGGGCCATGTGCTGATCCGACAGCTCAGGGGGCGCCGGCGGGCGGCCTTGCAGACTCAGAGACCTCAGGTCACCCCACAGGAGGGGCTGACGTTAAACGTGAACTAGAAGCCGTGGTGGTGGGGTCACCTCCTAGGCTGGCGTCTTCCCTGACAAGGGCAGCCTGTGCCTTCACGGGGCCCGTCTGCCTTTTTGCCTCTGTGGTCACACACCCTGAAATGTCTGGGTGCCTGGTAACGTCCCTTTTTCCGATCCCACAGGGATGGGGCCTAAACTGGCAGTCGGACATCCCTCTCGCAATCCGGGACCACTGGCTCCTAACCGCTCCCCCGCCTGCTGGCCTGCTCACCCCGAACTGCCTCCCCAACTGGCTTTCTCGCCCCCAACTGCCCCCCACTGCCAACCTGCTCACCCCCAACTACACCCCCTGCCAGCCTGTTCACTCCTAAATGCTCCCCCATGGGCCTGATCACCCCCAAATGCCCTCCCCTCCTAGCCTGATCACTCCTAACCACCTCTGCCTCAGCCCCACCACCATGGCTTTGTCCAGAAGGACGTCCGGAAAGTTTCCCAGTCTAATTAGCATATTCCCCTTTTATTAGTATAAACTAGGGGCCCGGTGCACGAAATTCGTGCACTTGGTGTGTGTGGGGTGGGGGGAGTGTCCCTCAGCCCAGCCTGCCCCCTCTCACATACTGGGAGCCCTCAGGCATTGACCCCCATCACCCTCCGATCACCTGATCGGCCCCTTGCCCAGGCCTGACGCCTCCGCCAGAGGTGTCAGGCTTGGACAGGGGACTCCCATCTCCCCCCCGATCACTGGCTCTGGTCCCCGCCCAGGCCTGAGGCCTCTGGCCCAGGAATCATGCCTGGGCAGGGGACCCCCATCGCCCTCTGATCGCTTGCTCCACTCCCCGCCCAAGCCTGACACCTCTGGCCCAGGCATCAGGCCTGGGCACGGGACCCCCAGCTCCCTGCGGTTGCAGGCTCCGCCCCTGCCCAGGCCTAACGCCTTTGGCCTAGGCATCTGGCCCGGGCAGTGGGGACCCGCAGCTGCAGCAGCCCCGTGATCGTGGGCTCCGCTTTAGGCCCAGGCAAGGGACCCCTAGCTCTTGGGACTGCCAGCTTCGACCGTGCCCAGCTCCCATCGCTGGCTCCACCCCTACTTCCTGCTATCACTGGCCAGGGCGGCAAAGGTGCCTGATTCTCCGATCATGGCTGGGGGGCAGGGCAAAGGCGGCCCCAGGGCCTGCCCCCCAGCTCTTAGCTCCCCCCTGGGTTTCCGATCACTGTCAGTGACAGGGGGCTTCTTCCTGCTTTCCCTTTCGCCTCCCTGCATTGTGCCTACATATGCAAATTAACCGCCATCTTGTTGGCAATTAACTGCCAATCTTAGTTGGCAGTTAACTGTCAATCTTAGTTGGCAGTTAACTGCCAATCTTAGTTGGCAGTTAATTTGCATATAGCCCTGATTAGCCAATGAAAAGGGTATTGGTCGTACGCCAATTACCATTTTTGTCTTTTATTAGATAGGATAGAGGCCTGGTGCACAGGTGGGGGCCCGCTGGTCTGCCCTGAAGGGGGTCCTGGATCAGGGTGGGGGTCCCCTTGGGGGGCAGGGTTGGCCTGGGCGAGGGGCCTGAGGTGGTTTGCAGGCTGGCCACACCCCCGGCTTTGTCCAGAAGGACATCTGGAAGGTCTCCAGAAGGTCTCCCAGTCTAATTAGTATATTGCTCTTTTATTAGCATAGATTGTCCCTGCACCCACCTAAGTGTGTGTCCATCATTTTGCCTTTTATCCAATCCCAGGGCTTCCCAGCTTTGCTTGGTCCCGCCTCCCTATCTATCCCCAATGGATTCCATGTCAACCACCTACGTCCCCCCTTTGATTGCAATGTAAAGGGTGTCCCACAATTCACGCAAGAAGTAATATTGATAGAAAACACAGGTTTATAATGAAAAATTGTAAATTTTTTAGTGATTCATAAAGGACACAGTCTAGGGTTATGTATGGAATAGCACATCAGGTCCATGGCCTCCCCAGCTTTGCTAGCACAGATGCAAAGCCGTGGTCTTCATGGGTCTTCACTGTCCCTGCTCCGGGGCCATCATTGGTCCTTGGGGATGCTCATCCAATCGAAGGGATTGACATCAAAGGGCAACGGATATTAGAATCTGATTCAGTCAACCAAGTCAAATCAGGCTTTTGTTTGTTGTTGTTGTTAATGCTCACGCAGAATTCAAATCTTGCGTGAATTTTGGGACACCCTTTATAAACACAGATGGAACCCCCATTCTCCGGAGTTTTATCTCAATCCGTTGAGGTTCTGCTGCCCGGCATTTGTCGACAGTTTGGCTCAAATAAACTCCCAAAAATTCTTTACAGGTTTCAATGGTTTTTTACATGAACAAGACCCTTTTTAAGGACCAGGGAGGTCGGCCTACGGCGGCTCCAGGCAGGAAGTGAGCGGGACCTGGGACAGACTAGAGGGGCTGATCAGCCGAGGTGGGCAGGGCTGTGTCCCCATGTCCGTCCGTCCAGGGAATCGCGGGGGCCTCACCGGTGTTATGACAGAGGTGAACGGGATGGGGGGGATGTTGGGGAGTAGGGGGAGGCACAGCTCAGGCAGCCACACCAGCCCCAGAGCCGAGGGCACCAGGTGCCGGGGTGACCCAGACACAGACAGGGGTGCCCGGTTCCTGCGTGGAGCCAGGAAGGCGGAGCCTTGGGGTGGCCACTGTGAGTGTCAGAGGCAGGAAGGAAGGCGGAGGGTCTCCGCGCCCTCCTTAGGGTGGGGAAACTGAGGCCCAGGGGAATCGAGGTGCCAGCCTGAGGGAGGGCTCCCAGGTGGAGCTCTCAGGCCCTTCGGTTGTCAGTTTTGTCTCCACCTGTCAGGGCAGCACTGCCTTCCGGGGCCTGAGTGAGTCAACCACTGACATGCCAGGGCTGCAACTTGAGATCTGTGTGTCTAGGAGTCTCTCTCTCTCTCTCTCTCTCTCTCTCTCTCTCCCCTCGCTGTGCCAACAGCCATCGCAGCGCCCCTGCAGGCCAGCTCACCTGGCTCCACCAGGGCACCTCGGGCACCTCAGGCATCGCCAGACTGGCAAAGGCAGACTTCCCAGGGCCTCACCAGCAGGTGCCGCAGAGAGGACAGGACAGGACAGCATCTCGAGGTCGGGCAGGGACAGCCAGGAGGCCAGAGAGGAGGGGGGACTCTGTCCATCCCCCGTGGGCGGAGGCCGGTTCGGGGGGCTCTGCGGGCACCTGCAGCCAGGCCCGGGCAGGCGGCGGGGGGAAGGGGTGTCTGTGAGGCTCTTCCTCTGAGTTCTGTTCACAGCAGCTGGGTGATCAGGTGGAAGATCCAGTGCAAGCCGAGCCTGAAGTGAGGGCGTCAGACCCACTGTGCGCTGGAGTCCCAGGCCGTCAGACCCACTGTGCACAGGAGTCCCAGGGAGTCAGACCTACTGGGCGCAGGACTCCCTGTCCCAGGCCGTCAGACCCACTGTGCGTGGGAGTCCCTGTCCCTGGGCGTCAAACCCACTGTGCGCGGGAGTCCCTGGGCGTCGTCAGACCCACTGTGTGCAGGAGTCCCAGGCTGTCAGACCCACTATGCGCAGGACTTCTGGGCCGTCAGACCCACTGTGCACAGGAGTCCCGGGCCATCAGACCCACTGTGCGCTGGAGTCCCTGGGCATCGTCAGACCCACTGTGTGCAGAAGTCCCAGGCTGTCAGACCCACTGTGCGCAGGAGTCCCTGGGCCGTCAGACCCACTGTGCACAGGAGTCCTGGGCCGTCAGACCCACTGTGCATGGGAGTCCCGGGCCGTCGGATACACTGTGCGCAGGAGTCCAAGGGCGTCAGACCCACTGTGCACACGAGTCCCGGGCCGTCGGATACACTGTGCACAGGAGTCCCAGGCCGTCAGACCCACTGTGCGCCAGAGTCCCTGGGCGGCCCTGAGGATGCAAACTCCACCGTGTCTGACAGGAAGTGGCCCTGGGCCCCCGGGGCGGCCTCCACCTTGCGCTGCCATTACGTTATTTAGTTTTCTTTTTAAGGAGGAGGAAACCTTAATACTCCCCTCCCAGGTCCTCCGGGAAGAGATGTGTCTTTTATTTATTTATTAAATATTTTAAAAATATATCTTTATTGATATCAGAGAGAGGAAGGGAGAGGGAGAGAGAGAGAGAGAGAGAGAGAGAGAGAGAAACATCCATGATGAGAGAGAATCCTGGATCGGCTGCCTCCTGCACGCCCCACACTGGGGACCGAGCCCGCAACCCGGGCCTGTGCCCTGACAGGGAATCAAACCCGGACCCTTCAGTCCCCAGGCCCACGCCCTATCCACTGAGCCACACAAGCCGGGGTGAGAGCTCTCTGTTCTTGCTGACAGAGAAGACCAGGCAGAAAAGATTCGCTGTACAGCCCAGGACACATGGTCATCTGCCCGTAAGGACTAGGATTCCAGGGCCCTGCTCCCGGCCGGCACTCTGAGGCGAGCGAGCTACCGACACCCAGCACACCTCCGAGATACTGGGGGTCCGATCCCCAACACTGCAGTGAAGCACATACTGCAAAAAAGCGAGTCACCACCCTCGCCGATAGAGCGTCGGCCTTCGGACTGAAGGGTCCCGGGTTCGATTCCCGCTCAGGGCACATGCCCGGATTGCAGGCTCCATCCCCAGCGGGGGGCGTGCAGGAGGCAGCTGGTCCATGATTCTGTCTCATCATGGATGTTTCTATCTCTCTCTCCCTCTCCCTTCCTCTCTGAAATCAATAAAAATATATATATATTTTTAAAAAGTGAGTCACACAAAATTTTTGGTGTCTGGTGACCTACGGAAGTTACGTTCACACTACACTGCGGTCTGTTAAGCGTGCAATAGCATTGAGTCTAAAACAACGTGCCTTAATGAAGCATGCTTTCTTGCTAACATGTGCTGGCCGCCCTAACCGGTGTGGCTCACTGGATAGCGCGCTGGCCTGCGGACTGAAGGGCCCCGGGTTCGATTCCAGTCAAGGGCATGTACCTGGGTTGTGGGCACATCCCCAGGGGCAGGGGGCCTGCAGGAGGCAGCTGATCGATGTTTCTCTCTCATCGATGTTTCTAACTCCCTATCCCTCTCCCTGCCTCTCTGTAAACAATCAATAAAATATATATTTTTTAAAAAAATACAATAAAATGTGCTGACCATCGTCTGAGCCCTCAGGGGGTGGGGCCAGGGGGCGGGCTGGCCTCAATGCTGACGGACACACAGACTCTGGGAGGCCCCATCGAGGGCTGTGTGCGTGGTGAGGAGAGACCCTAATTTCATGTCTCAAGTTTGCAGGGGTGGGCAAACTTTTTGACTCGTGGGCCACAATGGGTTCTGAAACTGGACCGGAGGCCAGAACACAAGCATGGATGGAGTGTTTGTGTGAACTAATATAAATTCAAAGTCAACATCATTACATCAAAGGGTACGGTCTTTTTTTTTTTTTTTTAGTTTTATTCATTTCAAACGGGCCGGATCCAGCCCGCGGGCCGTAGTTTGCCCACGGCTGGTCTAGACGGAGGCTCCCTGGCTGTGTTAGGGGAAGCCCTGCGTCCACGCAGACAGCAGCCAGGGGTCGGGGCCGACTCACGGGGTCGCCCACTCCGGTTACTTCTCTGGGCTTGTTCTTCCCTCCGTTCTGTCTTCCTTCCCCTCCTTGCAGCACGTTGGCTCCTTCCTCCTCCTCCTCCTCCTCGTCTCTTTTTCTGCGAGGTCAGGGTCACCGGGAGCTCACGTGACCGTGGCTGGGCCTCTGAGCCCATCTGTGGGCCCGGGCGCAGGAGAAGTGAGTCGGGAGGGGGAGGGAGGGACGGGAGGGGACTGCCCTGGATCTCACGGGCCTGCTTCTAATTTTAGCAGCATCCAGCCAGCGCTGGACTTTCCGGAGGGATCGGATGGCCTGCCCTGCCTCCTGCTCTCTCTCTCTCTCTCTCTCTCTCTCTCTCTCTCTCTGGCTGGGCCACTGCAGCCACGTGGATAGAGGGTCAGATTACAGGAATCACCAAGCCAGGCCACACCCACGGCTCCTCCTGGGCCAGCTGGTCTCAGAACGTGGGGACAGGGCGTGGTGGGCTGTCCGGGCGTGGCCAGCGCCGGGGGAAATGCCCTCAGTTCACAGTCAGGGGCAGAGGCAGCGAGGCGGGCATCGCCCACACGCATGGCCAGCAGACCCGCATCTGGTCTTGCGTGTTATCTGTCAGCCACCCTCTCCAGGCGAAGGCTGTAGCCCGAAGCTCTCCTCTCTCTCTTTTGAAGTGTGCTGCCGCACAGGAATATCTATACTAATAAAAGGGCAATATGCTAATTAGACCAGACGTCTTCCGGACGTCATTCCGGGCGTCCTTCCTGACCAAGCCAGGGCCGGAGGGAAGGCAAACCGGGTGCCGGGTGCCTGTGGGCAAAAGCCTGGGTCCAGGGTGCCGGAGGGAAGCCGGTGCCAGCAGCCAGCGGAAGGAAGGCCTATTCTTGCATGAATTTTCATGCACCGGGCCTCTAGTTTCTACATAAATCGCCCTGCTATTCCTATGTGTTTACTTCCATTTTTTATTTATTTTTATTTTTTAAAATATATTTTTTATTGATTTCGGAGAGGAAGGAAGAGGGAGAGAGAGAGATTGAAACATCCATCATGAGAGAGAATCATGGATCGGCTGCCTCCTGCACGCCCCCCACTGGGGATCGAACCCTCAACCGGGACCTGTGCCCTTGACCAGGAATTGAACCTGGGACCCTTCCGTCCACAGGCCGACACTCTATCCACTGAGCCACACCGGCCAGGGCTACTTCCATGTTTTAAAACTGACACACACTGACACGCACACATCTTAGGTGTACACTCTGATGAGTTTGGAAAGACAGGTACGTCCCCTGTTCATCGCCCGCTCGGTCCCCCTGTTCTGGTCACTCCCCTCCCACCCCCCGTCCACACCACAGGCAACCACGTTCTGGCTCCTATCCATCCATGTGAGAAGTTTCCACGACAGCATGAGAAGCAAAGAGCCACGCGGTCCCGAGAATGAAGACATCTGGGCTCTCGCCCGGCTCTGCCAGGGACCTACCTGCTCCACAGCCCACGAGAAGTTACCTGCCTCTGAGGTCGCCCTGATCCCTGTGTGCAAAACACAGGCCAGTGGCCCGGCCGGTGTGGCTCAGTGGGCGGAGCATCTACCTAGGAACCTGGGGGTCACAGGTCCGAGTCCCGGTCAGGGCACGTGCCTGGGTTGCGGGCTCACCATGTGGGAGGCGGCCGATCCTTGATTCTCTCTCATCACTGATGTTTCTATCTCTCTCCCTCTCCTCTCCTCACTGAAATCAATAAAAATATATATTTTTTTTAAATTTAAAAAAGTGAAAAAAATGCAGGCGAGTGAGCGAGGAGGCCTCTGCGTTCTTCCAGACTCGTTCCGGAAGGATCGGACGTGACTACGGAGGAGGACGGGACGCCTCTCACTTAGGAGCCGTGGGCCATGCGGTGTTTGGGGCGTCGGCCCATCCGACGTTTCCTGGCCCCCCGTCTCTGCCCATCCCTGGGGGACTTTCCGAGACAGCCCTGACTCTCCCCACCCCGCGCATCTGCCCTCCCGGGATTTGCCTATGAAACGTTTTCAGACCAGGGCACGGATCAGCCACAGGGACCCTCTGTCCTGCGTGAGCGTGGACGGGCCGTTCTCCGAGGGATGCTCATCTGGGGTGACAGGGGAAGAGGCCGGCCAGGTCCCCCCGCGGACGGCACTGCATCGCCGGCAAGTGGGCCTCCGGCAGCAGGAAATGGGTGAAGCCGGCTCGAGGGGCGGTTACTCAGACGTTTTGTGGGGCAAAGGAAGCGTCTCCTGATAGCGCAGGGCCACGGTTTCCTGCTGTGGTCCGAGGAGCCCGGGCCTGCCCGACGCGACAGGAAAGGGACAGACAGGACAGGACAGGGTGGCTGTCCCCTGCAAGTCCTTGCGGAGTGGCCAGGCCAGCGCGGGTGGCCGCCAGGACACTCCGGGCAGCCAGCGGGAGGGTGGCGAGGGAGTGCCTGCATCACGGAGGCCCCGTGGGCACCAGGTGTGGCTCCACATACATGTGCTGTGGATCCAATGTGCTAGGCTCTGGGCCACGCTGGGATCTGCCAGGTGGCTGAGGCCGGCCTCTCCTTCCTTGTAGCCACCGTAGAGGTGGAAGCTGATGTGAAATAATTTTTTAAAATATATATTTCGCCAAAACCGGTGTGGCACAGTGAATAGAGCATCAGCCTGTGGACTGAAGGGTCCCGGGTTCGATTCCGGTCAAGGGCATGTACCTTGGTTGCGGGCACATCCCCAGTGGGAGGTGTGCAGGAGGCAGCTGGTCAGTGTTTCTCTCTCATTGATGTTTCTAACTCTCTATCTTTCTCCCTTCCTCTCTGTAAAAAATCAATAAAAATATATTTTAAAAAAATAAATAAATAAAATATATATTTCTTTATTGATTTCAGAGAGGAAGGGAGAAAGAGAGAAACATCCACGATGAGAGAGAATCATGGATCGGCTGCCTCTTGCACGCCCCCCACTGGGGATCGGCCCACAACCCAGGCCTGTGCCCTTGACCGGAATCAAACCCGGGACCCTTCAGTCTGCAGGCCAATGACACTCTATCCACTGAGCCACACCGGCCAGGGCTGAAATAATCCTCTATCATAAAGAGGGAATATGCAAATTGACCCTCTCACCCTCACGTCATAAAGATGGCCTACCCACATTGTCAAAAGATGACCACCCCCATGTTGTCTCAAGATGGCCTGCAGGGGAGGGCAGTTGGGGGCGACCAGGCCTGCAGGAGAGGGCAGTTAGGTGCGACCAGGCCAGCAGGGGAGGGCAGTTGGGGGGAACCAGGCCTGCAGGAGAGGGCAGTTAGGTGCGGCCAGGCCTGCAGGGGAGGGCAGTCAGGTGTCAATCAGGCTGGCAGGGGAGTGGTTAGGGGGCTATCAGGCTGGCAGGGTGTGGGGCACGGCTGCAGTGTTTGGGCAGGTTCAAACCTTGGACTGATGAGAGGGCACAGTCCTCTCATTGCCACGTGCCGGTCCCAGCTTGGAGGGCAGGGTCCTCCCAGCACAATGATAGCCAACAGCTGTAATTGTGAGCTTAAGCCTGTGTCCGAACACATGGCCCCATGTGCCTGAGTGACATAGTTCAGGTGCATGTGGTTGAGTAGGATTGAAACCCAGGAGAATGTTGTAAACATCTTGGTCACGCCCCCACTCTGCCTCGTGGCATCAGCTATAAAATAAAGACAGGACTGTGGGTGTGGTCGCTGTCTTCTCATCAGGGAGGCAACATCCCACCGAGACCCGGCTTTCATCCTCATGTCTGTCTTTTCTAAGCCTTTCATCGCCCCACTCAGGGTCACTGAACCAGGCTGAGCTGGCATGGCAAATAAGGTACCCTGGGGCTGAGCATGCCATGGCCGTGCCGGCTCCCCACAGCAGGGGAGCAATTAGGGGGTGATCCGGCTGGCAGGCAGGTGAGTGGTTAGGAGCCAGTAGTCCCAGACTGTGAGAGGGATGTCCAACGGCCGCAGGGATCGGGCCTGAACTGGCAGTCGGACATCCTCTGAGGGGTCCCAGATTGGAGAGGGTGCAGGCTGGGCTGAGGGACACCCCACCCCCACTTTCAGTGCACAAATTTCGTGTACCAGGCCTCTAGTTTTTGAATAAAATGATCAGGGCTGGGAGGCGGCTCCCCTAGAACGCCCTGGCCATCGGCAGCTGCGCCCCAGACCAGTCTCTCCAGCTCCTCGGCTCGGCTGCCCTGTGTTCGGGAGGGTCTGGGTACGGAGTCGGATGAACTTGTTGAGATGATCCCAGGACAGGAGGACTAACAACTGAGCACAAAACACATCGCCAGTGTTTTGTAAGGGTTTTGTCAGCCCTGCCGCACAGCGAGCCTGTTGCGTGGGTCCTGGGGGGTTTGGAGAGAGTCACGGAAGGTCACGACCACTGAGAGGCAGAGCTGGATTCCCGCACCCCACTTCCCATGCCTCCCCCCATCTTAGAGGCTCCCTGCTCCAGGGTATCTGATGGTGAGGGATCCACCTTGGCCCTGCGTCTCATCCTGAGTGTGGCAGCCGGGCAGGTGCAGGGCGACCTGTGTCCCCTCAATGTCCTCACTGCCAGCCGGCCCCAGGAGGGCGGGTGGGGGAGCAGCCGTCCCCTGGACCAGGGGCTCCCACCCTTTCTCTGGCCACGCCCCCTCAGTTATTTCTGATGTCCTGACACCCCCGCCCCGAACATAAAATTCTTATTATTCAAAAAGTGACTCCTATTCACGTGGAGCAAGCGTGTCCCACTCAGAGGCAAACACGGGCCAGATAGAGAAGGTTTGCGTGGACGTGGCCGCAAAAAACAAAAGCTTCCATTTCCATAGAAACGTAGGTTTATTTTGATTGTGAACATAAAGTAATAGAATTTAATAAAAATTAATCTTTTTTCTTGGACATGAACTCACCAGACCCTGAGTCCCTGCACAAATGGATAAGCGTCTCGCAGATAAACCTATTTCTCTCGTTCTCCGGAAGCGAGGTATTTCCTGTGACCACACCAGGCAGGTCCGTCCCAGACCGAGGACGTGGCCACCGGCTGCTGGAACCTTCGCTGCCAGTATCAGTGGAGAGACGGTGCGCCGGCGCCTGAGGCGCGTGAGGGACGCGAATGCAACACGGAGACAGTCATCAGTCATTAGCCAACGTTGTAGCTCGTTACTCATAATGATGTACAACAGGATATTGTAAAAATTAAGTGATGAAATTTTTAAAAATATATTTTATTGATTTTTTTACAGAGAGGAAGGGAGAGGGAGAGAGAGTCAGAAACATCGATGAGAGAGAAACATCCATCAGCATACCCCCTACTGGAGATGTGCCTGCAACCAAGGTACATGCCCCTGACAGGAATCGAACCTGGGACCCTTCAGTCCGCAGGCCACACTGGTCAGGGCCGAAATTTTTATTAGAACGTTTCTTACGTACTGTTATATCGGCTGGGCCGCAAAAATATGCGTGTGGGCCGCATGCGGCCTGCGGGCCGCGAGGTTGACAGGCTTGACGTAGAGGAAACCCAACAGGCCATGAACTTGGCCTAAACAAGCTTCCAAAGAACATGGCACCCATGAGAGAGAAAAATAAGAGCGAAAGGACAGTGGAAGGACTGAGGATAAAATCACTAAAAAACGGCTAAAAAAATAATAATACTATGAAGTGACATGAAAAAATAGCAAGTGAAGTTTCAAAACATAGACTAGAGAACTGAAATGCATGAACATGTCACCATATGTATGTATAGACGACGGGGCCCCTCGAACCCGAAGAAATGCAAAAAAAATTCAGTGAATGACTCATCCGCGAATTGCCCCCCTTAAACATCACAACATCACCCCCGCCATGGGCGTGTGCCCCACATTGGGGACCACTGCCCTAGGCCTCACCCAGACCCGCCCACAGCCCCACGTGGGGCTGCATGGGGAGCCCCCCTTCCTGGGGAGCTGGAGCCGCTAAAGGGAATTCTGATGTAGAAGGCACGTTGGGGGGTGCACACAACAGAGCCGTGCCCGCCATCCACGCAACAGTGATCTCTTCCCGGGAGGTAGAACCCCTTCGGGTGCTGGCGTTTGGACACCCCGGTCCCCAGGCTCGCCCCCTCTGAGTCTATTCTCTCTCCTTCCTGCTTCCCATCCCCACCTGCTGCCCCACAGGGTGTGGCTTTGCCCTACCGTCTGTCCCACTCGCTCTCCCTCCCGCTAGCAGGACTCGCCCACCTGGAGAGCAGGGCGGGGAGGGGCCGAGGCTCCCAGCTGAACTAGCCATGGCCCTCCAGGCCTGCCCCCCTGCCACGCACTCAGGGCTGCGTGGGGATGCACACAGCTCCATCCCCAGTGGGGGGCATGCAGGAGGCAGCCGATCTATGACTCTCTCTCATCATGGATGTTTCTCTCTCTCCCCCTCTCCCTTCCTCTCTGAAATCAATCCTATATAATAAAAGGCTAATATGCAAATCGTCCCCTCGACCAGAAGTTCGACCAGGGGACAGGCCGACAGCCCGCGACCCCTCCCCCGGCCTGCTCCCCGCTATTGGCCCCCCAACCCCGATCAGGGGTGGGGCCGGCCGGCCAACCTCCTGCATCCCCTCTCCCCGGCTGGCTGGGCCCAACCTCACCTGTTCACGAATTCCTGCACTGGGGCTCTAGGAAAAATATACTCTCCGTCTGATCAAAGACACAGTGACTCCTGGTCGTCGGCCCTGGTCTATTGCGTGCCTCTGTTCATTCGAATACTTAGGAGGTTTCACGTTCGTGCCGACCACGGGCCAAGTACTGCCCCCGGAACCGGGGACTCGGGGCAAAAGTTCATGGGTGGTTCCAGTCCCCGGGCGGCGGGTCCAAGCCGAGGGGGGCGCTGTCTGATGCCAGGAGGCAGGCTCACCTGCTGGATACCTCGTCCCAACCCCTCTCCCTTCACCCCTGCTCTGGTACGGCAATCAGGGGGCTGAGACTCCCTCATCTGCCCTCCCATCCAGCTAGGAACGGCTCGGCCCCCGGTCCAGGTGGACACCCAGGCCATGCAGCCACCATCTTGTGATGACACAAGGTGACAGGGCGGCCAGCAGGAGGGGGAGGGATGGAGAAAGTCCCTGTGATCCTGATGGTGCTCCTGAGGGCATTTCCCTGCTGTGGACGGCCTGTGTTTGCATGTTGTGTTGGGAAAGCGTAACCCCCACTTGTCTAAGCCGCCGTCGGCAGTTGGAACTCTTATCGCTGTAACACGTCGCGGACCAGTCGTTTCATTGCTGGCTTGACCCGGCGGCCAGATACGATTCTATGGAATGAGGACAGAAAACATTTTACGTAAATGCTAAAGGCACGCCTTAAAATCGAACACCCGTTGCATTTGGAAGTTATGTCTCCCATGTTCTTGCAAGCTAGTAGCTTTTTATTTTTATTTTATTTTATTTTATTAATATATTTTATTGATTTTTTACAGAGAAGAAGGGAGAGGGAGAGAGTTAGAAACATCGATGAGAGAGAAACATCTATCAGCTGCCTCCTGCACGCCCCCCACTGGGGATGCGCCTGCAACCAAGGTACATGCCCTTGACCGGAATCGAACCCGGGACCCTTCAGTCCGCAGGCCGATGCTCTACCCACTGAGCCACACCGGTTAGGGCACTAGTAGCTTTTTAAAGTAGGAGGCTTCGTAAAACACTGTGTATATAAGAAGCGAGAATTCCCATGACCCGTCTTCAGACATTCCTCACACCTCCAAGAGTAGGAACAGCGATGCAAGAGGTGCTATCGGCCCTGGCCGGTGTGGCTCAGCGGTTAGAGTGTTGGCCTGCAGACTGAAGGGTCCTGGGTTCGACTCCCGGTCAAGGGCACATGCCCAGGTTGTGGGTTCGATCCCCAGTGTGGGGCGTGCAGGAGGCAGCTGATCCAGGATTCTCTCTCATCACTGATGTTTCCAACTCTCCCTCTCGCTTCCTCTCTGAAATCAACAAAAATCCTATATAATAAAAGCCTACTATGCAAAGTGTCCAGTCCACCCTTCGGGCACTCAACCAATTGAAGCGTAATATGCTAATGAGATGCTAAAATGGCTCAACCGCTCGCTATGACATGCACTGACCACCAGGGGGCAGACGCTCCAACCGGTAGGTGAGCTTGCTGCTGGGGTCCGGCCGATCGGGACTGAGTGAGACGGGCCGGACATGCTCTGGAGGCCTCCCGCGGTCCCTCCCCAGCTGGCCAACCTCCCACATCTCTCCCCGGCCTCGATCGTGCACCAGTGGGGTCCCTCGGCCTGGCCTGCACCCTCTCGCAACCCAGGACCCCTCAGGGGATGTCGGAGAGCCGGTTTCGGCCTGATCCTGCCGGCCAGGCCGAGGGACCCCACTGGTGCACGAATTTGTGCACCGGGCCTCTAGTATATTTATAAATAAGTAAATAAATAAACAAACAGGTTACTAAGGGTGCCCTCCTCATCAGATTACGAGGAGCACTGACTAGAATCATCCGCGTAGCACACCGATTGGCACCCGGCACGCCCTCCATAAAAATAAGCCAATTTCTAAGTACCTGCAGACTCCCAATAATATGGATTTTATTTCCCGGTTGCCTACAAGCCACCCACTTGATAGACTCTCCAACAAACGTGCCAGAAACGAAAATCAATTCGCTGTCAGAGAGTTTCCGGAATTCCCTCTTCTCTTCTCCCTTTACAGACAGAACTGAGGCCCTGGCCAGTGTGGCTCAGTGGATAGGGCGCCGGCCGGCGGACTGGAGGGTCCCGGGTTCGATTCCCGGTCAGGGCACAGGCCCAGGTTGTGGGCTCAATCTCCAGTGGGGGGCGTGCAGGAGGCAGCCGGTCCAGGATTCTCTCTCATCATGGATGTTTCTCTCTCTCTCTCCCTCTCCCTGCCTCTCTGAAATCAATAAAATTATATTTTTTTAAAAAAAGAACGCAGCCCTGACCGGTGTGGCTCAGTGGATAGAGCGTCGGCCTGCGGACTGAAGGGTCCCGGGTTCGATTCCGGTCAAGGGCATGGACCTGGGTTGCGGGCACATCCCCAGTGGGGGGTGTGCAGGAGGCAGCTGATCGATGTTTCTCTCTCGTTGATGTTTCTAACTCTCTATCCCTCTCCCTTCCTCTCTGTAAAAAATCAATGAAATATATTAAAAAAAAAAAGAACGCAGAGCAAGGCTGCTGGCAGCGGAGTCCAGTTGCCCCGTCCCCCCTCATCCCCCCCCTTGCCCTCTCCCCCCCTCCCCTCCCCCCTCCTGCGGGGTCTGGAGCTGCTCAGCTTCCTCAGAGGCACTTCCTCCTGGGGCGGCTGGAGTTTAATTCCTCTGAGCCCAGAGTCCTGATCCAATGAGAGCCGTTAGACACCCCCCTTCCTTCCCCATCACACACCTTCACTCCTTCCGTCCACAGATATTCTCTCTTCTTTCTTTTCCTTTTAATCCTCCCCCGAGGGTATCTTCCCATTGACTTTTCGGGAGAGTGGGAGGGAGAGGGAGAGACGGAGAGACACATCGATGGGAGAGAGACACATGGATGGGTCGCCTCCTGCACGCGCCCCGACCAGGGCCCGGGCCCGGGGAGGAGCCTGCCACCGAGGTCTGTGCCCTTGAGCGGAATCGAACCCGGGACCCTTCGGTCTGCAGGCCGACGCTCTAGCCACTGAGCCACACCGGCCAGGCCCTTCCAGGAACGTTGTGGATCCACCGCTGTGTGCCAGGGCAGGGCTGGGCAGCGGCTCCCTTCGCCCACCATGGTCACCCTTCTTAGGGGAAAGGTGGGGATTCCCGCCGCTGCGGAAAATGGAACCACGGCCCCCGGGGAGCGGTTTCTCTTCCCCTCCGGCCCCGGGTCACTTGACGTCACTTCCTGCCAGCGATCGGCCTGTCCTGATCTTGTTCTTGTTCCCCTGGTGAGGTCAAGGTTGAGCTCCTGTGGCCCTGGCTGGGGTGGCTCAGTGGATAGAGTGCCAGCCTGCAGACCGAAGGGTCCCGGGTTCGATTCCCGCTCAGGGCACAGGCCCGGGTTGCAGGCTCAATCCCCAGAGTGGGGGGTGCAGGAGGCGGCTGATCCATGATTCTCTCTCATCATGGATGTCTCTCCCTCTCCCTCTCCCTTCCTCTCTGACATCAATCCTGCATAATAAAAGGCTAATATGCAAATTGTCCCCTCAACCAGGAGATTGACCGGGAGTTCGACCAGGGGATGGGGCGGCTGGCCAACCGCCCGAGGCCCCTCCCCTGGACTGTTCCGCCCCCTATTGGCCCCCCCACCCCATCAGAGACAGGGCCGGCTGGCCAACGTCCCTCCACTCCTCCCCCTGGCCAGCCGAGCCTGACCTCACCTGTTCACGAATTCATGCACCAGGCCTCTAGTAAAAATATATTTTTAAAAAAATAGCCCTAACCAGTTTGGCTCAGTGGATAGAGCGTCGGCCTGCGGACTGGAGGGTCCCGGGTTCGATTCCGGTCAAGGGCATGTACCTGGGTTGCGGGCACATCCCCAGTGGGGGGCGTGCAGGAGGCAGCTGATCGATGTTTCTCTCTCATCGATGTTTCTAACTCTCTATCCCTCTCCCTTCCTCTCTGTAAAAAATCAATAAAATATATTTTTTTAAAAAAATAGACTGAGCTTCTATGTCGCCTCCCTGACTCCCTTACAGGCCTCTCACTGGGAGGGTACCAGTCGGGATAAGCCAGCTTTTTGCTGCTGTAACAAACATCACCCATGTCTTAAAGCAACAGCAACATCATTCCTGCACCCTTGGCCTATAGGCCCCTGGTTGGCAAACCGCCGCCCACAAGCCACAAGTGGCTCTTTGGCCCCTTGAGTGTGGCTCTTCCACAAAATACCACGTGCGGGCGCGCACGGGCAGTGCGATCGAAACTTCATGGCCCATGCGCCGAAGTCGGTATTTTGTGGAAGAGCCACACTCCAGGAGCCAAAGAGCCGCATGTGGCTCGGGAGCCGCAGTTTGCTGACCACTAAGCCCTAGGGTGACTCAGCAAAGCCGGCTGCCACGTGGCTCCACCTACCCACACGGGGATGGGGAGGGGGAGTGGGTTGGAGGGAGAGGAGCAGAGCTGAGAAATGAGGGACCAGGCCGGCCCCCTGCCCGGGTCTGACGCGGCCCGCGGGCCACACCTGTTTCCCACGCCCTCTCCCTTCCTGAAATCTGAACTCAGTGTCCAGTTCCTCCCGGCCCCTCTGCTCCTCACGCCGGTGCCCATCGGACTTCATTCCTTTTGCAGCAACTGTGCCCAAGAGCTGGGATGAGAGGGGACCAAGGGGGGTTCACCTGGGGTCGCCGGGGTCCCCCCTCCCCCGTCACCTGGCTCTCAGTCCCACCCCAGGCTCAGAATCTTGCATTTTATTTTAATTATTTTTTGGATCCGCCCCCGAGGATAATTTTCCATTGATTTTGAGGGCGAGAGGAAGGGAGAGGGAGAGACGGACAGAAACATGGATGTGAGAGAGACACATCCATGGGTTGCCTCCTGCACGCGCGCCCACCAGGGGCCTGCAACTGAGGTCTGTGCCCTTGACCAGCATCGAACCCGGGACCCTTCAGTCCGCGAGCTGATGCTCTACCCACTGAGCCACACCGGCCAGGGCCAGACCGGGACGTGTTAAGCCGCTGGACACGGAGGTGTGGCACCTGCATGCAGGTCACCATGACGCTGGCCACTAGGCTAACCCGTCTGTGGGCCCAGGGAGGAGCCGCCCGCCCCTCCTGCGCCCTCCGCCTCAGGCCCGGGCTGCCCGCGGGGAGGCAGGAGCGGGTACCGGGTACCGGCTCGGGGCCTCCCTCGCCATCTCCAGAGCGAGGAAAACGCAGGCCCCGCTGGAGGCCTCCCCCTCCCCGGGGCCTCCTCCCACACGCGCCAGGGGCAGCCATGCAAGGGAGGCGCGCACGGGCTGTGCGAACCGGGAGGATGGGGAGATGCTGTCCGGGAATCCGCGCGTCTCGCCTAAGCCCCGGGCTCCCCGAGGGGGAAACCGGGTCCGGGTCAGGCCACCGGCTACCGGATCGGAACGGCCGAGGCGGGATCTGAACCCAGATCTGCCGGGCTCCGGAGCCCCGGCCCCGCGCTGAGGCGTTGGCCGCGCGCACCGAGCACGGGGACCTCGCGGAACCGGCTCAGGCTCGGGCTCGGGCTCAGGCCCAGCAGGTCCGGGCCTCAGGGTGCGACCTGACCCCTGTTCCCCACGGCTCTGCGCTCAGGGGACGGACCCCGAGGCTGTGCCGCGCGCACTCGGGTACCAGGTCCCGGGGACACCGCGCGCGCCCTGGGCGCACAGGTTCCCGGGGAGCTTTCCCGTCCGTGGCCCGTGGGAGCGGAGGGGGCTGGGCTCCCGGGACCCGGCTCTGGAGGGGCAGGGGGCCCCCCGCTAACATCTGGGCCACATAAGCGTCTCATTGCACAAAACACAGACTTTTTTTTTGTCGTTTTTGTCCAACAGGCAAAGCAGCTTGGAAACCCTCGTCTGTCCTGCAAGCGCGGCCTCCCGGGGAAGAAGCGCATCCCTGCGGGGCCCCTGCTCCTCCCGGGGCGTGGTCTGCGCCCCGCTCCCCCGCCCCCAGCTCTCCGTGGGGCCCGCCCTCTGTGCCCCCACCCCCACCCCCAGGAGCCGCCCGGTCTCCCCGCATCCCGCCCCTCCACGTGCTCCCCAAATGCTGAAATGACAGCCGTCATGCGCACCGCGGGGAGGGGCGGAACCGCGAGGGAGGGATGAGTAGGATGGAGCGCGCGTCATCATCCCCGGGAGAAGCCCAGCTAACTTTTCAGGAAAAACAAAAATTATTTTTAAAAAGAAAAAAGAAATTTTTTTTGGTACAAATGCCAGAAGGGGGAGAACCTTACGTGGCTGCTGGCGGGTGTGCGCTGGGCTGGGCGGCCCCGGTGACAGCTCAGCTCCCTGCTCAGGCCCATGGGCCGGGCGTTGAGGCTCAGAAGCCAGTGAGATGTCGCCATGGCTCCTTCGTGACCCACACTCATCTCTTATCCCTCAGAAGCTGCAGGGTTAGTCCCCCAGCAAGTTGCAGAGCTGCCGGGGAAAATTCACCTTTCAAAGCCCACAGGCACACCCGGCCAGTGTGGCTCAGTGGCTGAGCATCGACCTGTGAACCAGGAGGTCCCAGGTTCGATTCCCGGTCAGGGCACCTGCCCGGGTTGCGAGCTCGATCCTCAGTGAGGGGCGTGCAGGAGGCAGCCAGTCCATGACTCTCTCTCATCATGGATGTCTCTCTCTCTCTCTCTCTCTCTCTTCCTCTCTAGAATCAATAAAAAACATCTATATATATATATAAGCCTAAGCGGCCGTCCCACAGGTAGTTATGACGCGCACTGACCACCAGGGGGCAGACGCTCCGACCGGTAGCCATGACGCGCACTGACCACCAGGGGGCAGGTGCTCAACACAGGAGCGGCCGAGCTGCAGTGACTGGACAGCTGTGGTTCTGGGGTGACACACCCAGAACCAGAGCAGAGGGAGCCCGATTTCAGGGTGCATCACCTGAGACCCGCCCTCTTGCAATCCAGGATCCCTCAGGGGGTGTCGGAGAGCCCGTTTCGGCCCGATCCCCACAGGCCAGGCCAAGGGACCCCACCAGTGCACGAATCGGTGCACAGGGCCTCTAGTCTATACCATAATAGGCCTGTGGGTGTCAGGGAAACGCGGAACGACCAGGATCGGACTCACCAGGAGGTGCCTACAGGTGGGCGCCACTCAGCCAGAAGCCCTGAGCTGGGCCCAGGGTCAGCGCCCGTGGCGGTGGTGGGAGCCTCTCTTGCCACTGCGGCAGCACCAAGGATGCCCGTCGGACATCCCCCGAGGGCTCCCGGATGCAAGAGGGCACAGGCTGGGCTGAGGGACCCCCAAGTGCACAAATTTTGTGCACCGGGCCTCTAATCCTATCTAATAATAGACCAGCATGGTAATTGACTGTACCTTCGCTACGCCTCCCATCGGCGTGATATGCAAATTAACCGCCAACACAGATGGTGGTTAATTTGCATACGTAGGCTCCAAGTGGTGGGGCGAGGCCTCACGGCCCCGGGGCCGGCGGAGCAGTGAGGTCTGAGGTTTCCAGGACCGGCTCTGGCCAGAAGTTGGCCGGAGCAAAGACCTGGGCCCCGGGTGCCAGCAGCCAGGGGAAAGGAAGGCCTATAGCACGAATCTCTTCATGCAACAAGCCTCTAGTTTTTATATATAAATATAAAAATATATATATATATTTAATGCACAGAAATTAAACTCAGCAGACAGAAGCTCACCCGCCCACAGTTTCCCGGCCACCACTGACGACACAGCGAGTCTCCTGCCGCCACGCGAGGAGCCGCTGAGTCATGCTGAGTCAGGCGTGGCGCTCACTCATCGCAGGGACCGAGATCACAGGGCTCTGAGGTCAGCTGCAACTCACGGCCCTATTTCCCCTTCCCCCGGGGCCGGGCCTTTCGGGGAGGCGAGTCGGGCAGGAGTTGCCGGCCTGCGGGCCAGGGCTGGCACGCCCCGCCCGTCCCCGGTCAGGCGGGGGCAGCTGGAGGACTGCAGATAGAGTGAGGCAACGTGGCCTCGAGTGCCAAGGGAGCCAGCCACACGCAGAAGCACGCGGGGCCCCACAGCACACTGGGGTGCGGGTGGGGGGGTCACCCCGCACTTCTGACCTGCCCAGGGACCCTCCCCGATGTGAATGCCAGGAAAGGGCCAGCACCAATGCGGGAGGCGAGACGCCCCCACCCCCACCCCCCCAAGAGGGCCCACACGCTGGCTCGGCTCCTGGCCGGCGGGGTGACCTCGGACGCCTGGCCTGGTCTCCCAGACCCTGGCTGCTCACTGGTGAGATGGTGACGACAGCGCGTATCCCCCAGGTGTTGTGCAAAGTGAGGACGCAGGTGAAGCGTCTTTTTCTTTTTTCTTTTTTTTAAATATATTTTTATTGACTTCAGAGAGGAAGAGAGAGGGGGAGAGAGCAACATCCATGATGAGAGAGAATCGTGGACCGGCTGCCTCCTGCACGCCCCCCACTGGGGATCGAGCCTGCAACTCGGGCATGTAGCCTTGACCGGGAATCGAACCCGGGACCCTTCCGTCCGCAGGCCGACGCTCTATCCACTGAGCCACACCGGCCGGGGTGAAATGCCCGTCTCTGCATGAACCCTCTAGGGGCCCAGCTTCCCCACACCTTCCCTTCTTTGCGTCCCTTGTCCTGTGTCTTGCGAACAATGACGGACGCCCGTGTGACACCCAGAGGGAGGCAGAAGGGAAGGTGTGACCCAACCCTGGACTCGCCTGGCGGAGGCAGCCCGAGGGGGCCGATGCGGAGATGAGATTAGTCTCTTCCTAAGCGTCTCTCCCTTCACGCTGTCGATTCTGAAATTCTACCAGCCTCCTGGGGACCCACACCCTCTTTTCATTTATTTATTTTAATTTATTTGTATTGATTTCAGAGAGGAAGGGAGAGGGAGAGAGAGAAACATCCATGATCAGAGAGAACCATGGACCGGCTGCCTCCCGCACGCCCCAAACTGGGGACCAAGCCCGCAACCCAGGCCTGTGCCCTTGAGCGGGAATCGAACCCAGGACCCTTCCGTCCAGGCCTACGCGCTACCCATTGAGCCACACCGGATGGGGCCAGAACCCTCTTTTGAAACAGGAGCCCCTTGGGAAGAGGAGGTGTCACGCACCAGGGCACAGGGGCAGCCCCCCGTGAGGAGGGGTGGGAGTTGGAGGAGGCAGCTGGTTCAGGAGAAGAGACCACGCAGCGGGGTCGGCCTGTCGGTGGGCGCCTCCCCTGAGAGGCGTGGGGGAGCGGCACCTTTAAGAGCCTGGACACTGCCCGGGTCCCAACCCCCTTTCTTTTTTCTTTTCTTTTTTCTTTTTTTTAAAGTTTATAGGTGATTAATTCTCTCAAGCAAAACCTGCACAACCATCCCAGATACAGTCACTGAGAGAATTTTGACTCCTTTCTGCCGGCACCAACGTTGGCCATGGCAGGCCCCCGGCTTTCTTCCTTCTGTTCTCGCTTCCCTTCTCTGATTCCTGGAGGTCTCCTTTTTAAATATATATATATATATATTGTATTGATCTTTTACAGAGAGGAAGGGAGAGGGATAGAGAGTTAGAACATTGCTGAGAGAGAAACATCGATCAGCTGCCTCCTGCACGCCCCCCACTGGGGATGTGCCCACAACCCAGGTACATGCCCTTGACCGGAATCGAACCCAGGACCCTTCAGTCCGCAGGCCGACGCTCTGCCCACTGAGCCACACCGGTCAGGGCTCCTTGAGCTCTTCTTCTCGTAGAGGCCGCGTCTTGTAAGTCTGTGATTGGGTTCAAGGGCTGGCGCTGGCTGTCACCGTGGTGCTGGCCAAGGGCTGGGGCCTGTGGGTGAGAGCCTGCTTTTATTAACGTCCCATCTTCCCCTCCTGATAAAGTTAAGCTCATTACAATGCAGTTCCAACCCTACTGCCTGGGTACACCGCCCTCGACGCCCCGGGACATTACGTCATGACCTGCAGGGCCTTCCAAATCGAACCAGGAGTCGATTGCAAGCGCGGCTGTAACCTTCAGCACCCAATGGCCAGAGCTCACACGTCCCCCCCCGCCGTCCTCCCCGGCCCCAGCTCCGAGCCGGCCTCAGGGCTCCGCCGTGGCGAGGCTACGGTACAACTCACATAGCTCCCCAATCTTCACCATCAAAAGCAGCGGCCAGGCCGGAGCATGCCGCTAAGGAGGTCCGTAAGGAAGGCCCATTTGTAAAGACGAGGGAAGTCGTGCCCAGTCTGAGGCCCCCTCCCCCCAGCACGACCCCATCCCCACTCTAAAGGGACAGACTGCGGCCCTCCGAGGGGACGCGTTCCCCAAGTACAATCTCTTTTTATGTATACACTAGAGGTCCGGTGCATGAAATTCGTGCACTGGGGAGTGTCGCTCAGCCCAGCCTGCACCCTCTCCAATCTGGGACCCCTCGGGGGATGTCCGACTGCCAGTTTAGGCCCCTCAACCGGCAGTCGGACATCCCTCTCACAATCCAGGACTGCTGGCTCCAAACCGCTCACCTGCCTGCCAGCCTGATCGCCCCCTAACCACTTCTGCCTGCCAGCCTGATCGCCCCCTAACCACTTCTGCCTGCCAGCGTGATCACCCCCTAACCACTCCCCTGCCGGCCTGATCGCCCCCTAACCACTCCCCTGCCAGCCTGATCAACACCTAACTGCTCCCCTGCCGGCCTGATCACCCCCAACCACTCCCCTGCCAGCCTGATCCCCTGCCGGCCCAGTCACCCCCAACTGCCCTCTCTGGCCAGCCACCTTGTGGTGGTCATCTCGTGACCACATGGGGGTGGCCATCTTGTGCGAGGGCGTGATGGTCAATTTGCATATTACCTCTTTATTATATAGGACTAGAGGCCCGGTGCATGAATTTGTGCACAGGTGGGGTCCAGCCAGCCTGTCCCGATGGGGGCCCATCAGGGGTGGGGCCGGCCGGGGGGAGGAGCTGCAGGAGGGCTCCAGGGCGGGTCCAGCCTGTCTCACTCAGTCCTGATTGGCTGAACCCCAGCAGCAAGCTAACCTACAGGTCAGAGTCTCTGCCCCCTGGTGGTCAGTGCACGTCATAGTGAGTGGTTGAGCGGCCTTAGCATATCATTAGCATATTATGCTTTGATTGGTTGAATTGGCGACCAGACACTTAGCATATTAGGCTCTTACTATATAGGATATTTACTTAAAATATATTTTATTGATTTTTTTACAGAGAGGAGGAGAGAGAGATAGAGAGTTAGAAACATCCATGAGAGAGAAACATCGATCAGCTGCCTCCTGCACGCCCCCCACTGGGGATGTGCCCGCAACCCAGGTACATGCCCTTGACCGGAATCAAACCCGGGACCCTTCAGTCCGCAGGCCGACGCTCTAGCCACTGAGCCAAACCAGTTAGGACTATATAGGATATTTTTTACTGATTTCAGAGAAAAGGGGGCCGGGGGGAGAGGAGAGAGAGAGAGAGAGAGAGAGAAACATCTATGATGAGAGAGGATCATAGATTGGCCTCCTCCTGCACGCCCCCCACTGGGGATCAAGCCCACACCCCCGACATGTGCCCTTGACTGGAATCGAACCCGGGACCCTTCAGTCCACAGGCCGATGCTCTATCCACTGAGCCACACCTGCCAGGGCTCTCACCATACTTGAACAATGTGTTTTTATGGATTTGAGAGAGAGAGGAAGGGAGAGGGAGAGGCAGAGAGGAGCATCGATGTGCGAGAGGAAGGCCTAATGGTTGGCTCCCGGGTGCACCCTGAGCAGGACTATGGCCAAGCACCCCATTTCCCTTCCCTACAGCTCAGCCTCTCTCCTCCCTGCACGGGCCTGGGCCTGGGCCTGGGCAGGGGTGCAGATGGGGGCCACTCACCCCCCAGCTCTGCCTAAACCCGCGGTTCCGACCCTCACCTGCACGTGGACAGCCCTGAGTGGGTTGTGTGATGACAGTCACGGAACGGGCAGCCAGGGCCCCTCCCTCCGTCCGTTCTCACGCTGCCCTCCGTGGCTCCCCGGGGAGCACGGTTCTAAACTCGGGTGTGGGAACCAGGCGCCCTTCTCCATCCCTGTCCCCGCGGGCGGGCGGGAGCCGTGGCCGTGGGCACCGCGTCTGCAGCTCCCAGCCTGGGGGCCAAGGTGCCCAGAGGCCCAGGAACTAGACCAGCTGGGGGATGTAGGGGGGAGTGGGGGGTCGGTCCATCCGGGGCCTCTGAATCTTCCCGTGGGCTCCACCCCAATCCCTGGACGGCCTAGCTGGGCAGCCCTGTCCTGGGCACGGAGGCCTGGACCCGGGCCTGCACCGCCCGGGGATGGAGGACACCCCATGTGGAGGCCACACCAGGCCAGGGGGCGGCTGGGAGCGCATGGGGTGGCCTGATCTCGGTGACGCTAACATGAGGCTTGGGATGGGGGGTGGGTGTGGGAGGCTGGGGGCGGGGGAGATGGCCACAGCCTGGCCAGGCCCAACCCGTCCGGTCCATGTGGGCCCGGTGCACACTGTCGGTGCTCAATAAGTGCGCTGAAATACCGACTATTAGAAGCTGCCGTTTCAGGTCTAAAAATTGGCTGCCCGCCCTGGCTGGTGTGGCTCAGGGGGTAGAGCGTCGGCCTGCAGACTGAAGGGTCCCGGGTTCGATTCCCAGTCAAGGGCACATGCCCAGGCTGGGGGGTTCGAGCCCCAGTGTGGGGCATGCGGGAGGCATCCGATCCGTGATTCTCTTTCATTGTTGATATTTCTATCTTGCTCCCTTTCCCTCTCCCTTCCTCTCTGAAATCAATATACATGTATTTTTTAAAAATACACATAAAGATTAAATATATATATATATACACTTTTTAATTGATTTTAGAGAGGAAGGGAGAGGGAGAGAGAGTTGGAAACATCGATGAGAGAGAAACATCGATCAGCTGCCTCCTGCACGCCCCCTACTGGGGATGTGCCCGCAACCCAGGTCCATGCCCTTGACCGGAATCGAACCCGGGACCCTTCAGTCCGCAGGCCGATGCTCTATCCACTGAGCCACACCGGTCAGGACAGAACATGCCTGACGCGGTCCCGGACGCCCAGGAACTGTCTGTTAGATCAGAAACATGTGACTACCGGCTCACTAAACCCGACACTACTCTAGGCTCAGCTGATGACACAGTCCGTGTCCTTAGCAGCCTGGCCCTCGGCGACAAGGGTCCCCGCCCTCCCCTGCTGTCCTTGGGGACCTCTCAGGGATTCTGTGCTCGCCTGGGAGGCGAGACGTCCTAGTGACACCCCAAGCCCTGGGCTGAGGTCCAAGGAGGAGGAAGGACCTCCATCACCTATAACATGATTCCTGCCCATTCAGTGGGGAGTTCTGCTTTAGCTATATAGGTCACCTTGGTGGGAAAATTTTATTTTTTAAAAAAACCACATTTTTAAAATTTATTTACTAGAGGCCCGGTGCACGAATTCGTGCACCAGTGGGGTCCCTCGGCCCGGCCTGTGGGATCGGGCCCAAACCGGCTCTCCGACATCCCCTGAGGGGTCCTGGATTGCGAGAGGGCGCAGGCCAGGGCGAGGGACCCCACCGCTGCACGATCGGGGCCGGGGTGGGACATGGGAGGTTGGCCAGCCGGGGAGGGGCCACGGGAGGGCTCCCGGGCGTGTCTGACCGTCTGGCTTAGTCCTGATTGGCCAGACCCCAGCAGCAAGCTAAGCTACCGGTCAGAGTTATCTGGCCCCTGGTGGTCAGTGGACACCATAGCAGCTGGTTGGCTGGTCGACTGTCTGCCCCCTGGTGGTCAGTGCACGTCATAGCGAGCAGTTGAGCGGCCTTAGCATATCATTAGCATATTACGTTTTGATTGGCTGAGCGGATGACCGGACACTTAGCATATTAGGCTTTTACTATATAGGATTGGTTTTAGAGAGAGGGGAAAAGAGAGAGGGGGGGAGAGAACCATCAAGCCCTCCCTGCATTCACTGGTTGATGTGCCCCAACCGGGGACCGAACCGGCAACCCCAGCGCATCCGGACGATGCTCCAACCAGCCAGGCACCCGGCCAGGGCGGAAAACTCCTCCTTTGCCCTGAGTTACCAGAGCCCCTGCGGCCACGCAAACTGGGTTTTATTTATTTTATTTATTTATTTATTTATTTTATATATATTTTATTGATTTTTTACAGAGAGGAAGGGAGAAGGATAGAGAGCCAGAAACATCAATGAGAGAGAAACATTGATCATCTGCCTCCTGCACGCCCCCTACTGGGGATGTGCCCGCAACCAAGGTACATGCCCTTGACCGGAATTGAACCTGGGACCCTTCAGTCCGCAGGCCGACGCTCTATCCACTGAGCCACACCGGTTCTGGCCAAACTGGGTGTTAGAGGCGTCTGCACGGGCTCTCTGGTCACAAGCCACATCCACCAAAAGCCCACAGAGCGGACTCCACATGACGCCACGGCCTCCTGGAAACGGCTCAGACGGCCGCAGACATCCCCTCCCCGGTTCTTGCTGGTTCTTCCACGGACAACGTTCCCCGGCATCACGAACCACTTCAGGAATTCAATCCAGCCCCGGCCGGGAGCTCAGCCGGCCAGAGCCTCACCCCGGGACGTGGAGGTTGCGGGTTCGATCCCTGCTCAGGGCACAGAGAAGAAACCACCCGTGAATGCATCATCACGTGGAACAACGGAGTCGATGTCTCCCTCTTGCCCTTCCTCTCTCTCTACAATCAAAAAATTTAAAAAAAAAAATTCTAGATGAAACTGGTTTGGCTCAGTGGATAGAGCGTCGGCCTGCGGACTGAAGGGTCCCAGGTTCGATTCTGGTCAAGGGCATGTACCTGGGTTGCGGGCACATCCCCAGTAGGAGATGTGCAGGAGGCAGCTGATCGATGTTTCTCTCTCATCGATGTTTCTAGCTCTCTATCTCTCTCCCTTCCTCTCTGTAAAAAATCAATAAAATATATTTAAAAATAAATAAATTCTAAGTGAGGATAAAACTAGAATCCTATTCATGTTTTTTAGAAATAGCTTAATCATGGAACTGACAGGAAAAGGAAAGTTTATCTAAAACGGAACCACCACGGAAACGTTTAAGAAAGTCATTTTAGCCCTGCCTGGTGTGGCTCAGTGGATAGAGCGTCGGCCTGTGGACGGAAGGGTCCCGGGTTTGAGTCTGATGAAGGGCACGGACCTCGGTGGCAGGCTCCTCCCCGGCCCGGGCCCTGGTCGGGGCGCATGCAGAAGGCAACCCATCGATGGGTCTCTCTCACATCGATGTTTCTCTGTCTCTCCCTCTCTCCTCCACTCTCCCTAAAAATCAATGGAAAACTATCTTCGGGTGAGGCTGAACAAAAAGAAAAAAAAGAAAAGAAAGAAAAGAAAATCATTTTACCAAATTTTTATCTGAGGGGAGGTGCTGGAATGACCTTCCAATCCTATCGAATAAAAGGCTAATATGCAAATCGACCGAACACAGGACGACCGGTCGCTATGACGCGCACTGACCACCGGGGGCAGACGCTCAACACAGGAGCTGCCCCCTGGTGGTCAGTGCGCTCAGCCAGAAGCCTGGCTCACAGCTGGCAATTGCAGCGGTGGCAGCAGGAGCCTGTCTCACCTCGAGGGCAGCGCTAAGGATGCCCGCCTGCCGGCGGAGGGACCCTCCCTCCCCCCGAGTGCGTGAATATCGTGCACCAGGCCTCTAGTTACTTTAGAAATTGAAGCTGACAGAGTCATCACGCAAAGGACAGCTGGGGGAGAGGGCGTCGGGCAGTGAGCGTGGCATTAGCCCGGGTTCCCACCCACATCTCCAACGTCAGAGGTCTGACCCCGACCTCGGCCCCGTGAGAAGCTGCTGACAGCGTCGCCACGGCGACGTGCCGCCAATGTGTCACTCAGCCAGCGTCCTGAGTGGCACCGAGAATGTGGGCAGATGAGAACTGAGCCAGAAACCAGAAGATCGAGCGGGTTTTCGGGGGGCTGCCCGCACGCGGCGCCCTCTCCAGACACGGGGTTCAGAAGGCCCGGGTCCGGCGTCGGCAAATCCTGGAGACGGGTGTGCTCTTAGGAAATGAGGTTTAACCTCAGGGTGTGGGTGTGCCGATCACGCCAACAAATCTAGATGCGCTTGCAGCCCTGGCCGGTGTGGCTCAGTGGATAGAGTGTCGGCCTGCGGACTGAAGGGTCCCGGGTTCGATTCCCGGTCAGGGCACAGGCCCGAGTTGCGGGCTCCATCCCCAGTGGGGGGCGTGCAGGAGGCGGCCGGTCCATGGTTCTCTCTCATCATGGATGTTTCTCTCTCTCTCCCTCTCCCTGCCTCTCCCTGAAATCAATAAAAATGTAACAAAAACATCGAAAGCTAATTTGGCCATTTACTCTGACTTGAGTTCATCCCAAAAGGGTGGGAGGGGGAGGGGGAGAACTCTGTACTTGTAAACACACACACACACACACGCACACACACATGCACACACACCCGCATTCACACGCACACACACAGAAACACACGCATGCACGCCCACCCACACAGCCCACACACGCATGCATGCACACATGTACACACACGCACACATGCACACACCCCCACTCACACGCACACACACAGAAACACACGCATGCACACCCACGCACACAGCCCCCCACATGCATGCACACGCGTGCACAGGAACACACACGCACACATGCACATACACACACAGGAACGTGCACGCTCATACACACACGTGCCTATCCCCGCACACATGCATACACACACACTCACACATGCGCGCACACATGCACACACACAGAGTCAGGCGCACACAAAAACACAGAGAGAAACCTGCCAATTCCCAGAGGCGGGAGGGACGGCATCATCTCCTCCCCCTGAAGGGAGGGGCTCACACCCCGGGAGCCCACACCTGAGCAAACACGCAACTTGCAGGAACGCTGCTGCCTCCGGACACAGACACGGCCGCGCTGGGCACTGGGAGCCGTCGGGGGACAGACATGGGGTCCAGCCAAGCCCTCGTGGCTGAGCCACGACCTAGGAACCGGGAGGTCAGGGTTCGATCCCCGGTCTGGGCACAGGCCCCACTGTGGCTCGGTCCCCGGTGGGGGGCGGGCAGGAGGCGGAAAGACCCACAGGCCATGGGTCTGCGGCCTGGGCACCCGTGAGCGTCAGCAGGGAGGCCTGGGACCGCAGTTTCCAGTTTCTTTTATTTTTTTAATGCATTTTTTAAAATATATATATATATATATTTATTGATGTCAGAGAGGATTGGAGAGGGAGAGAGAAACATCCATGATGGGAGAGAATCATGGATCGGCCGCCTCCTGCACGCCCCCCACTGGGGTCCGAGCCCGCCACCCAGGCCTGTGCCCCACCGGGAATCGAACCCTGACCTCCTGGTTCCTAGGTCGGGGCTCAAGCTGGACGGCTTGGCTCGACCCCATTTCTGTCCAACAGCCGGAGGGCGGGCCCAGGCCGCTGCTGACGCCGCCGTGTGTCCAGGACCCGCGCCCGTGGCAGCTCTGAGCACCTGCAAGCGAAGGAACCAGGCCTCGCTCCCCCGTGCTCCCTGCCCAGCACGGCGCCCGCACCCACGGGGGCCCCCGGTGAACATCGGCCGAATGAACGGCCGTTAGAAGCGCCGTTTCTCCGGCCACGGGATGACCTGCTGATGCACACTCATCGTGGGCATGCTGTGCACACAGTGCACGTCGGAGTCACATGCCTGCCCGGCCCTGGAGCCCCTGAGCTGGAGGGAGGGGCTGTCCGGGCACCTCTGGCCCAGTCACAGACCTGGCATCGAGATCTCCCCTCCACTATCCGGGTGGTCGAGCTCCAAGCCTTCTCCTGCCAGCAGAGCTGACCACTCACCTACCCACAGGACCCTAAAGCAGCGGTTCTCAACCTTCTGGCCATTTAAACACAGTTCCTCATGCTGTGGGGACCCCCAACCATAACATTATTTCCGTGGCTCCTTCATCACTGTCATGTGGCTCCTGTGATGAATCATCATGTAAATATCTGATATGCAGGAGGGTCCTAAGCAACCCCTGTGCAAGGGTCATTCGACCACCAAAGGTGTCGCAACCCACAGGTTGAGAACCGCTACCCTAAAGCAAGCGCTCCAGCCCTAGCCGGTGTGGCTCAGTGGATAGAGCGTCGGCCTGCGGACTGAAGGGTCCCGGGTTCGATTCCGGTCAAGGCCACGTGCCCGGGTTGTGGGCTCGATCCCCAGTGTGGGGCGTGCAGGAGGCGGCTGATCCATGATTGTCTCTCATCATAAATGTTTCTGTCTCTCTCTCTCCCTCCCACTTCCTGTCTGAAATCAATAACGATATCATTTTACAAAATACAAATAAATAAATTTGCCCGGGAGAGATCGGCCGTATCTGTGCTCACAGGGGACGCCAGGCACCGAGGGCGGTTAGGGGACGGCCGCCTCCTCTCCCGGGCACCGCGCAGGCGGCTTTTCAAACCCGCTGCCTGAACGGCGTGTTGCCATAGTCACAGTCATTGCGAAAAGCAGGTGTTTCGGTTAAAATTAGCTGTTTCAAAACGGCCAAATATTTGAGATCCCTGTGCCAGCTTTAAAAAAAAAAAAGTGTTTATAAAACAACCAATCCGATGAAACTGATGCTCCCAGAACGATAACACTGGCTAGTTTCTGCGAAACATGGCCCTGGATTAGGAAAAGAAAACTGGGGTGGAGATGAGGATAAAGGTCGGGAGAGAAACATGTATGTCTGTATTCACACATATATGTACACACACACACACGTAATTTTTCTATTTCCTAACATCAACCCAGAATGAATAGAAAAAGGCGGAGCTTACGCCCTGGCCGGTGCGGCTCAGTGGACAGAGCGTCGGCCTGCGGACTGAAGGGTCCTGGGTTCGATTCCTGGTCAAGGGCACAGGCCCGGGTGGTGGGCTCCATCCCCAGTGGGGGGCGTGCAGGAGGCAGCCGATCCCTGATCCTCTCTCATCATGGATGTTTCTCTCTCTCTCCCTCTCCCTTCCTCTCTGACATCAATAAAAAAATATATATTTTTTTTTAAAGGAGGAGCTTCAAACAGCCCAGGAAACACAGGTCTGCTTAATACTAGCAAAGTCCTGCGTCTGGAAGCCTTGGTCCCGTTGACTGGGGGTGACTGTCATAAGTGAGGGCTTTTTTTTTTTTTAACATATATTCTTATTGATTTTAGAGAGGAAAGGAGAGAGAGCTAGAAACATCCATGATGAGAGAGAATCACTGACCAGCTGCCTCCTGCACGGCCCCTACTGGGAATGGAGCCCGCAACCCGGGCACGTGGCCTTGACCGGAATCGAACCCGGGACCCTCCAGTCCGCAGGCCGACGCTCTATCCACTGAGCCACACCGGCCAGGGCGGTGACGGCCTTTGTCCCGCGAGCTGAGCCCTGACGGTTCCTTCTCTCGTGACCGTCCAAGGGCAGGACGGTGCCCGTGAGGCCTGCGAACGGAGACGTGCCCTGGAGCGTCAGAAAAGCCTGCGAATCGATGTCAGTGACAGGAACCCTAGTGCGGTTACATTAAAAATAAACATAAATGAGGCCAGAGCGATTTTATTCCTGGGCCCAGCTACCTCCGCTGACCCTATTAAACCCAGCGAAGTAGGTCTGCGCTGCTCCTCTGGAAAGACGAGGGCTGTGGCCCTGACCGGTGTGGCTCAGTGGATAGCGCATCGGCCTGAAGGGTCCCGGGTTCGATTCCGGTTAAGGGCATGGACCTGGGTTTTGGGCACATCCCCAGTGGGGGGCGTGCAGGAGGCAGCTGATCGATGTTTCTCTCCCATCGATGTTTCTGACTCTCTATCCCTCTCCCTTCCTCTCCGTAAATAATCAATAAAATATATTTTATAAAAAGACCAGGGCTGTTTTAAAAATGAATTGAGCAACCTGGGGCTCTGGGACAGCGTGACGCTGGCAAAGGCCTGTGCCCAAGCCCTGAGCCGGGCCACGGCGGGCACAGGCCTGGGAGAGATTGGCAGTGTCAGTGTCCACACACAGGTCCCTCACGCTGTCCCCCAACGCTTCTGGGGGGAAAAAGGCAGCAGAATTCACTTCCAGTCACCTGCTGGAGGAGGAACCCTGGCCGGTGTGGCTCAGTGGATAGAGCGTCAGCCTGCGGACTGAGGGGTCCCAGGTTCGATTCCAGTCAAGGGCACATGCCAGGAGTTGCGGGCTCGATGCCCAGTGGGGGGCGTGCAGGAGGCGGCCGATCCATGATTCTCTCTCATCATGGATGTTTCTAGCTTTTTCTCCCTCTCCCTTCCTCTCGGACATCAATAAAAAATATATTTTAGCCCTAAAATAAATGGATAGAGCGTCGGCCTCCAGACTGAAGGGTCCCGGGTTCGAATCCGGTAAAGGGCATGTACCTGGGTTGCGGGCACATCCCCAGTGGGGGGTGTGCAGGAGGCGGCTGATCGATGTTTCTCTCTCATCGATGTTTCTAGCTCTCTGTCCCTCTCCCTTCCTCTCTGTAAAAAATCAGTAAAATATATATATATATATATATAATTAAAAAAGGAACCCTGAACTTGATCTTAGAGACAGAGAGGGAAGAGGTGAAGAGGCCGCCATGGAAAGTGAAAGACTTCAGGGGAGGTTTTGAAATGTTACAAGTCAACACCTTAAATACAGGAAAATGTCAACAGCAGCTACTGCTTAACCAAGAGGGAAAAGGTGCCCTGGCCGTTGTGGCTCAGGGGATAGAGCGTCGGCCTGTGGACTGAAAGGTCCCAGGTTCGATCCCGGTCAGGGCACAGGCCCGGGTGGCGGGCTCGATCCCCAGTGGGGGGCGTGCAGGAGGCGGCCGGTCCATGATTCTCTCTCATCGTGGATGTTTCTGTCTCTCTCTCCCTCTCCCTTCCTCTCTGACATCAATAAAGGTATATATTTTTTTAAAAAACCCACAAATGTATTTTTTTTTAAAAAAAAGAGGGAAAAACATGCCAGTTAACTGGGTGACTAGCTGGTTAGCGCCACCCGAGTAGGTAGCGAAAGAGATCTGGGGAGGAGCTCGCATTGTCCTGAAAATTGCGTCTGCGAGAATCGAGTGCAAGACACAATGGCCTTTTTTTTTTTTTCTCCATAATCAAGGTTACAGATTTCTGGCTTTGCTCTTCGTTTTATTCTGTGTGTCCCTTTCAGATAATTCTTTTAAAAAATATATATATTTTATTGATTTTTTACAGAGAGGAAGGGAGAGAGATAGACAGTTAGAAACATCGATGGGAGAGAAACATCGATCAGCTGCCTCGTGCACGCTCCCCACCGGGGATGTACCCGCAACCCAGGTCCATGCCCTTGACCGGAATCGAACCCGGGACCCTTCAGTCCGCAGGCCGACGGTCTATCCACTGAGCCACACCGGTTAGGGCTTCAGTTGATTCTTTGTGATCTCCATGGCCTACCTGAGCGATAAACTCCAGCATCGCTCATGGAAACCCACTGGAGACAAATGAGGTCGAATTCCTACGGACAGGCAGGGCTGTCATTAGCGTTTCTAGTTGGCCTTTCTCAACCCAAATACTTCCTGAACCTGAGCGATCCAGACGGCAGAGACAAGGAGGGGGAGAGGGCCGAACATTCATCTTTTTTAAAAATATATATATATTTTATTGATTTTTTACAGAGAGGAAGGGAGAGGGAGAGAGCGTTAGAAACATCGATGAGAGAGAAACATCCATCAGCTGCCTCCTGCACATCTCCTACTGGGGATGTGCCCGCAACCCAAGTCCATGCCCTTGACTGGAATCGAACCCGGGACCCTTCAGTCCCCAGGCCGACACTCTATCCACTGAGCCACACCGGTCAGGGCGTCATTCATCTTTTAACGACCTTGATCCTTTAATGCGCGCCGGACCTCAGAGAGAAAACACCAGCTCTCTTGGCCATTTCAAAACATGCACAGAGCCCACCGCTTTAAGACTTTGCAAATTCAGGGGAACGAAACAGTCTTTGTTTTAGGGGACGCGGGCTTAAAGCCATGTGACACGTCGAACTGGACGCTCTGGTGACAAAGACGGCCACTCCTGCGGACTGAAGGGTCCCGGGTTCGATTCCGGTCAAGGGCATGTACCTGGGTGGCGGGCACATCCCCCGTGGGGGGCGTGCAGAAGGCGGCTGATGGATGTTTCTCTCTCATCGATGTTTCTAACTCTCTATTCCTCTCCCTTCCTCTCTGTAAAAAAAATCAATAAAATATATTTTTAAAAAATACAGACGGCCATTCAACAGTGCATGTGGCTGTCCGTTCCCCCTCACACATTCGGTGAGAGGTCTTCCTTTTCAGATCTGTGGGAACCCCAAGGGTTTAGGCCGCACAACCAACCCCAAGAAATAGGGGACCCGAGCAAACGCAAAGCACATAGCAGTTTCTCTGCACAGGACGAGCTGGGAAGGAATCTGTTGTACGTCAGTGAAAAAAAAAAAAATTGTCCAAAACATCCCTAGCTTCAGCAACACCATCCGCTCCTCTCCCCGCCTTTTTTCTCAAAAAATGTCTGCAGAAGCGAAAGCTACCTTCCCACAACTGCAAACTTTTCCGTTCACCAAGCGTCCTTCCAACACACAGCCAACCAGAGCCTGTCGTACAAGATCAAGGTCACAGCCATAAACCTCTGGCCCGCAATCGCGCTGGGATTCTAGGAAGTTCTTAACACTTGGCAGAACGCCGGTCCCGCCACTAAAAATAAAAATAAAAAATCTAAAACCCTTGCCCTGGCCAGTGTGGCTCGGTGGATAGAGCGTCGGCCTGTGGACTGAAGGGTCCTGGGTTCGATTCCGGTCAAGGGCACGTGCCTGAGTGGCAGGCTCCATCCCCAGTGGGGGGCGTGCAGGAGGGAGCTGATCCATGATTCTCTCTCATCATGGATGTTTCTCTCTCTCTCTCCCTCTCCCTTCTTCTCTGAAACCAATAAAAATATATTTTAGCCCTGACCGGTGTGGCTCAGTGGATAGAGCGTCAGGCTGTGGACTGAAGGATCCCGGGTTCGATTCCGGTCAAGGGCACAGGCCCGGGTTGTGGGCTCGATCCCCAATGGGGGGGCCGTGCAGGAGGCAGCCGATGCATGATTCTCTCTCATCATGGATGTTTCTCTCTCTCTCTCCCTCTTCCTTCCTCTCTGAAATCAATAGAAATATATTTTTAAAATATGTAAAGGGTGTCCCAAAATTCACGCAAGATTTGAATTCTGCGTGAGCATTAACAACAACACAAAACAAAAGCCTAATTTGACTCGGCTGATTGAATCAGATTCTCATATCTGTTGCCCCTGGATGCCAATCCCATTGGATGAGCATCCCCAAGGACCAATGATGGCCCAGGAGCAGGGACCAGGAAGACCCATGAAGACCGCGGCTTTGCGTCTGTGCCAGCAAAACCGGGGAGGCCATTGACCCGAAGTGCTATTCCATACATAACCCTAGACTGTGTCCTTTATGAATCACTAAAAAATTTACAATTTTTAATGACAAACCTGTGTTTTCTCTCAAAATCACTTCTTGCGTGAATTCTGGGACACCCTTTATATACTTTTTTAAAAAACCTAGAACCCTCTAGAATCGTGAGTAGCCGGATCTGAACAGACCTGACCCCATTAAAGAGGCGACAGGGCCTCAGCTGACGGACGGCTAACGGCACAGAACGTCCGGGACTCCTCGGGGAGAGACAGGCCGAGAACACTCTGGGCGAGACTTGCCCTTCCTGAGTTCAAGGCTGCTGGGGAAGGAACCGGAGGGAGAGGTAGGCAGGGCCGAGGGCTGGGAACACGGCAGCCCCCTCCCCGGAGATGAGGCCTGCTCCGTCCCCCACACCCAGCAGCCCGCCTGCCACCGCCCAGTGACCCACAGCGCACAATGACCGCCCACAGCCGTCTGAGAAACATAACACTTTAATAGATGAAATAAATACTCCAGTACATGCAAGGTACAAACTTGACATTGGAGGGAGGGAGGGGGGGGGGAGGCGGAGAATCACTCTAGTGTCAATCAGAAAAATAAAACACAAGCTCACAGTCGCTCCCCCCCGACCCCCTCCGTTTGCACATCACCTGGCGAGCTCAGACTCTCTCTCCACACCAAGTCGACGCCTCATCCAACGGAGAAAATAAAAAAATCAACAACATATAAAAAAAAAAGGGGGGGGGTGAATAGCTACATCCATGTCTAAGGAGTGCGAACTGAGGTAACCTTTCTTTTCATCAGGAAACAAAACAAAAAAAGGACCAAAAAAAGAAATGAACTCATGACCTCCTTCCTGCCCAAGGAACGAATCAGGTTTGGGTGAGGGGCTCCCGGAGAGGAGCTGGGGGTGCGGTGGGGGGACCCCTGCCAGGGCAGCCAGCACCCCCTCTCCCCGCATCTCCACATCCCTGCAGCGTGGGCTGCTGGGCTGGGGGGGTGGGGGGGGCCAGGTGCGTGCGCGTAAAAATAAATCAGATCCACGGTTCTGGCTTCTGGAAGATCCCTCTGGAGCATCTAACGTGGAGGGGAAGGTGGAGGGTGTGTGTGGGGGGGTGTGGGGGAGCTTCACCTGCGATTTCTTTGGTATAAATTGAGAGGGGCAGACGATAAGCATCTTCCTTTATTCCAGGGGGGCGGGGAGGGGAAGGGAAGGGAGTGGGGAGCAGGGGGGGCAAAGGGGGGGTGCTAATTCACAGAATTGGAATTCACTGGCGGTAAAGTCCGGGGCGAAGACCTCTCCCTCAAAGCCTGAGACAGCAGCGCGCACCCCTCGGCCACGGCGCAGGCCGAGTGCCGCAGCCGCTCGCGGTGGTCCGTTATCTTGGCGCCGCCGTCGGGGTGCAGCGCCAGATCCCTGAGGCATTGGGTCAGGAGCACGCAGGCCGACACCACGCTCATGGCGCCGCCCAGGATGGCCATCTGCACCGCCTTGCCCTCGGCGCTCAGGGCGGCCGCGCGCCCCAGGAACTGCGGCTCCGTGGCGAAGCCCACGAGCGCGCCCACCGCCTGCGCCAGGGGCCCGCAGAAGAGCGCGCAGCGGCCGCGGGCCAGCTCGCTGGGCGCCGCCTTGACCTCGCGCACGCAGGCCAGCAGCGCCGACGCGCTGGTGCTCATGCACTTGACGCCCAGCTTGAACTGCTCGCGCGCGAAGCGGTCCCGCGACCGGTCGCTGGCCAGGGCGCACGCGTCCGTCAGGAACTTGAGGTTGCGCGACAGGCCCTGCGACACCTCGAGCAGCAGCTGCGGCGTCAGGTCGGCCAGCGGCGTGGCGCGCAGCGTGGCGCAGCCCTGCTCCACCTCGTGCCGGCAGCGCGTCACCCGGTAACGGTCCACCAGCCCCGGTTGCGCGGGCTGGGCCCCCGGCGTGGCCACGGCCGCCAGGTAGGCCGCGTGCGCCGAGCACTCGGTCAGCGACACCACCAGGTCCCCCAGCTCCTGCAGGCTGTCCCCCGCCTCGCCGAAGCGGCCCATGTTCAGCTGGCTCTGCACGTCGTGGGTGAGGATGGACAGCCCCTTGGTGCGCGCGATGATGGTGTCCCGGCACTGCTCGAAGGACTCTGCGGCGGCGCCGGCACCGACGGCAGCGGAGGAGGAGGAGGAGGAGGAGGAAGAGGAGGAGGAGGCCGCGCCGTCGAAGAGCACGGGCCGGGCCTCGCTGGACAGCAGGAGCAGGTCGGCCACCAGCTGCATCTTGCCCTTGCACTGGTCACACACGGCCACCAGCCGTTTCCGCGGCTGCGAGCTGGTGGTCCCCCCGACGGCGCCGCTCGTAGGAGCCGGAGAAGCCGCCGCCTCGCCGCTGGGCTGCCCCGCGCTGCCGCTAGCCATGGCGCCCGGGGGGCACTGGCATGCCGCTGGGGACCCCGCTACCGCCGCCGCTGCCGCTGCCCCTGCCGCCGCCCGCGCGGCCGTCGCGTCTCAGCTGGCCGGGGCCGCGGTGCCGTCCGCGCACCATCATGCCATCCACCGCCGCGGGCGGAGGGCGCGGGCCGGTGGTGGCGGCGGGGGCGCGCCCACGGGCCGGGGGACGCAGGAGGCTCTTCCAGGCGCGGGAAGGGGCTGCGGTGTTGGGCCTCCGGCCTCCGGCTGGACGTGCAGGAACCATGAACCGGGCGCCGCCAACTCACAGCGCGCGCTCCTCGGAGCCGGGCTGCCAGGAAAGTCCCTTCGCCGGGGCCGCCGCCGCCGCCGCCTTCCTGGGCATGGCCCGGCCCAGCCGCCGGGAGGGGAAGCTGGGAGTTGTCTTTCCTTCCTTCCTTCCTTTCTTTGAAATCCAAATCCCTTCCTCGGGGAGGAGCGCGGGCGCGCGGCGGGCCCCGGGCGGGCTCAGCTGTCAGCCTCCGCGGCTCGGCGGTGCACGTGGGCTCCGGGAGCCGCGATCCCGCGCGGCGGCGGCACGTCCCCGCGACGGTGGCCCGGCCTGGCGCTGGGGGGACGCGCGGCCTCCGCGGCGCATCTCCCGTCCCCCCCGGGTCTCGGGAAGCGGCCCGGCGGCGGCGGGGGCCGAGGGTGTGGCCGGCGCGGCCGAGTCAGTCGGGCGGCAGCTGCACGGAGGAGCACGGAGGCCGCCCGCTCGCCTTCCGTCCGTCCGTCCGCCCGCCACGCCACGCCCGGCGGCCCTTCCCGCCTCGCGACTCACAGCGCGCGGCCCGGCGCCCGGGCGGCACGCCCTCCGGCCCCGATCGCCCCGCGGCCCGCAGCTGGCGACCGTGGGCGCGAGTCCATGCCCCGCGCGTCCTCTCCGCGGGCCCTGCGCATCGGACGGGGCGTCCTCGGCGCGCGCGCGTGTCCCCGGCGGCGGCCAAACTCACAAGGTCCCCGCGGCGCGGCGGCCACCCGCCCGGGCCCCGGCTTCTGCCATTTTTTGCCAAACCTCCAACTTCCGAGCGAGCCGGGGAGACGGGAAGGAAGGGCGGGGGCCGCGAGGCGCGGGGGGACGCCGCCTCCTCCCCGCTCGGCACCTCGGAGCGCGCGGTCCTGGGCGCGCCGCCCGCCCGATCGCCGGCCGCCGGAGGCTCCCCTGGTCCCGGCCGGCCTCGCCCCCGCCGCCGCCTCCCGGGAGCCTATAGAAAGCTTTTGTGTGGCGTCACCGCCTTTCGTTTAAATTCCGCTTCCTCCTCTCGCCTGCCCCCGCCCCCTCGCCGCTGCCGGATGCTTGCGCGATGCGCTGCTCCTCCCCCGGGAAGCGGGCGGACGCCACCGCCCATCGCGGAGGGAGGCCGGCGCCGGGGCCGGGGCCGGGGCCGGCCGGGGGGTCCCGGGCCTTCCCCGCTGTCCGGGGGAGGGAGGCCGCGGGGGGCCGGGGCTCTGCGCTGCGCGCGATCGGGGGAGTCGGGGCGCCGCCGCCGCCGCCGGTTGGCCTTACGTAAGCGCTCGGCCGGGCTGGGGCCCCGCGCGCCGTCCCCGCCCTGGGAGCCGGTCTCAGCGGTGACCTGTTTTCTGGAGCAGCGGGAGGAGGGCCCGGTGCCATCCCCTGGGACTTGCGGGGGCCGGTCCCCGCGCTTGGCGGGACCGCGGCCGGTTTTCCAAGCGCCCCCTCCCCCGCAACCTCCCCCCCACCCAGTCCTTTATGTGGTTGCTCCTCTTCCCGGGGCGGGATCTGAGGGGCGAGGGGGCGGGGGCGCACCGGACGCGGAGGCCCAGGAGCGCGGCCGGGTCCCCCTAGAACTCGGCGCGTCTCTTGGGCACTTAGCGCGCGGGCTCTGCGCGCCCCTCCCCGGGGGCACGCTCTCCCTCCTCCCTTCCTCCCTCCGTCCCTCCCGCCCAGGACCCGGTTTCTGATCTGACTGCAGAGTCCTTGGCTCCTGAGCTGACCCGGTCAGCGAGCGCCACGGGGCTGGTGCACTTTGCCCTCCCGTGACCCCCGGGGCTCGGCCACTTTTATGGGGTGACTGAGGCCAAGCCCCTTTTCTCCTAGGAAAACTGCTGCGCGGTGCCTGGCATGCCTTCCCCGGGTCAGGAGGGTGGCGCCCGGCCAGGCGAGGAGCCCCCCCCCCCCCACCTCTTCTCAGGCCGTGTTTTCTAGAAACTGGTTGAAGCGCCTGGGCTTTCCGCCCAGCCAAGGGCCCCACCTCCAGGGCCTGAAACCAGCGGGCCCTTGGGTGCCCAGCCCACACGGTGGCTGGGTGTGGGCAGCCCCCGGTCATGTGTGTTCCTCCCTCCCCTTCTAGGGTGGGGAGTCACCCTTTCGGCCAGTTGCCATCTATATATATACAAGCCTAACCCACTGGAGTGACCAGTGCTATGGCCGTCTCTATGATGCTCAACGAAGGACCTGCCCCCTGGTGGTCAGTGTGCTCCCTTGACCCCTCCCCCAACCCCCTCCCACCGACGGAGAGACCCCCCCCAACACACACACACACACACACACACACACACACACACACCCTGTGCACGAATTCGTGCACCGGGCCCCTAGTTGTTACATATAAGGAGGATGACTTTGCAATTTATCTTCCAAACTGAAACACCCTGAGCCCTGCTCTTAATAAACTCATCGGGAGCAGCAGATGCAAAACCCGAAGTCACCGACTTGCAAAGTCTGCTTTGCTACCATCCAGACCCTGGCTGAGCCTTTGGGGTGTGCAAACCAAGGCCGATAAAACACCGTTTTTTGAACGGGCAGCTGATCTTATTTTGGGGGCGGGGGGGACAGCGGGATACACCAAGCTCTTCCCATGGCTGCCCAGGAGTCGCACCTGGGTCCGATCTAGGCCCAAAAACGCTCTGAGGAAGAAGTCAAACCCGTCCCTCCGTGAAACTGCATTGGAATAGGGATTCCCCTCCTGCCCCCGCCCCCACTCCCCCACCCAAAGCCACCGGTGCCCCAGGGTCCTATTTAGTTCCCTTTCCTTCAATGTTTGCAACCTGGTCTGTTGTTGCTGGAGAGCTCCTACCCCAACAATGAGCTGTCACTCAGGCTGCCCCACTGTATTCAGTGATGTTTGGTTGAACCTTAAAATTTTTTAAAAAATATATCTTTATTAACTTCAGAGAAGAGGGAGAGGGAGAGAGAGACAGAAACATCAATAATGAGAGAGATGCCGAAACCGGTTTGGCTCAGTGGATAGAGCGTCGGCCTGTGGACTGAAAGGTCCCAGGTTCGATTCCGGTCAAGGGCATGTACCTTGGTTGCGGGCACATCCCCAGTGGGGAGTGTGCAGGAGGCAGCTGGTCGATGTTTCTCTCTCATCAATGTTTCTAACTCTCTATCTCTCTCCTTTCCTCTCTGTAAAAACTCAATAAAATATATTTAAAAAAAAAAATAATGAGAGAGAATCACGGATTGGCTGCCTCCTGCACGTCCCCCACTGGGGACCAAGCCCGCAACCCGGGCCTGTGCCCTTGACCGGAATCGAACCTGGGACCCTTCAGTCCACAGGCCGATGCTCTATCCACCGAGTCACACCAGTTAGGGCTCAACATAAAATTTTGAGCCTGGCCGTGTAGCTCAGTGTCGACCTAGGAACCAGGAGGTCACGGTTCTATTCTGATCAAGGGCACAGGCCCCGGTTGCAGGCTCGATCCCCGGTGGGGGGCATGCAGGAGGCAGCCGATCCATGATTCTCTCTCATCATGGATGTTTCTCTCTCTCCCTTCCTCTCTGAAATCAATCAAAAGATACTGTTTAGAATTTGATAGCATTGCTTTCTCGGTCCTCCCTGCTTCATTTCTCAGAGCAACTCCCGGACTGATCCTCCCTTTACTTTCTGCCACCGGCCGTTCACGTCACAGACTGGGCACCTTCCATGTGCCAGGCCCTGGACTAGGCACGCAAGAATTACCACGGCTCTACCCCTTCTGGGGAGTCGAGTTCAGAGAGGGCAACAGACTCGCAAGAGTCACACAGCAAGGAGCCCCAGTCTCACCATGGCAACAGTGAGCACGTGGAGTATAGGACCTACAGCAGAGCTAAGGCAGCTCACCGTCCAGTCCGCTGGCCACTTGGCAGGGTCACGTGACCCATTCTGACCCAAGAGATCAGGTGGGATGAGGTGATGGGCGGCCTGGGATTCTCAGCCCCCCCCCCCCCCCCGCTGTTCCTCCCCCAGGCCCTGTGTTCTGGATGCTTCTGCTGAACGGTGTGGAGCGTCCACAAGCCTGTGTGATGTGGAGCAGACCTTTTGACCTGCATTGGACTTGACACGTGAGCAAAAGGTAAATTCAGTGTTAAGCTGCTGAGATCTGAGGGTTGTTGTTGTAGCATTTAAAAAAAAAAAATATATATATATATATATATATATATATATATATATATATATATATATATATATAGATTGATTTCAGAGAGGAAGGAAGAGGGAGAGAAGGATAGAAACATCAATGATGAGAGAGAATCATCGATAGGTTGCCCCCTGCACGCCCCACCCTGGGGATCAAGCTCGCAACCCAGGCCTGTGCCCTTGGCCGGAATCAAACCCAGGACCCTTCAGTCTGCAGGCCGACGCTCTATCTACTGAGCCAAACCAGCCAGGGCTTAAATATATTTTTATTGATTTCAGAGAGGGAGAGGGAGAGAGAAATAGAAACATCCATGATGAGAAAGAATCATGGACAGGCCGCCTCCTGCAACTCCCCCACTGGGGATCAAGCCCACAACCGGGGCCTGTGCCCTTGACCGGAATCGAACCTGGGACCTTTCAGTCCGCAGGCCGATGCTCTATCCACTGACCCACACCAGCCAGGGCTGAAATTAGACTTTTTTTCTTCTATCTTGCTGAAGAGAACAATATCAATCAATATTTTGGACGCATCAGTGTGTTTATGTGCCTCTTTGCATTTGAAAATACAGCGGATTTAACATATCACTGCTTAGGGTTTCCTTAAAACAGGGATAGTATCCTATCTAATAAAAGGCTAATATGCAAATCAACCAAATGGCAGAATGACAGGTTGCTATAATGCACACTGACCACTAGGGGGCAGACGCTTAATGCAGGAGCTGCCCCCTGGTGGTCAGTGAACTCCCAAATGGGGCGCGCCGCTCAGCCAGAAGCCAGGCTCCTAAGCCATCAGTCGGACATCCCCCCGAGGGTTCCTGGGCTGCTAAAGGGCTCAGGCTGGGCTGAGGGAACCCCCACCTCCCCCCCACCCCCAGTGCACAAATGTCGTGCACCAGGCCTCTAGTTATCACCATATTACCTTCAGGTCCTGGTCTCCTGTGATCTGGGTGTTGCTTATCTCCCCTGCTAGTCTGCAAGCTCTTCAGGGCAGGGACCCTGTTGTAGTCACCTTTCCATCAGGGCCTCAGCTGGGTCTTGGTTGTCAGTAGGCCCTTATTAAATAAACTAGAGGCCCAGAGCATGAAATTCGTGCATGGGGGGGGGGGGTCCCTCAGCCCGGCCTGCGCCCTCTCCAATCTGGGACCCCTCAGGGGATGTCCAACTGCTGGTTTAGGCCCGATCCCTGTGCAGACATCCCTCTCGCAATCCAGGACCACTGACTCCTAACCACTCACCTGCTTGCCTGCCTCGCGCCCAACTGCCCTCCCCTGCAGGCCTGGTCGTCCCCATCTGCCCTCCCCTGCAGGCCTGGTTGCCCCAATGGCGCCCTCCCCTGCCAGCCTGGTCATCCCCATCTGCCCTCCCTTGCAGGCCAGTTTGCCCCCATCTGCCCTCCCCTGCCAGCCTGATCTCACCCCCAATGGCCTCTGCTTCAGCCCCCACCACCATGGCTTTGTCCGGAAGGAAGTCGGATGGCTGGAAGATGGCCGGATGACCCGGTCTAATTAGCATATTACCCTTTGATTCGTATAGATTCTCAGAGAGTTGAACCGAGTCAAGTTCCAAATGCCGAAACGGTAAAAATGCAATCAATCCAGATGTGTTCCCATCACTGGGTTCTAAGATGAATCCCCTCCTTGGGCAAAAGTGAGCAGCCCTGGAATGTTGTATACCATCCCAGCAATTTCTCCAAGTCACAAAGTGACTTTTTTTTTTCTTCTGGCTACCTGGGACTCCCAGCACTTCGGCCCCTGCCTTTGGCAGCTGGCAGAATGAATGAACAGGGTGACCCCGCCCAGCGGAGCACGTGATGGGCCACAGCTGTGCGTGTTTCTTAGCATGACGGCACCAGGAGGGGCTCTGAGCCACTGGGTGGAGCAGTTCGCCCTGGGGAGAAAGCTTGTGACATTTCCCTGATGATTTAAAAAAAGAAAAGGGGAAGAAAAAAAAACCCACCTCTTTTCCTTATGAGTTGTTCTGTTCAAGGTCAGTAGAAAATGTTGCCCCAGCCCTGGCTGGTGTGGCTCAGTGGATAGAGCGTCGGCCTGCGGACTGAAGGATCCCGGGTTCCATTCCAGTCAGGGCACAGGCCTGGGTTGCGGGCTCCATCCCCAGTAAGGGGCGTGCAGGAGGCAGCTGATCAATGATTCTCTCTCATCATGGATGTTTCTCTCTCCCTCTCCCTTCCTTTCTGAAATAAATAAAAATATCTATTTTTAAAATATATTTTGATTCTTTACAGAGAGGAAAGGAAAGGGATAGAGAATTTGAAACATCAATGAGAGAGAAGCATCCATCAGCTGCCTACTGAATGCCCGCTACTGGGGATGTGCCCGCAATCCAGGTACATGCCCTTGACCAGAATCGAACCTGGGACCCTTCAGTCCGCAGGCCGACGCTCTATCCACTGAGCCAAACTGGCTAGGGCAATAAAAATCTATTTTAAAGCCCTGACCGGTGTGGCTCAGTGGATAGAGCGTCGGCCTGAGGACTGAAGGGTCCCGGGTTCGATTCCCATCAAGGGTACATGCCTGGGGGTGCAGGCTCCATCCCCAGTGTGGGGCGTGGAGGAGGCAGCCAATCAGTGATTCTCTCTCATCATTGATGTTTCTATCTCTCCCTCTCCCTCCGTCACTGAAATCAATAAAAATATATTGGGGGGAAAAAATAAACAATTCAATAAAAATTGGCCAAAGAATCCATGAAAATATGTTTCTGTAAAGACTTGGAAGATCTCGGGGTTATTTCAATGCAACACTTAAAAACAAACAACAAAAAATAAGTACGACAGACTGGGTGGCTTAAGAACGTTAACGTAAAAAAACCATTGAAACCTGAAGAATTTCTGTGAGTTTATTTGAGCCAAACTGTCGACAGTTGCCAGGCAGCAGAACCTCAACGGATTGAGATAAAGCTCCGGAGAATGGGGGTTCCATCTGTGTTTACACGTTGCGATGAAAGGAGGGACATAGGGGGGTGACATGAGATCCATTGGGGATGGAGGAGGGAGGCGGGAGCAAGCAACGCGGGGAACCCCTGGGATTGGATAAAAGGTAAAGTGATGGACACACGCTTAGGTGGGAGCGGGGACCATGAACATGACAACGAGAGGATCTGCGGTCTCTGTCCTGCCCCCAGCACATCAGGCTCTGCCCCGAGGGGTCCGGACAAAGGGACGTTACCAGGCACCCAGACATTTCAGGGTGTGTGATCACAGAGGCAAAAAGGCAGACGGGCCCCGTGAAGGCACAGGCTGCCCTTGTCAGGGAAGATGCCGGCCTAGGAGGTGACCCCCCACCACTGCTGCTAGTTCAAGTTTAACGTCAGCCCCTCCTGTGGGGTGACCTGAGGTCTCTGGGTCTGCAAGGCCACCCGCCGGCCCCCCCTGAGCTGTCGGGTCAGCACGTGGCCCCTTTCGTCCACGAGCGACAAAATGTGTCTTCTCACTGTCCTGGGGGCCAGAAGCTCCGGATCAAGGTGTGGGCGGGGCTGGCTTCGTCTCAGACCTCCCTCCCGGGCTCCCTGTGTCTTCACGTGTCTCCCCCGTCCATGACAACAGCCAATCTCCTCTTCTTATGAAGGCGCTGGTCCTGCCCGACTGGCATGGCTCCGTGGTTGGGTGCCAACCTAGGTCATTGTCGATTCCCGGTCAAGGGCACATGCCTGGATTGGGGGCTCGATCCCCAGTAGGGGGAGGAGCAGGAGGCAGCCGATCCATGATTCTCTCTCCTCATTGATGTTTCTCTCTCTCTCTCCGCTCTAAAATCAATTTAAAAATATATAGTTTTTTAAAAAGACACTTGTTGCCCTGGCTGGTTTGGCTCAGTGAATGGAGCGTCAGCCTGCGGACTGAAGGGTCCCGGGTTCGATTCCTGGTCAAGGTTACATGCCCGGGGTGTGGGCTTGATCCCCAGTAGGGGGTGTGCAGGAGGCGGCCGATCCATGATTCTCTCTCATTATTGATGGTTCTCTCTCTCTCAAATCAAAAATTTTGCAAGGAAGCAGCAGGACTGCCATTTAAAATATTTTTTAAAAGAAAGACACTTATCCTATTGGATTAGGGCCCCATCCTAACAACTCCATGTTAATTATCTCTTTAAAGACCTCCTCTCCAAATACAGTCGCATCGTGAGGTCCTGGGGTTCAGGGCTTCCCCCTGTAAAAGGTGGAGGGATGCAATCCAGCCCATAACACAAGGCACCAATGAAGAGGTTTGTTTTGGCTTTTTTTTTTTTTTTTTTTTGGTCATAATACAAAATTTATTAATATTAGTAAATGTCCAGCAGTAGGAGTCATAGAGAAATAAACGATTGGAATATTAGTACCACACCACAGAGTAGCTCCCGTCTAAAGAATAAAATCCTTGCTCTGGCCGGTATGGCTCAGTGGCTAGAGTGTAAGCCGGTGGAATGAAGGGTCCCGGGTTCGAATCCCGGTCCAGGGCACCTGCCCGGGTTGCGGGTTCGATCCCCATTGGAAGGCGTGCAGGAGGCAGCCGATCCATGATTCTCTCTCACATCCATGTTTCTCCCTCTCCCTTCCTCTCTGACATCAATAAAAAAAAAATATTTTTAAAAATTTTGCAAGAAAGCAGTAGGGCCTGCCATTTCAAAAGTCGAATTTCAAAGCGCCTGGGCCCGGCACCTTTTTTAAGAAACAAAAAGTGAGTGATTCAGCCTCGAAAACGATGCGTCAGTCCGAGTCCACGTGAGAAGAAACACTGCAGCGAAATTAAAATTGGAAAGTAAAAGAAAAATTACAACATGCTTTTCCGAGTTCCAGAGCTGACAGGCGTCTCTTGAGAGCAGGGGCCATGGAATCCTCTAGAAGTAATTTTTTGGGTCATGTTAAAGTTTTTTTGATCCCGAGAGCTGACAGTATTTGAGAGCGGGTGGCATGGGATCCTCTGTGAGTCATTTTGGGGGTTTTGAGGGTTACATTATTTTTTTTAAAAAAATATATATATATATTTTTATTGATTTCAAAGAGGAATGGAGAGGGAGGGAGAAACATCATGGCTGAGAATCATGGATCGGCTGCCTCCTCCACGCCCCCTACTGGCGATCGACCCAGGCACGTTCCGCCGCCAGGAACCGAACCTGGGACCCTTGGGTCCGCAGACGGACGCCCTACCCACTGAGCAACACCGGCCAGCGCTGCGGGGTTATTTTAAAGCTTTTTGGAGCCCGAGAGGCGACAGGAATACCTGGGAGCTGGGGGCATGGAATCCTCTAGAAGTCATTGTTGGGGGTTAGGGGTTATTTTATTATTTTTAAAAAATATATTTTAATGGATTTCAGAGAGGAAGGGAGAGGGAGAGAGAGAATCCCGGATCGGCCGCCTCCTGCACGCCCCCTAGTGGGGATGGAGCCCGCGACCCGGCCATGTGCCCTGACCGGGTATCGAACCCGGGACTCTTCGGTCCGCAGGCCGGCGCCCTACCCACTGAGCCACACCGGCCGGGGCTGGGGGGTGGGGGGGTTCCTTTAAAGCTTTTTGGAGCCCGAGAGGCGACGGGAATCTCCGAGAGCCGGCGGGACCGAGCCCCCTCGGCCAGGACCCTCTGGGGAAGCCGCTCAGAGTCAGAAAACCTCTCCGGGGCGATGGCCGGAGGCCGAGGCGGCGCCCACTCACCTCGCGGGCGGGACGCGCGGTCTCGCGAGGCGCTGCGAGGGCTCCCCGAGGCCCCGAGGCAGCTCTAGGCCCGGGCCCTCTCGCTGGAGGGGGAAAGGCCGTCCTCTGGCGGAAAACGGGCGGGAGCGCAGGCTGAGGCCGCCCCTCCGCCCCGCGCGCGCCGCTGCCGGTCTAGGGGAGGGACCTCGGGGCGGGGAAAGATGGCGGCGGGGCGGGGCCTGATAGGTCAGCGCGCCTCGGGGGGGCGGGGCCGCGAAGAGGCGTGGAGGGAAGCAGGCGCAGGTCCGGCTTCCGGAAAGGGGCGTTCGGAGGGCGGGGCCGGCGTCTCGGGGCAGGTCCGACTTCCGGAAAGGGGCGTTCGGGGCGGGGCCGACGGCTCGGGGAAGATCTGGCTTCCGGAAAGGGGCGTTCGGGGGCGGGGCCAGAGGCTCGCGCAAGCGCGGTGCGGCGGCAGCAGCGGCGAAGATGGCGGCCTCCAGCTGGCTCCGCGCGGCGGTCGTCCTGCTCTGTGCCTCCGACCTGCTGCTGGTGCTGCCGCCCGGGGCCCGCGCGGCCGAGGGCCCGGCCGGGAAGCCCGGCGAGACGGCCCCGCCGCCGCCGAAGAAGAAGAAGGACATTCGCGATTACAATGATGCGGACATGGCGCGCCTTCTGGAGCAGTGGGAGGTCCGCGGCCCGCGCGCCCCCCTCCGCACCCCACCCCCGGGCTTTGCTGCGTCTCTGGCCTCGCACCCCCTCCCTGACTTCGCACCCCTCCCGTGTCCGATCCTCTCCCCTCCTCTCTCCCCGCGCCCCGAGTCCTTTCTGACCTGCGCGAGCCGCCGCCGACCCCCGGGCCTGCCCCGACCCCCGCGCCCCGGGCCCACGCCGCCATCCCGGTGGCCTCCACCCGCTTTTCTGGGGCCTCGCCTGTCGGGGGTCGGGCCTCTCGCCCGGAGCCGTCATTTCCCCCCAGTGCCTGGGCCCCCCAACCTCCTGCGCGGCTCCCCCTGGTCGGTGAGCCCTGCAGATGGCAGGGAGGCCTTTTGCACCGCATCCCCGAAGAATGGGGGGGGGGGGTGAGGACGATGGGCAAGATTACGTTGATGTTTTTAATATGTTTTTATTGATTTCAGGGAGGGAGAGAGAAACATCCATGATGAGAGAGAAATGGATCCGCCGCCTCCTGCACGCCCCCCACTGGGGATCCCGCCCGCAACCGCGGGGTGGGGAGGGTTTGCAAACTTCCCATTTGGGGTGCATTGCCCTGCTGGGAGTGTTGTCACTTTAGGGGTCACCTGGGCAGCAATCCAAGGCTAGTTGCCAGCTCTCTTTCATGGGAGTCTTTTTTTTTTTCATTTAAAGGAGCAGTGAGTTCTTTTTGTGCTAGTGAGCTTTCCTAGTGCACCGGAGTGTGTAATTATAGGGCGTTTGTAATAAGCTTTTTACATATATATATGTGTGTGTGTGTGTGTGTATATATATATATATATATATATATATATATATATATATGCTAGGGCAGGGCTCCTCAAACTTTTTAAACAGGGGCCCAGTTCACTGTCCCTCAGACCGTTGGAGGGCCGGACTGTAGTTTTAAAAAAAAACTATGAACAAATTCCTATGCACACTGCACATATCTTATTTTGAAGTAGAAAAAGACAAAACAGGAACAAATACAATATTTGTATTTGCATGTGGCCCGCACGCCCTAGTTTGAGGACCCCTGCACTAGAGGCTCAGTGCATGAATTCGTGCACAGTTGGGGGGTCCTTTGGCCTGACCGGCGATTGGGGCCCATGAGGGCAGTATCACCCAGTCCCTATGGAGGCAATTGGGGCCGCCCACCAGGGGGCAGGGACTGCAGGAGGTTGGCTGTGGGAGCCCACTGACCATCAGGGGACAGCTCCTGCGTTGAGTGTCCGCCCCCTGGTGGTCAGTGTGTATCATAGCGACTGGTCGTTAGGTTGTAGGCGTTTATATATATATCGAACCCGGGACCCTCCAGTTAACAAGCCGACGCTCTACCCACTGAACCACACCGGCCGGGGCGGTAATAAGCTTTTTAGATGAAGTTCTCCAGCCAAGAATTCATCGGGGCCTCTTTCCCTTCCGAAGGTGGTTGGATTGTCCTGGTTGATTCAGAGTCAGCATCCAGGGTTCCCTTCGTGTGTCACCTCGGGCAAGGCAGGTCTCCGCTCCAGGCCCAGGTGCCGTATCTCCAAGATGAGGTTTTACTGGAGGGTTCCTGCCAACGCTTAATGCTTCGTGATGTTGTGGTTACCTTCCTGTGTGTGTTTGATAGAGGCGTTTGGTCATGAGTTTGAAATGCCATCTGATGCCCGGGGCTAGCAGAGAGCAGACTGTGTGTTCATGTGGGTGTGCAGCTGGTGGGGAGATTGGGGTGCAGTGGGGGGTGCGGGGACCACGAACGAAGAGAGAGGTGATGTCACGCTCCCTTCCCTGTTCTCCATCGCCCTCACCATCCTCCCCCCTCTCTGTGCGCTCCTGCAAGTGAAGTGCTTTTGTATGTGTGTGTGTTTTTAAATATATATTTTTATTGATTTCAGAGAGGAAGGAGGAGGGTGAGAGAGAGAGAGAAACATCAATGATGAGAGAGAATCACGGATCGGCTGCCTCCTGCACGCCCCCTGCTGGGGATCAAGCTCACACCCGGGCCTGTGCCCTGACTGGGAATCGAATCTGGGACCCTTTAGTCCGCAGGTTGATGCTCTATCCACTGAGCCACACTGGCCAGGGCATCAGGTGAAGTTTCTGATATGCCGAAGCCAGAACACTGTCTCGTTGGCAAATCCCACCCCGGAAATACTCAGCCTGAGCTAGACAGAAGGGGTGCTGCCGAGATGAACAGGGGGTCCGACCATTGGTGACAGGAGGTACCATTGGTGCCGCAATGCAACGCAGGATTGGCCGAGCGCTAGAAAAAGGAAGTGTGGCCCGGTCGCGTGGCTCAGTGGTTAGCGTCGACCTATGAACCAGGAGGTCAGGGTTCGGTTCCCAGTCCGGGCACAGGCCCGGGTTGCGGGCTCCATCCCCAGTGTGGGGCGTGCAGGAGGCAGCCGGTCCGTGATTCTCATCATGGATGTTTCTCTCTCTCCCTCAGCCTTCCTCTCTCAAATCAATAAAAATATATTTTTTTAAAAAAGAAGGTGCAGTGGGGCTCTTGGAGGGTTTCGGGGAGGAAGTAGTTTTAGAGAAGCCAGGGGAGTGGGGGGAGGGCCTCCGACGGAGCAGCAGGAGCAGAGGAGGTGACACAGGGAACTGGGCGGAAAGGAGCAGATACCAACGGCCGAGGCTCTGCGGTTAGCCCAGTGGTCGGCAAACTCATTCGCCAGCAGCGCCAAATATCAACAGTACAACGACTGAAATTTCCTTTGAGAGCCACATTTTTAAACTTAAACTATCTAGGCAGGTACATTGTGATTCACTTAATGAGGGTCCTCCTAAGGCTTAGGAAGAGCCACACTCAAGGGGCCAAAGAGCCGCATGTGGCTCTCGAGCCGCAGTTTGCCGACCACGGGAGACCCTCCGGGTTCCAACCTCTTAACCTGTGAGTGTGGACGGTAGGAGCCTCTCTGTCCTCGAGTTTCCTCCTCTGCAGGCTAGAGATGTTGATAGTATTCACCTGGGTCGTTCTGAGAAGCAACTGAGAGAACATGGGAAGAACCGAGAACTTGGCAACTCGGCCCCGGCTGGTGTGGCTCAGTGGTCGAGTGTCACGGTTCGATTCCCTGTCAGAGCACGTGTGGGGCGTGCAGGGTGCAGCCCATCAGTGCGTCTCATCAGTGATGTTTCTCTCTCCCTCTCCCTCTCTCTCTCATCAATATAAAAAATATTTTTTTAAAAAAATACAGCAACTCATGATTAGCTATGGCAATATAAAAGTCATTCCTTTGATATAAATTCGTGTGGTTGGCTGGAATGGACTATGAAGCAAGGTGGTGAGAAGTAAAGATGGTGGGAACCAGTGCTGCTGGGCACTGATGTTGTGAGGGTTGGACTTTATTTTATTTTATTTTTTAATATTTTTGTTGATTTCCGAGAGGAAGGAAGAGGGAGATAGAGAAACATCCATGATGAGAGAGAATCATGGATCGGCTACCTCTTGCACGCCCCACACTGGGGATCGAGCCCACAACCGGGCATGTGCCCAGACCCGGATCGAACCTGGGACCTTTCAGTTCACAGGCCGACACTATCCACTGAGCCACACTGGCCGGCAGGTTTGGATTTTAGAAGGAATGTGCAGTAGAAAGTCAAGCACAGGGGAACCTGCTGGGGGTCCTTTTTGTCTGTTGTGACGTTGTCACAGACCACCCCCTACCCCCCCTTATGTCCTGTGCGGATGCCCTTGCCTCTGCCGGGTACAGATCCCGTTTCTGACGGTTGGCTTTCCCCTCCTCCAGAAAGACGACGACATAGAGGAAGGAGACCTCCCGGAGCACAAGCGGCCGGCGGCCCCCGTGGACTTCTCCCAGCTGGACCCGGGCAAGCCGGAGAGCATCCTGAAGATGACCAAGAAGGGCAAGACCCTCATGATGTTCGTCACCGTGTCCGGGAGCCCCACGGAGAAGGAGACGGAGGAGATCACCAGCCTGTGGCAGGGCAGCCTCTTCAACGCCAACTACGATGTCCAGAGGTGAGCGCCCCCTGCCCCTGAGGGGCTCCCGCCCGCTGATGTTCCTTGTTTATTTCATTCTTATATATGTAATAGTAGCCCGGTGCATGAAATTCGTGCATATTAAAAGGGAATTAATTGCCCTGACCGGTGTGGCTCAGTGGATAGAGTGTCGGCCTGCGGACTCAAGGGTCCTGGGTTCGATTCCGGTCAAGGGCATATACCTTGGTTGCAGGGACATTCCCAGTAGGGGGTGTGCAGGAGGCAGCTGATCGATGTTTCTCTCTCATTGATGTTTCTAACTCTCTATCCCTCTCCCTTCCTCTCTGTAAAAAATCAATAAAATATATATTTTTTAAAAGGAATTAATTAGCACAGATATTTTAATATGGCTATTTGTCCTTTCTCTATAATAGAAGTGTGAGAGATGAAAGCAAATTAGTAAAATGTATATGAAAATAATATATAAATTTATTAGTAAATAAATAGTAACAAAGGGAGCTGATTCCGTGAGGAATGGGGCTCCCTCCTCCCTCCTGTCAGGGTCCAGGGTGCAGGAGAATGGGGTTCCTGGCTGGCAGGCCACTGACAGCAAACTATTGAACAGCAGATTCTGTGAGGAATGGGGCTCCCTCCTTTCTACTGTCAGGGTCTGGTTTGAAGGTCGGCCACACCCCCTGTGGGGCCAGACTCAGAGTTCTACCATGCCGTGGCCTCCGCCTCAGCAACCCAGGACTGACTGCTGCTGCGCGCTCCTTGTGCCCTGAGGTGGGTACTTCCCTCAGGCCACATGGGAAACAGCTGGGGAGGGCACAGCCCTTGGCAAAACAACCCAGGGGTTCACGCTCAGTGGGTCCACGCTCCGAGGGCGGGTTCCTGCCTCAAACCCCGCCCTCACTGAAACAGCTGGGGTGGGGCGCAGCCGTTGCTCAGACAACCCCTGCAAGACTGACTTCCTTCCACTTGGTCTCGGTGGTTCAGGTTGTGATGAACACCACCATGGTTTTTATATAAGTAGATGTTGTTAATCTTCACCCAAGGGTGTGTTTCCATTGATTTTAAGAGAAAGAGGGAGAGACAGAGAGAAACATTGATGTGAGAATCAACTGGTTGCCTCCTGCATGAGCCCCAACCAGGGCCCGGGCCGGGGAGGAGCCTGCAACCAAGTACATATGTGCCTTTGACCGGACTCGAACCAGGACCCTTCAGTCCACAGGCCCAAGCTCTATCCACTGAACCAAACCAGCTAGGACTCTATTTTTTTAAATATGTTTTTATTGGTTTCAGAAAGGAAGGGGTTGGGGGGAGAGAAACAGAAACATCAATGATGAGAGAGAATCATGGATTGGCTGCCTCCTGCACGCCCCCCACTGGGGATGGAACCCGCAACCCGGGCCTATGCCCTGACCGGGAATCGAACCCTGACCTCCTGGTTCACAGGGTGACCCTGAACCACTGAGCCACACTGGCCAGGCAACAGGATGTTCTTTAAAGAAGATTCAGCCCTGACTGGTGTGGCTCAATGGGTAGAGCGTCGGCCTGCGGATTAAAGGGTCCTGGGTTTGGTTCTGGTCAAGGGCATGGACCTTGGTTGCAGGCACATCCCCAGTGGGGGGGCGTGCAGGAGGCAGCTGATCGATATTTCTCTCTCATCGATGTTTCTCTCTATCCCTCTCCCTTCCTCTCTGTAAAAAATCAATAAAATATATTTTAAAAAAAGAAAGAAGATTCATCGTTGGTCTAAACCAGAAAGTTATTTTTGTTGTTTTCATTGTTGTCGTATTTCCTCATGAAGTTTTATTTACGTTTGTTCTTTACCTGCTACCTGAGTAAGATGTTGTCTAGTTTCGCCTCCTGGGGGCCAGTCAGTTACAGGTGGACTGTGTGCCTCCTTCAGAAGTGCCTGCCCTGCGGAGCGTGCTTCTCTGGGTGGCTGTGCCCACAGGTAGCTGGGTCACAGGGAACTAGTGTAAGGGAAACCTCGTATGGGCCTGAGGTGCCATTTCAAGGAATTTCTTTTTTTCCTTCTCAATAGCAGTTCTAAAATCTAGGGTCTTCCCAGGTCTTAGTTTAAGAAGTTCCTATGTATATAACAGCCAAGCGACCAGACCCACCAGTCACTATGATGCACACTGCAGCGGCCAGTCTCCCCCCCGCCCCCCAAACCTCTCGAGGCCCCTCTCCCCGGCCCATCGGCCCCCATTGGGGCAGGCCGGCCAGACCCCACCTGTGCATGAATTCGTGCCCCGGGCCTCTAGTGAAAGTAATAAGAAATGAAGGAATCCGAGAGTGCAAGGGAGCAGAATGCCTTTGTCAGCTTAGACACCCGGGGGAAAAGATCTGCTACCACTGATCCGGATGGAGCCCCTCGGGAACAGAAGAGCCGTGCCCACTGGCAGCTAGTGGTCCACCCAGACCCCATTCTCTTCCTCCTGCTCCGAGGCGCCTGCTGAGTGCGGAGTGCGGACGACTTGGGCTGCTGCTGTTACCTCCGGGGCCTGGGTTTCTGTCCAGCAGGCGGGTCCCCTCATGCCCTTCCTAGGCCTCGGCGTGACCCAGTCAAAACCAGTGGTTTCCAGCCTTGACCAGCAGAGGAAACCTCAACGGGGACCTTGGAATGTGAAACAGGTGCACCGGGCAGCTGCTCGTGCTCCCAGCACCCTCCCCCCCGGCCCCCCCCCCCCGCCCCCTGCGCAGCCTCGGGGCCTCCTCATCCCCCCACACCAAGCCCAGCTGTTGCCTTTTTTTTCCCCATTGGTTTCAGAGAGGAAGGGAGAGAGAGAGAGAGAGAGAGAGAAATCAATGATTAGAGAGAATCTGATTGGCCGCCTCCTGCACGCCCCCCACTGGGGATGGAGCCCGCAACCCGGGCCTGTGCCCTGACCGGGAATCAAACCGTGGCCTCCTGGTTCCTAGGTTGACACTCAACCCCTGAGCCACGGCGGCCGGGCCAGGTGCTGCTCTGCTCTGAGCTGATCTGAGGGGCGAACCAGTGCAATCTGTTTGGATCTCAGACGTGAAGTTTCAGAAGCTACTGGGCTTTGACAAGTCCAATATGTGTTCTGTGTCCTGTAGAATTTGACAGGAAGTGTTTTCCTGGTTAAGTGCCACAGAAACTGACCCTGTCCAGGGGTGGGGAACGTCCGGCCCACGGGCTGTGTGAGGCCCGGGAAATCATTTGGTCTGGCCCTGCCAAGCATTAAGGGTGAGTTAATTAAAGGTTTGACCAAATATAACAGGCTCATTTATTTTTTATTGATTTCAGAGAGGGAGAGAGAAATAGAAACACCAGTGATGAGAGAGAATCATTGATTGATTGATTAATTGATCGGCTGCCTCCTGCACGCCCCCTTCTGGGGATTAAGGCCACAACCGGGCATGTGCCCTGATCGGAATTGAACCCGGGACCTCCTGGTTCACAGGCTGACGCTCAACCACTGAGCCACACCGGCCGGGCTCACAGGCTGATGTCTCAGTTGATGATCCTGTGTGGCTCACAGACGGTGTTATAAATGTCCACGTGGCCCAGGCAGGAGAAGGTTCCCCACCCCTGCCCTCGCCCTGCACTGCGTGTGCTGACCAGTGGCCTTCCCCTGTCCAGGTTCATCGTGGGCTCAGACCGCGCCATCTTCATGCTGCGGGACGGGGGCTACGCCTGGGAGATCAAGGACTTCCTGGTCAGCCAGGACCGGTGTGCGGACGTCACCCTGGAGGGGCAGGTGTACCCTGGCCGAGGCGGAGGCGGCAAAGAGAAAAACCAAACCAAGCCCGGGAAGGGCAAGAGGAAGGAGGGAGACGCCAAGCCCCGCGCCTCAAAGGAAGGCAACCGAGCGGGGAAGACGCGCGAGGACCTGTAACGGGCGGGCGGACGTGGGGCGTGGGGACCCACACCGCGTGGCACTCTGGCTGCTTCCAGAGCCCGGCACCTGCTCGCTCTGACCACACGCCGGGCTGTGGGCAGGTACGAGTCCCCGTTGAAAAGGCTGCAGGGACGAAGACGGCTTTCGCCTTCTCCTCGGACGCGGCCAAGTTCAGGTTTCCCGTGAAGCCGCGTCCGATGGGAGCCGGACTGTGGCCGTTCCCACTGGCACGGAGGGAGCCCCTGGCCGCCGTCAGCGCCCCCAGTGGCCCTGCTCCGGTCGCCTGTCTGTGCTTCGGGTTTTGTGCGTTGACTTTGAGAGAGAAGGACACCGGGTTCTCCCTGACACGTTGAGACCTGACACCATTGGAGCGGCCTCTTCGCGCTTGGTGCCTGTGAAGTGAGCGCGCCTCGGGCCACAGGACGTGTGCACCCCCCGCCCCAGCAGGACCCGCAGAGACAGGAAGTCTGGTCCCTTGGGTCCCACGCATCTGGGATTCCGGGACTCCCTCCTCCTCGGTTAGTGGGACTCTGGGTCCCTGCCCGCTGCTGGGTAGCCTGGGGCCCGGGTCCTGTCCGTGTCCCTGTTCAGGGAGCCCCAGCGCTGGCTGTCGGCCAGGTGACCTGACAGTGTTAAAGGGGTCACTCGGGCACCGGCGGCCTAGGGGCCCACCCTCCATGTGCACACGTGTCTGATGAAGTGCCTACATGCGTGTGTCTGGTCCTCGCGGCGCCCTCCCCGCTGGTTCTGACTCCCGTTCCTGTCGGAGCCGCCCCGGGGGAGGGCCGGTTTGTACACAGGAGCCACTTTTAAGAGCTGCCGCCGTTTGTAAACCGCCCGTTGTGATTTTAACAAAATAACACACATGCGTGCTCAGACGGTGCCGTGGCCCCAGGTCTCCCTCGCACTGCCGCCTGTCGTCCCCGCAGGAGCTCCCGTTAGCGCGTCACAAACACGTGCTCTACCGCTTGTGGCGCCGAGTGTGTGTGTGTGTGTGTGTACCTTAAACATCTGTCTCCCCTGGTGTGTGTGCATGTGCGTGTACACAGATGTGTGTGTGTGTGTGTGTGTGTACCTTGGAACATCTGTCTCCCCTGGTGTGTGTGCATGTGTGTGTACACAGATGTGTGTGTGTGTGTGTGCGCGTGTGTGTGTGTATCTTGGAACATCTGTCTCCCCTGGTGTGTGTGCATGTGTGTGTACACAGATGTGTGTGTGTGTGTGTGTGTGCGCCTTAGAACATCTGTCTCCCCTGGTGTGTGTGTGCGTGTGTGTGTACACGGACGTGTGTGTGTGTGCGTGTACACGGACGTGTGTGCGTGTGTGTGTACACGGACGTGTGTGCGTGTGTGTGTACACGGACGTGTGTGCGTGCGTGTGTGTGTACACGGACGTGTGTGCGTGCGTGTGTGTGTACACGGACGTGCGTGTGTGTATGTGTGCGCCTTGCAGTGTCTGTGTGTGCACCTTGGAACGTCTCTCCCCTGGTGTGTGTGTGCGTGCGTGTGTGCACGTGTGTGTGTGCACATGTGTGCCTCGCAGCATCTGCCTCCCCTGGTGTGTGTCTGTGTGTGCACCTTGGAACGTCTGTCCCCCCTGGAGTGTGTGTGTGTTGGCCTTGCAGTGTCTGTGCGTGTGCGCCTCGCAGCGTCTGCCTCCCTGGTTCTGGGCACGCCCTCAGTCCTGTGCTCTCGGCGGGTGTTTGCCCTGCTGCCCCCCGGCCACCCCCTGCAGGCGGGGAGCTGGCCCGGCCGTGTTCCTGGGCCGCCTCCTGCTGCTGTTTCTCGTGCAGTGTGAACCCAGAGCGGGGGTGAGTCCAAAGGGGGTGTGAGGCCAGAGGGGGTGAGCCCAGAGCGGGTGAGTCCAGAGGGGGTGAGTCCAGAGGAGGGTGAGGAGTGAGCCCAGAGGGGGAGTCCAGAGTGAGCCCAGAGAGTCCAGAGGGGTGAGCCCAGAGGGGGAGTCAGAGGGTGTGAACCCAGAGGGGGGGTGAGCCCAGAGGGGGGGTGAGTCCAGAGGGGGTGTGAACCCAGAGGGGGTGTGAGCCCAGAGGGGGTGAGTCCAGAGGGGGTGTGAACCCAGAGGGGGTGTGAGCCCAGAGGGGGTGAGTCCAGAGGTGGGGTGAACCCAGAGGGGGCGAGTCCAGAGGGGGGGTGAGCCCAGAGGTGAGTCCAGAGGGGGGGGTGAACCCAGAGGGGGTGAGTCCAGAGGGGGTGTGAACCCAGAGGGGGTGAGTCCAGAGGCGCCGTCAGAATGGGGCCCCCAGGCCCGAGGGGACGGGTGAGACCCCTTAAGCCTCGGGCCCTGGCTCCCCGTCCAGCGTGTCGCTCTGAAATGGAGCCGGGTGTCCACGAGGGGGCGGCAGAGGCCCGCCTGCCTCGGCCCCTCCCCCCGCCTGCCCCGCGTGGAATTCCCCGGCTGCGGTCCGAGCCCCGTGTGTGCGGCTCCGCGGGCCCCCCTTCCTCGCCTTCCCCTTTGATCGCCCTGTGCCGGCGGCACCGCGTTCGTTTACCTCGTTGTCATAGCGACCCCGGCCCGGGCTGTGCGACCCCCTCCCCCCTCCCCCGCCAGCTGGGGCTCAGAAGGTGGGCGTGTCCTCAGGTCACGTGGGAAGGGCCGCAGCCCGGCAGCCGCTGTCGGTGGAAGGGGTCACAGGGACCCTCTGTCAGGCCGGCCGGAAGCACGGCTTGTGCTGGGGACTAGGTCCTGAGCCAGGAGCTGGGAAAGGTGAACCCCGCCGTGGCCGTGGCTGAGCGTCGGCCTGTGGACCGGGAGGTGGGGTTCATCCCGGTCGGAGCGGGTGGCCGGATGGCCGGGTGGCGGGCTCCATGCCCAGTGCGGGGCCTGCAGGCGGCGGCGGGTCCGTGATGCTCCCTCATCGTGGATGTTTCTCTCTCCCCCCTCGCCCTTCCTCTCTGAAAAAATCAATAAAAATATATTTTAAAAATCAAAGGAAAATCGCTGGGATCGTGAAAGCAGACCCGGGGGCAACTCACCAACCTTATTTTTCCTACCTATGAGACCCAGTTTGTTTATTTTAAAAAAATATATTTCATTGATTTCTTACAGAGAGGAAGGGAGAGGGCTAGAGAGAAACATCGATGAGAAACATCGATCAGCCGCCTCCAGCACGCCCCCCACTGGGGATGTGCCCGCAACCCAGGTCCATGCCCTGGACCGGAATCGAACCCGGGACCCTTGAGTCCCTGGGCCGTTGCTCTATCCACTGAGCCACACTGGTCAGGGCAAGACCCAGTTTATTTATTTATTTTTTAATCAGAGAGGAAGAGAGAGGAACATCCACGATGAGAATCAGGGATCAGCTGCCTCCTGCACGCCCCACACTGGGGATGGAGCCCACAACCCGGGTACATGCCCCTGACCGGATTCGAACCCGGGACCCTTCAGTCCGCAGGCTGACGCTCTATCCACTGAGCCACACCGGCCAGGGCTGTGAGATGCAGGTTAAAGGGAAAGAACAGACAGACAGGTGGCACCTTTGCGCGTTTACTGTGGTACAGCGAGGCTCCTCCCCCAGAGCCCTGCGCTCTGAGGCCAGCGAAGGCTCGGGGACACTTTCAAGCCGACAAAGGCCCCCCCAGACAACACAGACAACAAACAGCCCTTCATTTCTCTGACCGGGGTTCCCCCAAGCGCACAGATAATAAATAAATAGAAAATAGATCTCTGTCCCCGGTGACACACACAAGAAATGTTTACATACAAAACACACCATCCGGCGCATTCCCGAAAGGGCCAGCTGTGTCGGCAACAGGAAGAGGACACGCGTGTCGTTGGCGTGTAGTTCTCCTTGGAAGCCTGGCTCGGGCGTGCGGGACGTACATACAGCTGAGGATCCTCAAATAGATTCTTACCGGACCGGAGTCGGGCCCGATCCTGGCCGCCCAGGGCGACCGCAGCCCACCCTCGTGGTTCACAGTGTGAGACCCTTGCACGAAGAGTTGAAAGAACTGAGAGAATGAGAGACAGAAGAACATGAGGTCACTGACGCCCCGCCCGGAGGAGGGCCTTTGGAATGGGCACGACCCGCTAGGGGCCTCCTGGGTGCAGCTGGGCCCCCTCGGAGGGGAGAGGTCCTGGTTGGGGAAGGAGGGGGGCAGGCAGTTCATGGAGAGACCAAGTGCCCTGGGGCCGCACAAGCTGTAACACAGGCCCTTCTCCTCTGCATGGAGCTCCCGGCCTAAACCCGGGTGGGCCGGGGGAGGGAGAGGACAGCAGGAGCCGCAGGGCCCCCTGAGAGCAGCCCGGAGCTCAGGTGGTTGGCAGAGGGTGCCCCGCAGGCCTGGCGTTGGCTGCTGGGCTGTGGAACGGGTAGCACCAGTGGAGTCACCGCGGCCCGTTGTTCCTGCAAGCCCACTGCCGCCTCCTCCAGGAAGTCTTCCCGGCTTACCCAGGCAGGGAAGATCTTTCCCTCCTCGGAACTGGCTTTGGTCCCGATTTTACACTCTGGTTCCCCTGAGGGCACGTGTCCCTGACTGCCTGGCCTGCCCCTCCCCTAGGCACCCCCCTCAGCCTCACAGCTGTTCTCACCCGCGCCTGGTTCCAGGCACAACAGGGAGAGCCACGGACACCTGGAATCTCTGACTTTAAAAGTCACGCAGTCTGATCTCAACCTGGGACCTGGATTCCCCTGAAAGGTGGACCTCCCAGAGGCAGCCTCACCTCTTCAAGCGCAGCCGGCCCGGCTCCACTCCTAACCCCGTGAAGGCTGCTGTTTACAGGATATAGGTTCCCCTAAACCCGGGGCTCCTTGGCCTACATCTCCCCCCCTAATGCGTGTGCTGGGGGCATGGGGGCTTGGGAGGGACCCAGCGCCCCAGCCCACATCCCTGCTGCCAGCCAGTCAGGCCTCCGAGCGTGGTCCCTCACCCCTCTCCCCCGAGAGGCACGGATGGGAGAGAAGCACCCAAGAGCTGCAGGGATGATGAGGTGTCCGCATCGGCCGGGCTGCCCGGGGCTGCCGTAGACACGAGTGGGGCGGGCGGAGGCCCTGGGGTCTCGGCATCCTTCCCTCGGCCTGGGCCAGATGCTTGGCTTTTCCCGGCAGCCGCTGGGCAGGGACTGGGGAGCCAGTCCCCCCGTCCCCCTGCCCCCGGGTCCACTGCCAGGAGTCCGCCGTCACGCTCCTCACAGCCTCTTCTTCCTCACCACGGGGATGGGCACCACCTGGAAGATTTTGGCCTGGTGGTCCTCGGTGGCCAGGGTCACCCAGGTGGGCCGGAAGCTGCCTTTGAAGCCAACGAAGACCATTTTGTCTGAAAAGGAGCGACGAGTCACGTGAGCAGGAAGCACATGAGGGAGTGGCTCCCGCCAGGCCCCGCCCCGCCCTGGCACCCCTTCCCCTGGCCCCTGGGACACGCTCTGTGCCCAGCTCCTGACAGCTGTGCGCACGCGGGCACAGGTCTCAGCTGTTAGGACCCAAGCGACTCAGCTGTCTCTTTCTCAGTGTCTTCATTTTACTATATATATAAAAGCCTAAGGAACCTTTATGACCAGACGACCGGCCGGTCACTATGACACGCGCTGACCACCAGGGGGCAGATGCTCAATGCAGGAGCTGCCCCCTGGTGGTCAGTGCGCTTCCACAGCCAACCTCGCACAGCTGGCCAACCTCCCGCGGTCCCTACCCCCAGCTGGCTGGCCCCAATCAGCCCCGATCACTGGCAAGGCCGAGGGACCCCACCCGTGCACAAATTTGTGCACCGGGCCTCTAGTATGGGAATAACGTACCTGTTCCATCGTTTTAAGGCAAGCATGTCAAACTTGCGGCCCACAACGAATACTTTTGCGGCCCAGCCAATAGAATGGTATATAAGGAACATTCTAATAAAAATTTTGTAACTTAATTTTTACAATATCCTGTTGTACATAATTATGGGTAACGAACTACAACGTTAGCTAATGACTGATGACCGTCATCGTGTTGCATTCACGTCCCTTACACGCCTCACGCACAGGCGCACCATCTCTCCCCACTGATACCGGCAGCGAATGTTCCAGCAGCCGGTGGCCACGTCCTTGGTCTGGGACTGACCTGCTTGATGTGGCCACAGGAAACACCTCGCTTCCGGAGAACGAGAGAAATGGGTTTATCTGCGCGTAATGCTTATCCATTTGTGCAGTTAGTGTCTGGTGAGTTCATGTTCAAGAAAAATATTGATTTTTTAAAAAATATATTTTATTGATTTTTTACAGAGAGGAAGGGAGAGAGATAGAGAGTTAGAAACATCGATGAGAGAGAAACATCGATCAGCTGCCTCCTGCACATCTCCCACCGGGGATATGCCCGCAACCAAGGTACATGCCCTTGGCTGGAATTGAACCCGGGACCCTTCAGTCCGCAGGCCGGCACTCTATCCACCGAGCCAAACCGGTTTCGGCAAAAAATATTGATTTTTATTAAAATGTTCTATTATGTGAACAATAACTCATTCATTTCAGCTCTTTGTATTCAGCATGTCTCTACGAAACAAACCTACATTTATATGAAAATGGAAGCTTTTGCCCTGGCCGGTGTGGCTCAGTGGATAGAGCATCAGCCTGTGGACCTAAGGGTCCTGGGTTTGATTCTGGTCAAGGGCACATGCCTAGGTCACGGGCTCGATCCCCACTAGGGGGCGTGCAGGAGGCGGCCGATCCATGATTCTCTCTTATCGATGATGTTTCTATCTCTCTCCCTCCCTCGCCCTTCCTCTCTGAAATCAATAAAAATATATTTTTAAGAAAAAGAAGACAATGGAAGCTTTTGGTGTTTTGCGGCCAAAGACACTCAAACCTCGTTTATCCGGCCCATGTTGGCCTGTGAGTGTGACACGCTTGCTTTAAGGAATACGTGGGATCAGTGTGAAATCGTGCAGCGAGGCGCCAGGCTGAACTCGATGTGTAACTATGGTGACGTCCTCACTGTTATCCGCACGGTTTCCCGCCTCCCCTCGGTCTCTGGGGACCCCCTGAGCGCAGCGTGCTCTTGCCGACTGTGACACTGACGCTTCTGCCAGCCAGCCCCTCCCCTGTGAGCTGTGCCAGGCTGCGGCCCAGAAGGGCAGGGTGACCTTGACCAGGGTGACCTTGGGTCTCTGGCTCTCCCAGATAACCTCCGGGGAACCAATGAGAGCTTTGCAAACGCAGCGCCTGTCCAAAGGGGCCCAGGCTGGGATGCTGAGGAGGCGGTGGGGGGTCCCAGCCACCTGAGCGGCCAGAACTGGGAGAGGTCAGACCAAGCCACTTTCTGCTGATATTTCGGGTGAAATAAAGAGCCATTTGCTGAGTAGATGATGAGCAACGCCAACAGCTTCCTTCAGGGTCTGGTCACACGTAAAGGGAAGTGTCTGGCCCTGGCTGGTGCGGCTCAGTGGATAGCGCACCAGCCTGCGGACCGAAGCGTCCCACGTTCAATTCCAGTCAAGGGCACGGACCTCGGTGGCAGGCTCCTCCCCGGCCCGGGCCCTGGTCAGGACGCATTCAGGAGGCAACCCATCGATGTGTCTCACATCGATGCTTCTCTCTATCTCTCCCTCTCTCTTCCACGCTCTCTAAAAATCAATGGAAAAATATCCTCGGGAGAGCATTAACAAAAATTTTTTTAAAAAAATTAAGGAAAGTGTGTAGAGGTGGCACTTGCCCTGCAACCAGGATAGCACTGAGCCAGGGCCAGTACCAGAGATCACCACCGGGGACAGCACTGAGCCAGGGCCAGTGCCAGAGATCACCACCGGGGACAGCACTGAGCCAGGGCCAGTGCCAGAGATCACCACCGGGGACAGCACTGAGCCAGGGCCAGTGCCAGAGATCACCACCGGGGACAGCACTGAGCCAGGGCCAGTACCAGAGATCACCACCGGGGACAGCACTGAGCCAGGGCCAGAGCCAGAGATCACCACCGGGACAGCACTGAGCCAGGGCCAGTACCAGAGATCACCACCGGGGACAGCACTGAGCCAGGGCCAGTACCAGCGAGCACCACCAGGGCAGCACTGAGTCGGGGCCAGTACCAGCAGGCATCATGGGGGGCAGCACTGAGTCGGGGCCAGTACCAGCTGGCACCACCAGGGGCAGCACTGAGCCAGGGCCAGGCATCATTCCCCAGTTGGAAAGAGAGGCCGTGCCAGGTTTGGGGGGAGGAGCCCGTCTCAGCCCCCGCAGGCGCACCTGTGCCCCAGGCATCGGGACTCAGACACCCCAGTCCAAACCCCTCACCTTTCAACTTGAGCCCCTTGTCCGCCCCGAGCTTCTCCAGCACGCGCGTCCACGGGCCTCTGGAGACGTACCTTCCCTTGGACGCCACAAGGACGATGGAGCTGAGTGAGAGAGGGCCGATTAGCGCACGAGCGAGCACCGCGGAACAAAGGCCCCTGGGAGGTGGGGGGACTGTCTGAGGTGGGACCGAGGTAGCAGTGCCCAGAGGCCCGGCCAGCGGCCTTGGGGAGGACCCCTGTCTTGGACACCCTCCCTCACATCTGGCTGCAGCTGGCACCCATGACTAAGGCTCTGCTCTGCTCACTGCTTTTACATCTGCCCCCAAGGAGGAGAGGGCAGGTACCAGCGGGCGCCACCAGGGGCAGCACTGAGCCGGGGCCATTACCAGTGAGCACCACCGGGGGCAGCACTGAGTCAGGGACCAGTACCAGAAATCACCACCGGGGGCAGCACTGAGTCGGGGACCAGTACCAGAGATCACCACTGGGGGCAGCACTGAGCCAGGGCCAGTACCAGAGATCACCACTGGGGGCAGCACTGAGTCGGGGACCAGTACCAGAGATCACCACTGGGGGCAGCACTGAGTCAGGGCCAGTACCAGAGATCACCACTGGGGGCAGCACTGAGTCAGGGGCCAGTACCAGCGAGCACCACTGGGGGCAGCACTGAGTCGGGGACCAGTACCAGAGATCACCACTGGGGGCAGCACTGAGTCAGGGCCAGTACCAGAGATCACCACCGGGAGCAGCACTGAGCCAGGGCCAGTACCAGCGAGCACCACTGGGGGCAGCACTGAGTCAGGTCCAGTACCAGCAGGCACCACTGGGGGCAGCACTGAGTCGGGGCCAGTACCAGCGAGCACCACTGGGGGCAGCACTGAGTCAGGGCCAGGCATCATTCCCCCATTGGAATGTTCTGCACTCTGTTGGGACAGGACTGGCAGAAACATGGCGATGGAGAGAACCTGTGCGACCACCTGCTCAGGGAATTCACCTGTCACCTCCCTTCCTGGTCACGTAAGGCCGCACGACTGCCCTGTTTCACAAATGGGGAAACCGAGGCATATGGTTACTAAGGGTCTGAGGGACCTGGCGGTGGGAGCCCTGCTGAGGAGGGGGCAGAGGCCTGGAGCAGGGGTGCGCCCAGCTGCCATGGCTGAGTCCAGGCCCCAGCGCCGTGCAAACGGCCCCCCGGTGGCAGACAGCGCTGCCCAGACGGAGGAAGTGAGCAGCTCCCGGGAATAGAAACGGGCAGAAGCCCAGAGGGGCCGCCGTTCCCCTCTCACAGGAGCCCCGGGAACCACAGACCGCAGGCCAGACTGGAAAATGTGCTGGGATCCTGGCGCCCGCTGCCAGGCCCTCCCCCGGTCCCAGGGGGAGCGGAGGCCGGTTGTTGCGCAGCCGCGGCGAGGGCGGGGGCTGCAGGAGGCCGGGAGGGGAGCCAGGCGCTGGCAGCATCGCAAACACACCCTGGGCTCTGGCTTCGGGCTCTGGGCCCAGAAGGCTGTGTCCCCATCGCTCCGATTCAGAGGATGCGCTACTGCCCCCTGAGCTGGGGGGACAAAGGAGGGCCAGGCCCTCCGCTGGGGGCTGGGTTAGCTCATAGCAGCAGGACACTGGGCAGGGCTCTCCTGTGCCACAGCCCCTGACGGCGGGCACACGCGGGCCCCTCGGCCTGGAATGAGCTGCTCTACAACGCCCTGCACCTGTCGGCACGGGGTGGCCCTCGGGGTGGTGGAGCAGCTCCCTGGAGCCAACCTTGATGCTCCAGGTGTGAGCAGCTGGGGCCTGGGGCAGCGGTGGCCCCGGGTGGGAGGGGAGGGGTGGGGCAGGAAGGCTGGGGCGGGGGGTGGGACACACACACACACACACACACACACACACACACAGGGGTGCCAGGAGCAGCAGCAGGGTCGACCGAACACAGTCAGCAATGCAGCAAAGGAAAGACAGAGTGAATGTGATGCAGACTAGACCCCAGTTCTGGATGGTATGATGAAGTCACCAAGACAGGGAGACCAGGAAGACTGGCTGGTTTGGGGGATTCAAACAGAGCCAGCCCGGCCGGCATGGCTCAGTGATTGAGCATCGACCCAGGAACCAGGAGGTCACGGTTCGATTCCCGGTCAGGGCACAGGCCCGGGTGGTGGGCTCCATCCCCAGTGGGGGGCGTACAGGAGGCAGCCAATCTGTGATTCTCTCTCATCGTGGATGTTTCTCTCTCTCTTTCCCTCTCCCTTCCTCTCTCGGAAATCAATCCTATATAATAAAACCCTAATATGCAAATCGACCGAACGGTGGAATGACCGGCCGCTATGAACTGACCACCAGGGGGCCGACGCTCAATGTAGGAGCTGCCCCCTGGTGGTCAGTGAGCTCCCACAGGGGGAGTGCCACTCAGCCACAAGCCGGCGAGTGCAGCGGCCGTGGCGGGAGCCTCTGTGGCAGCACTAAGGGGCAGCGAGCCGAGCGGTAGGAAGCAGCAAGCAGGCAGGTGGTAAGGAGCGAGGGGTCCCAGACTGTGAGAGGGCACTGGCCGGGCTGAGGGGCGCCCCCCTCTGCCCCAGCCTCCAACCCCCAATGCACAAATTTCGTGCACCAGGCCTCTAGTAAAAATATAGTTAAAAATAAATGCTGAGAGTTCTGTTCCACAGGAGACCTGTAGGGGGCGACCTCGAATAGCCTTTGGGGGTAACAACCGGTGTTTAGGAGGGAGATCTGGGCTGGAGAGGCTCAGAAGCCACCGGCATGTGGATCGTATTAACAGTGTGGGAGGGATGAGGTCATGTGGGGATGGCGATGACGGGGCCGCGGGCCAGGGCAGGCTTCCCGCTGCTACCCGGGCAGCCGGCTGCCTGCGCCTGACCTACATGCACAGGCCTGGCTCCGGCGGGCGGTCCCGGCCCAGGCGGCCCAGCAGCCCAGCCCTGCACCCCCTGAGCTCGCCCCGGCTGTGCTGCGAGGGGCCCTGGGGAACAGGGGCCCCACTCACTTGTCGGGGATGGCCGCCACGTGGTTGAAGAGCTGCCAGGGGATGCCCTGCAGAACAGCGTTCCGGAAGCTGGCATGGCTCAGCACGCGCCCGTGGCTGCCGTGGATCACCACCACCTGGATGCCCTCCTCCAGGCCGGGGAACCTCCTGCCATCCACCTGCCGATCAGAGCAAACCTAGTGGGTGTGTGGGGGGCCCGGAGGCAGCCAGGGTCCGAGGTCTCCTGCCCGGGGTCCCCACGGGGACCCGGACACGGGGTGCCCCTGCAGCTTGAATCCGTTCCTGGCGGCCTCTGCTGTGGGCTGAATGGCTCTGCCCCCCGGGTCTGCAAGTCTCGGACGTCCAGGAGCGAGGAGAGGCCTGAAGAGCCTCCTCCTCAGCCTCCTCCTCAGCCTCTCAAAGGACCACCCACCAACACTTCCACTTTATCTTTATTTTGTTTTATTTGTTCATCCTCCCCTGAGGATGTTTTCCCATTGATTTTTTTAATATATTTTATTGATTTTTTTACAGAGAGGAAGGGAGAGGGAGAGAGAGTTAGAAACATCGATGAGAGAGAAACATCCATCAGCTGCCTCCTGCACGCCCCCCACTGGGGTTGTGCCCGCAACTAAGGTCCATGCCCTTGGCCGGAATCGAACCTGGGACCCTTCAGTCTGCAGGCTGATGCTCTATCCACTGGGCCACACCGGTTACGGCTTCCCATTGATTTTTAGGGAGAGTGGAAGGGAGGGGGAGAGACAGAGAGAAACATCGATGGGAGAGAGACACCTCGATGGGTTGCCTCCTGCACGCGCCCCGACCTGGGCCGGGGAGGAGCCTGCCACCGAGGTGATGGGGAAAATGAGACATTGGGGGGGGGGGGCGGGGCTCGCAATCTGAATCTGTGCCAGTCACCTCATGCACATTCCTGTCAGCCTATAGTCTAGCCCAGTGATGGCGAACCTATGACACGCGAACTCATTTTTTTGGTTGATTTTTCTTTGTTCAATGGCATTTAAATATATAAAATAAATATCAAAAAAATATAACTCTTTGTTTTACGATGGTTGCAAAGATCAAAAAATTTCTCTATGTGACCTGGTACCAGAGTTCAGTTAGGGTTTTTCAAAATGCTGACACGCCGAGTTCAAAAGGTTCGCCATCACTGTAGTCACTGCCCCTTCTTTAATTATCTGGTCTTGTAAGACCGGTTTACCTAAGCACTACCCCCATTTTGCAGAGGCCATAGACCATGGACCATACACGACCCCCCTGATGGGGTCATCAGCGCTGGCACCAGGCCAGGCCTTTAGGTGTGGTCTCACGGCCCCCATCGCAACACACGGAAAGAGCCCGAGAAAGGTCCGGAAGTCCCACCCATATTTGGGGGACAACGAAACCAAAAGGGTATAAAGGGAGAGCGTGCTCCGTATTGGTTTTGCTCAGGTTTTGGAGAGAAACCATCTCCCCCCAGACACTGTACTAATACACACTAAACGTCTGAAAATAAAGGGGTTTTCCTGCGTATTTCTCGGGTGCCCGGTCAGTTCTGTAACAGAGGCACGTGCCCTCGAGCGGAATAGAACCCGGGACCCTTTGGTCCACAGGCCGGCGCTCTAGCCACTGAGCCACACCAGCCGGGGCCCACGACTTTCTCTTTGGACTTTCGGCCTCCGGAACTGAGAGGGGGAGAGATCCCTGTTGCCTGGAGCCACCAGTGTGTGAGGACAACGGCCCGAGGAAGCCACTGCCCAGGGAGGGGGGGGGGAGCCCAGCCCCCCCGCCCCCCCAGGGCCGTCACCTACCTCGATGTAAGCGAGGTCATTGAGAAGGTGTAAGAATCGCTGCTTGAAACTTTCCAGCTTCACCTCCAAGAAGTGGTCCTTTGTTTTCTAGAACAAACAGGCCCAGGGTGGTCAGGTGCGTGGCCCAGGGAGTGGCCATGGCCCTCCTGCCCCCCCCTGCCCCCCCGGGGAGCCGGGCCGGGGGTCAGGCTGAAGGCCAAGGGGCAGGGCTGGCTGCCTGCCACTCACCAGCTGTGCCCCGACCAGCTTCCGGGGCATGGGCACGTCCACCGTGGCCCTCTCGGCGAAGCGGGGGTAGGCGGTGGCCGTGCAGTCGCTGACGCCCGCGTTCCGGGGGATCAGAGCCTTGATCTTGATCCTCTCGCAGCCCTTCACCGAGCAGAAGGCAAACTTCTCCCTCTCGTTCTGGGCCGTCAGCTTCAGGAACAGCAGCCTGTTTTGGGGGGGGCGGGGGGACGTGGCTGTGGCATCAGAACCCCGAGGGCCAGCCGGCCGGGCCCCTAAACAGGACACTTATTCATGTGTCAGCGACGCCTCGCTCGGTGGCACCTGGCAGACCCCGCCGTCGGGGACACAGCTGGCACCACTCAAGGGTGTGTAACCCTGAGAAACAGGGGTGAACCGGGGTGTGACATGTGTTTGCACCCCCCGCCCTTTCAGACTATTTGCTTTTTAAAAAAACATGTTTTTATTGATTTTGGAGAGAGAGAGGAACGGAGTGGGAGACAGAGAGAAATATTGATGTGAAAGAGAAACATCGATCGGCCGCCTTCTGCACAACCCCCACTGGGGATGGAGCCCGCCACCCGGGCCTGTGCCCCGACCGGGAATCGAACCCTGACCTCCTGGTTCCTAGGTCGATGCTCAACCCCTGAGCCACACCGGCCGGGGCTAGCCTGTTCACTTTTATTTTACCCCCAATGATAGCGTCCGGGCCAGCAGAAGAGAAGGCAGGTGCTCTGAGCCTGAGTAAAAAATCACAACAAACTTATCAAAGGCAGAGAGCACGAAAAACAGCCCAGCGACCGCAGAAAGCCCTAGAATGCGGGCTTCTGCCAGGAAATACACACTCTGGAACCCAGCCGGCGGTCCCCCACCCCCCCACCCCCCGGGCGCCGCTGCATCCCCAGAGCCCGGGAGTAAACTCACGCCCCTGGGGCCCGTCGGGGACAGAGGAAGGGCAGACGGTGGACAGAGACCGCCCCTCCCGTCAGCGCCGTGGGGGAAACTCGCCCCTCACCAGCCACTCAAACAAGAGAGTGAAACTAGACCTCCTCTGACACCAGGCATCAGAGCAAACCCCAAATGCCCTGGCCGGTGTGGCTCAGTGGATAGAGCGCCGGCCTGCGGACTCAAGGGTCCCGGGTTCGATTCCGGTCAAGGGCATGGACCTGGGTTGCGAGCACATCCCCAGTGGGGGGCGTGCAGGAGGCAGCTGATGGATGTTTCTCTCTTATCGATGTTTCTAACTCTCTACCCTTCTCCCCTCCTCTCTGTAAAAAGTCAATAAAATATATATTTTTTAAAAAAAGAATAAACCCAAAGATTGAAGATTTAAGTGTACGACCCGGAACCATTAAACTAGGAGAAAAACGGGCAGTCAGCTCCGACATCGCTCTTAGCAACATCTTTGGGGGATGTGTCTCCTTGCGCAAGGAAAACAAAACGAAAAAATAAACAAATGGGTCCGACTGGAACGTTTTTCGCACAGCGAAGGAAACGCGACAAAATGCAAAGGAGACCCGAATGGGTTCTCTCTCATCACTGATGTCTCTCTCTCTCTCCCTCCCCCTCTCCCTTCCTCTCTGAGATCCATAAAAATATGTAAAAACAAACAAACACCAAAATAACTGAGCAAATGAAACAGAAGCAGAATTCTAGAAGGGACGGGGCTCCAGGTGCGCCTCCCTCGCTCGCCCGCCGCCTGGCTGTGCCCAGCGCCACCCGGTGGAGAAGCGCGGGCATCCGTGGGGTGCCAGGCTGTCGGCACAGGGGAGGGAACCCCGCTTCTCCCCTCATCTCTCCAGTAACTAGAACCCCAGGCGGCTCAGCCAAGGGTTGTGGACACAGATGTTTCTTCCTCCAACGCTTGACAGCCGGGCGGGGCCAGGCCACGGAGGCCACGAGGACACGCCACGCGGGCCACTCACCCCGAGGCCTCGTCCCAGTAGTAGTGGCTGCGGCCGGGCACGCTCTGCTCCAGCTTCTCCATCTGCAGGGTCCGCACGAAGGTGCCGGTCTTGGACGTCTGCTTCAGCAGGCGGTTGTGCACGTCCGAGAGGATGGAGAAGGTGGTGCCCCGGGGGTAGCAGAGACCCACGCGGATCCAGTCGCCCCTGGCAACGGAGAGGGAGTTAGGGTACCTGCCAGCCAGCCTCGGGCACCTCTGGGACGTGGAGAACCCCCCCCCAGCGGGGCCGCCTCCCTTTCTGTGGTGGGGGGTTTGGAGGAGCAGGTGCCGTTGTCATGACTGAGTCCCAGGAGAGGGGAGGACCATGCAGGGAGGATCATGAAGGGAGGATCATGCAGGGAGGACCACGCAGGGAGGACCATGAAGGGAGGATCATGCAGGGAGGACCATGCAGGGAGGATCATGAAGGGAGGATCATGCAGGGAGGACCATGCAGGGAGGATCATGCAGGGAGGATCATGCAGGGAGGATCATGAAGGGAGGATCATGCAGGGAGGATCATGCAGGGAGGATCATGAAGGGAGGACCATGCAGGGTCCCTGGGGCACCTCCAGCGCTGACATCGGGCCCTATCCAGAACCGGGCTGCACAGACATCCTCTCCACTGGGTGCCAGTCCAGGCGGAGGCCCTGGGTCCGCCCCTCCCGCCCAGCCTGACCGCGGGGCCCTGGCATGGCTTTGGGGCTCTTCCCCGCATCCCATACATGCCTGCCTCGCAGGACTGCGGCATGGAAGATGCTCTGACGCAAATACGCACAGAAAACGCCATCCTGCCCCCCCCCCGAGTCGGCCCCGGGCCCCAGAACCCGTGTGAAACGGAACGTCCGGGCCAGGCATGTGTCTGCCTTACACGTGACCTCCCTGCACCCCGCTGCACCCTGTGGGCGTCACTGGCCCCGCCTCCCGGACAAAGGGACTGGGGCTCCCAGGGTCGGACGGCCTGCCTGAGGTCACCCCCACCCCCAGTGGGACTGGGCTTGGTCTCCCGGCTGAGCTGCTGGCTGACAACGGGCCCTGCGGTGCTCCCCATGCAGGGGGCGTGGCTTCCAGAGGTCCTGGAGGGGGCGTGGCCTGCCCTAGGGGGCGTGACCAGGCTGAGGCCTTGCAGGAGGCGTGGCTTCCAGAGGCCCTGGGGGCGTGGCCTGCCCTAGGAGGCGTGCCCAGGCTGAGGCCTTGCAGGAGGCGTGGCTTCCCGAGGCCCTGCAGGGGGCGTGGCCTGCCCTAGGGGTGTGGCTCCCAGAGGCCCTGGAGGGGGCCTGACTGCCTGAGGCCCTGCAGGGGGCGTGGCCTCCCGAGGCCCTGTAGGGGGCGTGGCCTGCCCTGGGGGCGTGGCCTTCCTGAGGCCCCGGCTCCCTGCCCTCCCGGCCACGCCCCCTCACTTGTTGAAGTTGATGAGCCAGATGGCGAGCTCGGCGGGCGCCGTGCGGTCCCAGTGGATGGTGTAGCCCTTGCGCAGCGTGACGACCGGCTGGTACTGCTGGTAGTGGGTGCTCCTGGTCAGCGCGCCCTCCAGGTGCAGGGGGCGCCCCGGGAAGTCGTTCTTGACGATCTTCATGCGCAGGTTGCTGGTCCTGTAGGCCTGGATGTACATCTTCTCGGACCCGGAAAGGAAGCGCACAGCAGGCCGGTTACCAGGGATCCTGCCAGGGGCGCGGGGCGGGGGTGGGGGGAAGCCTCGGCCTGCAGCCCGGCTTAGACCAGGCGAAGGGGCGGCCAGATAAGGGGTCCCCTCGCCACGCAGCCCACGCCGCACAGCACACTCTGGCCGAGGCCTGCGCATCTTTAAAAAGGGCTGGAATGCCGGCCGGTGTGGCTCAGTGGGTAGAGCGCCGGCCTGCAGACTGAAGGGTCCCGGGTTTGATTCCCGGTCAAGGGCACATGCCCGGGTTGCAGGCTTGATCCCCAGTGGGGGACGTGCAGGAGGCAGCCAATCCAAACGTGCCCCCTGTGCGTGTCCCCTCTGCGTGCCCACCTGTGCGTAGTGCCCGCTGCAGATGGCCCCCCGCCAGTCGGGGACGTCGATGCAGTCGGGGTGCCGCAGCAGCCAGTTGTCGGCCTTGGTGAGGTAGGAGCCGGGGTACTCGGACACGGAGCCGTCCACGTCGTGGAACACTGACGTCTTGTCGCCGTCCATGTCCAGCTGGTTGAACCAGGGCCCGGGCTCCCCGAAGAACACTCTGGAGGTGATCTGCCAGAGCCGGAGCCCGGCGTTAGGGGGCGGGGCCGGGGGACCACAGCCAGACCGCGCCCCCCTCCACCTCCACACCCGGCCTCTGGCCTCTGCTCATGGGAGGGGAGGGCGCGGGTTCCCGCTCGCAAGGCTGCAGAGCTGGGCGGGGACGCAGGGGCACACGTGTGCGTGTGTGCATGTGTGCACGTGTGCATGTGTGTATCTGTGTGATTGCATGTGCGTGCATGTGTATCTCTGTGTGTGTATGTGTGATTGTGTGTGTGATTGTGTGTGATTGCATGTGTGCCTGGGTGTGCATGAGTGTATCTCTGTGTGCGTGTATGTGTGATTGCATGTGTGGGCATTTGTGTGCGTGTGTGTGCGTGTGTGTGCATGTGTGTATCTGTGCGTGTGTGATTGCATGTGTGTGCGTGTGTGCATGTGCGTGAATGAGACCCAGGCGGCAGAGAATGTTTGCACGAGGCGCTGTGTGCACCCACGTGGGTGGGGAGGGCGCAGGCTCCCCACGCGGCCCGTGGAGATTTCCGTGACCAGCCTCTTTGGGGCCCGAGCGGCCTGAGTAAAGAAATTAGCTGACTCCAGTCAGACATCTTTGCCCTCCGCCTGCCCCGAGCGCACAGACAGGCAAAGGGCAGGAGCGGAGGGGGGAGGGGGCGGGGAGGCCTGGGAAATCCACAACCAGAGAGAGACAGAGAGAGACAGAGAGAGAAAAAACGCCCGCCCCAGGAGGTCCGGCCCTGCCTAGTCCCCGGGGCACTGGCCTGATCTCATCACCAGGCCGCTCCTTGGCTGTCTGTGGCCAGGAGGCCCGGCTCTCAGCGGGGGACTGAACATAGCAGCTTCAGCAAAGATCCCTCAGGCACTGCAGGTTTTTAAATTAACTGCGCCGCCCGGCCGGTGCGGCTCAGGGGCTGAGCATCGACTAGGAACCAGGAGGTCAGGGTTCGATTCCCGCTCAGGGTACAGGCCCGGGTTGCGGGCTCCATCCCCAGTGTGGGGCGTGCAGGAGGCAGCCGATCCGTGATTCTCTCTCATCATGGATGTGTGTGTGTCTCTCTCTCCCTCTCCCTTCCTCTCTGAAATCAATCTATAATAATAAAATCATCATATGCTAATTAGGCTGGACGTCCGTCCGGACGACCTTCCAGAAGAAGCTGGGGCTGTGAGGGAAGCCTGGGCCCTGAATGCCTGCTGGTGGTTGGAGGGGAGCCCGGGTCCCGGGTTCCAGAGGGAAGCCGATGCCGGCAGCTGGGGGAAGGAAGGCCTGCTCTTGCATGAATTTCATGCACCGGGCCTCTAGGAAAAATATATTTAAAAAATTAAATGAACTGGGCCACACTCAGGTGTCCCAGTCGCGGGACTCACAGGACAAAAGCCAGGTGCCTGGAGCAGCCGCCTCTGACGCTGGCGCCCAGCACGAGGCTCCCACTGAGGCCCGGGAGCCCCGGGCAGGGCAAGGGCAGGGCGAGGGCAGGGCGAGGGCAGGCGGGCACCGACCCCGGCCTGGCCGGCCGGCCCCCCAAACTTGTACTTTTCCAGTCTGGATGCAGCCAGAACTGGGCCGAGGTCCAGGCTGCCCGGAGGAGGCCGCTCAGACCCTGCGGTGAGTCACGGCCCAGGGCTGGGTGGCTGGGAGTGGGCCGGGCGCCTCACTCACCGGGACGTCCTCGAAGGCGACGTGGGACACGTTGTTGTGGGGGCAACTCTGCCAGGCGTTGTTCAGGCGGAAGGCCAGGGCGCTGGTGTGCCGGCCCTCCAGGGCCGCGAACTTGCGGAAGGTGCAGTTCTGGATGTTGATGGGGCCGTCGTAGAACTGGATCCCCCGGATGGGAAAGTTCCTGGGGGGGTGGAGGGGGCGGGAGAGTCAGCGTCAGGCGCGTCGCCAGGCCTGCCCCCGCCGTGGGTGCCACCGGGGACCTGCCAGGCAAACGAGGCCTGACCCCCGCCCCCAGCAGCTCCCCCTGCACAGCACACGGCGGGCTCATTCGTTAGCTCACGGGGAAAGCGTTCAGGGACATAGTGTCAGTCAGTGATGGCTGGCTGGCTGGATGGATGGATGGATGATGGATGGATGGATGGATGGATGGATGGATGGATGATGGATGGATATATGATGGATGGATGGATAGATGGATGGATGGGTGAATGGAAGGATGATGGATGGATGGATGGATGGATGGATGGATAGATGATGGATGGATGGATGAATGGAAGGATGATGGATGGATATATGATGGATGGATGGATGATGGATGGATGGATGGATGGATGAATGGAAGGATGATGGATGGATATATGATGGATGGATGGATGGATGGATGGATGGATGGATGGATGAATGGAAGGATGATGGATGGATGATGGATAGATGATGGATGGATAATGGATGATGGATGGATGATGAATGGATGATGGATAGATGATGGATGGATGCTAGATAGACGATGTATGATGGATAGATGATGGATGGATGATGAATGGATGATGGATAGATGATGCATGGATAGATGATGGATAGATAATGGATGATGGATGGATGATGAATGGATGATGGATTGATGATGGATAGATGATGGATGATGGACAGATGGATGGATGATGGATGATGGATGGGTGGATTGATGGGTGGATGGATGGTGGATGGATGATGGGTAGATGGTGGAGGATGGATGGAAGGATGGATGATGGATGATGGATGGATAGATGATGGATGATGGATGATGGATGGTGGAGGATGGAAGGATGGATGATGGATGATGGGTGGATGGGTGATGGACAGAGAGATGACTATCGCTCTAGGTGCTGGCTTAGGGTTTGGGGGACCATCCTCTATTGCAAACCTATCCCCCAACATTTCCCTCCGTGAAGAGTCGCTGGGCAAACACCGCCAACACCGCCCACACCGTGCCCCGTGGGGAGGGAGAGCCATTCGTCACGGCCGCCTCAGGCTCACTCGCTACAACAATTTAATCAGATGCGGCCTGGGGTGCGTTTCCTGACTGTGAGCAAGCCTTTCGCTGGGGCGCAGGCTGGATGTGGGGGACAGAGGAGAGCCGGCAGGACCGTGACTGCCAGGGGACCCCAGAGCGGCCCAGATCCCCAGGAGGCTGGAGGGGACACAGGCGTGGCCGTGGAGGGAAGGGACTGGAGTAGGACCGTGACTGGGACATTTTGCCTCGAGCCCAGTGGGGGGCAGCGGGCAGGGGGCAGGGAGGAGGGACCTCTCCATGTGTCTTAGGCTCCTGAGCTGGGGGCGAAGGGGGGCGAGGGCCTACGAGGGCCCCAAATCGAGGTCTGCTCATCCTCCACGCCCCATTTTACTGGCATCTCCACGCCTGGGCCAGGGCCCTCTCTCTCCACCACGAACAAACGAAAGGGCAGGGAGACGAACAAGAGTGCAGACGTGCCTGTCTGGGGGGAGAGGCCGCACCCAGCTGCCCCCCATCCTCACACCGGCCCCCCCTCGGCTCAGACACGGCTCCCGGGGGGCCCTGCGTCACCGGGCTGGGCGAGGTGGCGTCAGCGGACGCCGGGGACCGGGCCTCTCTGCATTGTGTTATTAGCGGCCGATGGACGTCACGGCCGTGAGTCCTGACTCCCGGGGGCGGCCCGGGCCTGTGTCCAGGGAACGTGTCTCCGGGACAGCCCGCTCTCCCTGCAGACCCCAGCCGGGCCCAGACAGGATGAATCAGCCGTGATCCGGGCTGGGTGCAGTTGGACGCCCACAGAGGAGCCAGACGCGGGAACCAACGCACCGACGGGAACCAACGCACCGACGGGAACCGTCACCATCGGCGCGCCCAGGCCCGGGGTGGGGGGGTTGGGGGGTGGGGGGGGACACACACAACCCAGAGCCCGGCCGTGCAGACCCAGAGCGGCTCCTATAACAGTCCCCCCAGGGCCACCTCGAGCCTGTGGTTCTGTCTGCAAGATCTTTTCTTTTTTAAAAAAAATAGATTTTTATGGATGTCAGAGAGGAGGGGGAGAGGGAGAGAGAGAAACATCCACGATGAGAGAGAATCACTGAATGGCTATCTCCTGCATGCCCCGCACTGGGGATGGAGCCCTCAACCTGGGCACGTGCGGGAGGCAGCCGATCCATGATTCTCTCGCATCATGGATGTTTCTCTCTCCCTATCTCTCTCCCTTCCACTCTGACATCAATAAAAATATGTCTTTTAAAAAAATTCCTATCGCCCTGACCGGTGTGGCTCAGTAGATAGAGCATCGGCCTGCGGACTGGAGGGTCCCGGGTTCGAATCCGGTCAAGGGCACGTACCTGGGTTGCGGGCACATCTCCAGTGGGGGGGCGTGCAGGAGGCGGCTGATCGATGTTTCTCTCTCATCGATGTTTCTAACTCTCTCTCCCTCTCCCTTCCTCTCTGTGAAAAATCCATAAAATAGATTAAAAATAAAATCCCTATCGACACAGCCCAGAGCCACGCCGCCTGCTGATCCCGTCAGCAGTCCTGCCTCCCCTCTCACGTCTGGGCCCCGCGGGGCTCAGGGCGCCGCCGTGGGCGCCAACCTACTGGCCGATCGGCAGGGTCCTCCCGCTGGGGTCCAGGCCGCCGGGGCCCCAGATCCTGCTGTCCACCATCTTGGTCCCCACGTTGCCGCTCTCGCCCACAAACAGGCTGTTCTTGATCTCCTGCTTGGAGCCGTCGTCGTACGGGAAGGTCCCGCCGCTGCAGGGGTCGGGGGGGGGGAGAGGGTGTCGGGGTGAGGAGGCCGCGGGCAGCTTCCCAGGGGGCCCGGCGCCCGGGGACAGGTGCCCGCTTACCTGGCCAGGGTCAGGCCAATGCCATTATCAGCGAACCTGGGGACGGAAGCAGACAGTCAGAGCGCGCTGGCCGGTGTGGCTCTGTGGGGAGCACGTGCTCTCCTTGCCCTGCACCCCCTTGGGCCCTGGAGCCACTGCAGCTACTGTGGGGGTTTGGGGGGGTCGGGACCTGAGCTTGGGGTTCCCTGAGGGAGCTAGGATGGCTCAGGCCCCTCCCACTCGGCCTGGCTCCACAGAGAATGAGTGACAGCGTGTGTCTGGGCATCAGGCGTGGGCAGACAGGCGCCCTGGGGCCTGCATCTCCAGCCCCCTCCCCGGCTGGTGGAGGCTCCTCGCCAGATCTGGATAGGGGCGCAGGCCCTGGCCGGCTTCTCCTTGTGCCTGCACCCCCAGCGCTCGGCCTGGGGTCCCCCTCCTCGTCTGCTGGGCCCCGGGGCCTCACAGACACTCAGGCCTCACTGTGTCCCCCACACACACACACCTGGGGGGGCCTGGGGAACCAGCCACTCCTTCTGCCTACTTTTCCCAAGCCTGGGCCTGTCCGCTTCCCCTCCCTCCCTCGTCCTAACTGTTAGGGCGCCTCTAAGGCAGCGGTTCTCAACCTTCCTCACGCCGCGACCCTTTAATACAGCTCCTCATGCTGTGGGGACCCCCAACCATAACATTATTTCCGTGGCTGCTTCATCGCTGTCATGTTGCTACTGTGATGAATCGTCATGTAAATACCTGATATGCAGGATGGATTTTCATTGTGACAAATGGAACATAATGAAGCATAGTGATTCATCACAAAAACAATATGTAATTATAGATGTGTTTTCCGATGTTCTGAGGCGACCCCTGTGAAAGGGTCATTCGGCCCCCCAAGGGGTGGCGGCCCCCAGGTTGAGAACCGCTGCTCTAGGGGGTCACGGGGGAGCCGGGCAGCACGGGTCTGTCCTGGGAGCCTGTCCCTCGGTCCTGTCCTGCGGGGGCTGCACGCTGTCCACGGGACCTCGCCCCCCAGCTCCCTTCTCATCGGCCTCCGGGGCGGGGAGCTGCGGTTTCGGGTCCCAGGCCAGCACCTCCGGGTTTAGGGGGATTCGCGAAGCCCAGCCTGGGGACCCTCCCTGAAATAAAGGCGGCAAGCTCGACCTTTGAGAGTCACGGTAAGAAACGAAGGCCACCGAGGAGGCAGCACACAGTGGGTGCCTTTGAGAGTCATGGTAAGAAACAAAGGCCACCGAGGATGGAGCACACAGTGGGTGCCTTTGAGAGGGTAAACAACGAAGGCCACTGAGGACACAGCACACAGTGGGTGCCTTTGAGAGAGTAAAACACAAAGGCCACCGAGGATGGAGCACACAGTAGGTGCCTTTGAGAGTCAGTGTAAGAAATGAAGGCCACCGAGGACCCAGCACACAGTGGGTGCTTTTGAGAGGGTAAACAACAAAGGCCACTGAGGACACAGCACACAGTGAGTGCCTTTGAGAGGGTAAAACACAAAGGCCACCGAGGATGGAGCACACAGTGGGTGCCTTTGAGAGGGTAAAACACAAAGGCCACCGAGGATGGAGCACACAGTGGGTGCCTTTGAGAGGATAAAAAACAAAGGCCACTGAGGATGGAGCACACAGTGGGTGCCTTTGAAAGGATAAAAAACAAAGGCCATCAAGGATGGAGCACATAGTGGGTGCCTTTGAGAGGGTAAACAACGAAGGCCACTGAGGACACAGCACACAGTGGGTGCCTTTGAGAGGGTAAAAAACAAAGGCCACCGAGGATGGAGCACACAGTGGGCGCCTTTGAGAGTCAGTGTAAGAAATAAAGGCCAGCCCTGACCAGTGTGGCCCAGTGGATAGAGCGTCAGCCTGCGGACTGAAGGGTCTCGGGTGCGATTCCGGTCAAGGGCATGTACCTTGGTGGCGGGCACATCCCCAGTGGGGGGCGTGCAGGAGGCAGTTGGTCGATGTTTCTCTCTCATCGATGTTTCTAGCTCTCTCTCCCTCTCCCTTCCGCTCTATAAAAAATCAATAAAATATATTTAAAAAAAAAAAGACACGAAGGCCACCGAGGACACAGCACACAGTGAGTGCCTTTGAGAGGGCAAACAACGAAGGCCACCGAGGACGCAGCACACAGTGGGCGCCTTCTCCCCACCTTCAGGGACCGGCTATGGGCCTGAGGGGGCCCCACCCAGTGACGACCTGGAGGCCAGTCATGGCCCCAGCACCTGGCACTGGGCTGAGGCTGTGGGGATGGGCTGGGGGCCAGGCCTGCTGCCTTCTCCGCCCCTGCCTGGCCCTGGCCATCCCTCCCTGCCCCGTGCTGCTCTCCCCGCCCTGGCCAGGGGCTCCGTGCCCGCTCGGTGCCGACGCGCTCACCGGCAGCTGTCCAGCCACACGTCGCCGCCTCGCAGCCAGGCCCCGTGGTCCTGGTTCTTGTAGGCGGTGAAGTGCTTGATGATGGCGGGCACCCGGGGCTTCAGGGGGTCGGCGTCCTGGTGCGGGCTGTACCTGCGGCAGCACGGGCGGGGGCACGGGTCAGGGGGGGCTCCTGCCTGGGCCCCCCTCACGCAGGTGGCAGCCGTGTCCCCTCTCTTGCCCATCAGCTGCCTGAGGAGCACCACGCCCCAGCGGTCGAAGGTCAGAGAATCTCAGACGTGCCAGCCTCGGGGCCAGGACGGCGATGCCAGCTCTCCGCCCACGGGGGTAACCTTGACCCCAGGCCTCAGCCTCTTAGCTGGGAAGCAGCTTGGGGGCTCGGACGCTCACTGACCAGGGGTGGGTTTTTGCTGAACCCTAATGCACCCCTAAGGCTGAAATCCTAATGCACCCCTACTGCTGAAACCCTAATTCAGCCCTAATGCTGAAACCCTAAATGCTGGAGCCTCACTCTTGGCTCTGTCCGGATTCTCACCACGGTTCCCCCAGCAACTAGCTCAACGTGCAGGACACAGGATGTGCTCCACAGACACTGGATGACTGACTGAGTGCATGACAGTGAGTGGATGGGTGGGTGGGTGGGTGGATGGGTGGGTGGATGGATGGATGGGTGGATGGGTGGATGGGTGGGTGGGTGGATGATGGATGGATGGGTGGATGGGTGGATGGATGGAAGGGTGGATGGGTGGGTGGATGGGTGGATGGGTGGATGGGTGGATGGGTGGGTGGATGGGTGGATGGGTGGATGGATGGATGGGTGGATGGGTGGGTGGATGGGTGGATGGATGGATGGGTGGATGGGTGGATGGGTGGATGGATGGGTGGATGGATGGGTGGATGGGTGGATGATGGATGGATGGATGGGTGGATGGATGGGTGGATGGGTGGATGGGTGGGTGGGTGGATGATGGAGGGAGGGGTGGATGGGTGGATGGATGGAAGGGTGGATGGGTGGGTGGATGGGTGGATGGGTGGGTGGGTGGATGATGGATGGATGGATGGATGGGTGGATGGGTGGGTGGATGGGTGGATGGGTGGATGGATGGGTGGATGGATGATGGATGGATGGGTGGATGGGTGGATGGGTGGATGGGTGGGTGGATGGGTGGATGGATGGATGGGTGGTGGATGGATGGATGGATGGAGGGATGGGTAGATGATGTATGGATGGATGGATGATGGATGGATGGATGGATGATGGATGGATGGGTGGATGGTGGATGGATGGGTGGATGATGGATGGGTGGGTGGATGGGTGGATGATGGATGGATGGGTGGATAATGGATGGGTGGGTGGATGATGGATGGGTGGGTGGATGGGTGGATGGGTGGATGGGTGGGTGGATGGGTGGATGGATGGATGGGTGGTGGATGGATGGATGGATGGAGGGATGGGTAGATGATGTATGGATGGATGGATGATGGATGGATGGATGGATGATGGATGGATGGGTGGATGGTGGATGGATGGGTGGATGATGGATGGGTGGGTGGATGGGTGGATGGGTGGATGGGTGGGTGGGTGGATGATGGATGGATGGGTGGATGGGTGGGTGGATGGGTGGATGGGTGGATGGGTGGATGGGTGGGTGGATGGGTGGATGGGTGGATGGATGGATGGGTGGATGGGTGGGTGGATGGGTGGATGGATGGATGGGTGGAGGATGGATGGATGGATGGATGGGTGGATGGATGGGTGGATGGGTGGATGATGGATGGATGGATGGGTGGATGGATGGGTGGATGGGTGGATGGGTGGGTGGGTGGATGATGGATGGATGGGTGGATGGGTGGATGGATGGAAGGGTGGATGGGTGGGTGGATGGGTGGATGGGTGGGTGGGTGGATGATGGATGGATGGATGGATGGGTGGATGGGTGGGTGGATGGGTGGATGGGTGGATGGATGGGTGGATGGATGATGGATGGATGGGTGGATGGGTGGATGGGTGGATGGGTGGGTGGATGGGTGGATGGTTGGATGGGTGGTGGATGGATGGATGGATGGAGGGATGGGTAGATGATGTATGGATGGATGGATGATGGATGGATGGATGGATGATGGATGGATGGGTGGATGGTGGAAGGATGGGTGGATGATGGATGGGTGGGTGGATGGGTGGATGATGGATGGATGGGTGGATAATGGATGGGTGGGTGGATGATGGATGGGTGGGTGGATGGGTGGATGGGTGGATGGGTGGGTGGATGGTGGGTGATTGACAGATGATGGATGGGTGGGTGGAGTGGGGCTGACCCAAGGGTCCCCAGGGCTGAGTACCTGGCAGAGATGATAGAGAGGAAGGGCCGCTTGTCTTTGGCGGAGGCTTCTGTGGTCTTGACGCCATTGTCGATGATCATGCCAGCCTGCGGGGGGGTGGGGGGGTAGACATTCAGAGGCACACAGGCTTGCCCTGCAGGCCAGGCATCTCCTCACGCCCAGCCTCACTGTGCCGCCTCGCATGCTCCCGCAAACCAGCTCTGCTCCCAGGATGCACTAGTGGGAGCAGGGGGCCTGCCGTGCGGTGTGGGGTGACCCTGTGTGGCTCGGTCGGGTCTGGAACCCTCTGGGAGGCACAGCAGAGAACGCTGAAGACACAGGGGTTCAGGACCTGGTCCAAGGCCACGCGGCCGAGTCCACCTGCTAAGTCCTCCAGGCCGTCCCTTCACGCGCGCCCATGACCCTGGCCGACTTCCGGCGGGAAACCACCTCCCCCCATAGCCTCACCTGTCCCAACCTCTCCGCACATCCAGGTCCAACAAGGATCACCCCCCTCTCATAGGAAGGCCCTCGGGGGTCTGACAAGCAGCCAATGCATTATCCCCGCCCCCACCCCACCGCGGATGGCCCGTTCCCGATGGGGACAGCTCCCTGGGGCCCCCGACAGCCTCAGATCGCCCCCCGAGGCCCGTGCTGTTCTCTGTCGGGCGGCACCATGGCCCTCCTGGCCCCTGTCCTCGGCCCCGGGAGCTCGCTTCTTTCTTAGCTTCTGGGACGTGGCCCCGCCCGGGGTCCTCTCTCTGCCCAGCCACCCAGCCCTCCTCACAGGCCACCCCCTCGGCGTAAGCACAGGTCATGCTGAGAACCTCTCTCCTGTTGGGTCTAGTCCCTTGTCGGCCCTTGTTTTGTTTTTGACCCTGAACGTGTCCACTCTCCCCTGGGACCACGGTTTCCTGACCTGCACCACCAGGGACTGGGCCCGAGGCCAGCCTGACACCCAGGTCTTCCCATGTGGTGGGTGGGTGGGTGGATGAGTGGATGGGTGGGTGGATGGGTGGATGGGTGGGTGGATGGGTGAATGGATGGGTGGGTGGGTGGATGGATGGGTGGGTGGGTGGATGGGTGGATGGATGGGTGGGTGGATGGATGGGTGGGTGGATGGATGGGTGGGTGGATGGATGGATGGGTGGATGGGTGGGTTGATGGGTGGGTGGATGGGTGGGTGGATGGGTGGATGGATGGATGGGTGGGTGGATGGATGGATGGATGGATGGATGGGTGGGTGGATGGATGGGTGGGTGGATGGATGGATGGATGGATGGGTGGGTGGATGGATGGGTGGGTGGATGGATGGATGGGTGGGTGGATGGATGGATGGGTGGGTGGATGGATGGGTGGGTGGATGGATGGATGGATGGGTGGGTGGGTGGATGGATGGGTGGATGGGTGGGTGGATGGATGGGTGGGTGGATGGGTGGGTGGATGGGTGGATGGATGGATGGATGGATGGATGGATGGATGGATGGATGGGTGGATGGACGGGTGGGTGGACGGGTGGATGGGTGGGTGGATGGGTGGGTGGATGGATGGGTGGATGGATGGGTGGATGGATGGGTGGATGGATGGATGGCCCCATGCCTGCATCCACAGCTCTAGTCTTGGGGCTTCCCTGACAGGGGTAAGGGGGGGTGGTCCAGGGGACACTCACCCGGTAGTTGGAATGTGCCCGGTTGTTCTGGAACTTTCCCAGGGGTATGTGCTCCGAGTAGCCCGGGGAGTACATGCCCACCGAGGGGCCCGTCGGTACGTGGTGGAAAATGAACCAGAATCCGGTCTCCTGTGGGGGAGAGACGGGAAGACACGGGACTCAGCACCAGGCGGCTTCTGACCGGGCGACCGAATGGCCCCAAAATCCCCCTCCCCCAATGGGCCCACCACCCACCCCCGAAACACACCTCAGGAAACAGTGAAAAACTTGAGGCAAAGGCACTTTGTGGGGCCCGCCCCATCTGTTAAAACCCTTCACCGGGTCCGACTCTATTGGCCAGACTCCTCTCGGCTGGGTGTCATCGCCATCTCCCCTGGCAGGTAACGGGGTGTGTGTGGGGGGGAGGTTGCAGTGTCCTTAGCTTCAATCTCTCCTTCTACAGATATGGAGGCCGGGCCCAGGGCTCAGGGCCCGCACTGCCTCATTCAGGGTCCCTCGGGGTGAGCGGCAGGGAGGGGTGGATGGGAGCGAGGCCCTGTTGGTACCCCGTGGTGCCCTGGGCACGTGAGCACTCCCTGCCTGTTGCCCATCTCACAGGGCCAATGTGAGAACGGAATTATTTAGCTTTGAGAACACTGGCGTGCCAGGCACTGGTCTAAGCCACAGCGATTTCAGTCTGACATGAGCTATCTATATATATAAAAGCCTAAGCCACCATGACAACCTGACGACCGGCCGGTAGCCATGACGTGCACTGACCACCAGGGGGCAGATGCTCAACGCAGGAGTTGCCCCTTGGTGGTCAGTGTGCACCCATAGCTAATCTTCCACGGCCGGCCAACCTCCACGGTCCCCCTCCCACCCCCACCCCCCCAGTTGCCGGCCAGGCTGAGGGGATCCCACCCGTGCACGAATTTGTGCACTGGGCCTCTAGTCTCACATAAAGCGCTGTGTTCCCATTGGCTACAATCACCAGGGGACGCAGGCACAGCCATCGCTGAAAACCAGGGAACCCGTCCGGCCTGGCTGGGCCTCCCCAAGACCCCGCACCGCACCCCTAATTTCCCCCCAAGAAGAGACCTCCCCGCTCACCTCGGACCCCGCGGCGGAGCAGTTCACCAGGTTGTTGTTGGGATTGGCCATCCAGAAGGTGGACACGCCGCTGCGGGGAGGGAGGGGCAGGTCAGACGCGGCCCCAGCCCCACACTGCGCGGGGCCCTGCGGGCTCGCCTCGCGGACGCGGCTCCCAGGGGCCCCTTAGAGGTCGGGAAACCCTGGGTTTTGTCGATCTGAAACCCACTGTTCTCGAGGGAGCGGGGTGCACGGAGCCTTAACGTGATCAGGACTTGACACGGGCCCGGCTCTTTGTGGGTGGACGGGCCCCGCGTGTGGGCGGAGCCCGAGATGGTGGGAAATAAACCGGAGGCAGGACAGTGGCCAGGTCTCAGGGAATGGCCCGGGCTCAGGAGGCCGCCACACAGGGAGCCGTCTCTCTGGTCCACATGCCATCGGCGTAGCCCACCTGGGAGCCAGGGGGAAGCCGTGCCCTGGAGAGGGCTACGTGGCACCAGGAGAGAGAGCTATGTGGCATCAGGAAAGCCCGAGGGTGAGAACCGTGGTTCTCCGGGGACACGATGGGTGACAGGGGCATCTGGGAAGGGACCACGCCCCCTCTCGGAGCGGCAGGGGGCTCAGGGCAGTGCCCGGGGGGCTCGGTAGCCGGGTGTGGGCGCCAGCACGGGCGCGGGGGGCGCGTACTTGCAGTCCTGCCTGGGCTTGGGGATGTAGCCCGGGTACGCGTCCTCCGTGATGGTCTTGCACATCCTGCTGTCCCGGTCGGAGGGCAGCAGCGTCCCCGCCTTGACGAGGAGGCCCAGGCAGTGGTCGAAAGTGTTGCGCTCCTCCGGCCCGTCCTCCGTGAAGAAGCAGTGGCCCAGCGAGTCGTAGCCCACCACGTCCTTGACCTGCGGGGCGAGGGGGGCCTGTCACCACGGGGAGCACGGGGGCAGGGGGCAGTCGGAGGTGGACCGGACGCTGGGGTTGGGCCTGGCGGGCCTGGGGGGGGCGGGCGGACAGGTCCCTTCCAGCTGGAGCTGTTCCAGCAGAGGCCCCAAGGGGTGGGAAGAGGGGTAAAGCATGAGAAGCAGGTGTGGCTCAGTGGATAGAGCGTCGGCCTGCAGACTGAAGGGACCCGGGTTCGATTCCAGTTAAGGGCATGTACCTTGGTTGCAGGCACATCCTCAATAGGGGGCGTGCAGGAGGCAGCTGATCCATGATTCTCTCTCATCATGGATGTTTCTCTCCCTCTCCCTTCCTCTCTGACATCAAAATATAGTGAAAAAAACAAAACAAAACAAGTGTCACAAACACAAATGCACGGGTGGCATCACCTGAAACATACAAGGAGGCGGTGGGCTCGGGACCCCCGTGGAACGCAGGCCAGCCAGCGGGGCAGCGGGGACTCTGGGCCAGGCAGCAAGGTGGGTCTGCTGCCGCCGGCTCGGCCGACGTTCCCAGAGAAGCCAGGAACCCCGGCTCTGACGTGAAATCTCTCGGTGCTTAAACCGTGGGAGCGGATTTGAATGTTGCTTTACACACCGTTCAGGTCAAAGGAAACACATCTGGGGCCCGGATGGCACCTGGGACATCCGATCGTAAAGTTCACAGGGGGCGTGCGTTCGGTCCGCGAGAAGGGGGTGCGGGGCAGCGCACAATGATCGGTTTAGAGAATAAACGATCAGATGTTTCTCTAAACACCGTGCCAGCCGAAGTGAACAGAAGCTGGAGGTGTCACTCTGTACCGTCCAGTTGGACACGTTTATAGAAAATACTAGAGGCCCGGTGCACGAAATTCGTGCACTCGGGGGGCGGGGGGGTCCCTCAGCCCAGCCTCCGCCCTCTCGCAGTCCAGGAGCCCTCAGGGGATGTCCGACTGATGGCTTAGGCCCGCTCCCCATTTAAGCCGGCAGTTGGAGTGGCTCCCGCCACCACCTCTGCGCTCACCAGCTGTGAGCCCGGCTTATGGCTGAGCAGCGCTCCCCCTGTGGAGCGCACTGACCACCAGGTGGCTGCTCCTGCATTGAGCACCTGCCCCCTGGTGGTCAGTGCATGTCATAGCGACCGGTCGTTCCGCCGTTCGATTGATCTGCATATCAGCCTTTTATTCTATAGGATAAGTTGGGCCCGGCCGGCGTGGTTCAGTGGCTGAGCATCAACCTAGGAACCAGGAGGTCAGGGTTCGATTCCCGGTCAGGGCACAGGCCCGGGTTGCGGGCTGGATCCCCAGTGGGGGGCGTGCAGGAGGCGGCCGATCCATGATTCTCTCTCATCACTGATGTTTCTGTCTCTTTCCCCCTCTCCCTTCCTCTCTGACATCAATAAAAATATATTTTTTTAAAAAAAGAACTATTTGCAAATCAAGACAGGCCGCTGACACTCAGGCTGATGAGCTAATGACCACATGACTCCCAACAGTCTTTGCTCCGATGGACACTTGGTCTGCAGGCAGCAAAGGGCTCAGTGGCCGGGCCGACGCCACAGCTGTCCCCCCCGCACCCCCGTACCCCGGGACCACCACCCCTGTGTCTTGGTGCCTTCGGCAAGCAGTCAGCATGTTTCCTCCTTCTCTTTGGCTGGCAGCTGCTGTCATTGGAGGTCACTTGACGCCCAAGGGGAGGGAGGGCGGTTCCGTCCCGAGGCCCTGGACTTGGTGACCCGAGAGCTGGTGGCTGCGTGGTGGGAGGGAGGGCCCACGATGTCCGTTCTCCCCGGGAGGAGGGAGGAGGGAGGAGGGAGGAGGGAGGAGGGAGGAGGGGAGCGCTCACCAGCAAGCCGTTGGAGCCGTGGACAGTGACGCAGCGCGAGAAGGTGTGGTGGATGGACAGGTCCCGCACGTAGGTGGGCGGGTCGTAGCCGCCGCGCTCGTCCAGGTCGCCCGCCAGGTGGAAGTGGATGGGGTACTGGCCCACCAGCTGCTGCCCCATGTGCCGCAGCTCCACGCCCTCCAGGTGTGCGGCCTTGAAGCCCAGGGCGAACTGGGGGGGGGGGGGACGGAGGCGGGGGGGGCGGTCAGAGGAGGCGGGAGCCGCTCCCTGGCACCCTGGTGTGACTGGTGGGACTGGTGTGATTAGTGTGGCTGGTGTGGCTGGTGTGATTGATGGGCTGGTGGGACTGGTGTGATTGGTGGGACTGGTGTGATTGATGGGCTGGTGGGACTGGTGTGATTGGTGTGGCTGGTGGGCTGGTGTGGCTGGTGTGGCTGGTGTGGCTGGTGGGCTGGTGTGGCTGGTGTGGCTGGTGTGGCTGGTGTGGCTGGTGGGACTGGTGTGGCTGGTGGGACTGGTGGGACTGGTGTGATTGGTGGGACTGGTGTGACTGGTGGACTGGTGTGGCTGGTGGGACTGGTGGGACTGGTGTGGCTGGCGGGACTGGTGGGAGGGATGTAGGGATCTGTCCCCAGTTTGTGCTCCATCTCTCCTGTTCCCAAGTCCCGATGGGTGGACAGCATGCCAGCGGTTAACACATAAGACTTCTCCACCCTCCAGAAGGTTCTCCTGCCTTGGCCCCTCTCCTGCCCCTCCACCCCCTCCACCCCTCCTGCCCACAGCCTGGTGCCCTCGGAAGTCTCATGGGGGGTTGGGAGGGTGGCTCTGGCCGAGCGGGGCAGGCCCCTACCTTGATGTGGCCCCCGAAGGTGTCGAAGTCGAAGAAGCTGCAGATGTGGCTGGTGTAGGGGTAGCACCCGGCCTCCATCTCCCCCGCAATGACCAGGTTGCGGCTCAGCAGCCCGACCTCGGCCCGCATGTCCACTCCGTCGACCTCCTCCCCGATGTGCAGGTACATGGGCTTCCCTGGGGCAGACACAGGGGGCGGGGGGGACATCAGAGGGGCTGCGTGTGCTCAGGGGCTCCGGGCCTGCCGGCTGCCTGACCCTCCTGACCGGGGCTCCCTCCACGGCCTGCGTGGCGGCCCCAGGCCCTTTGCACGGCAGGAAGCCCAGGGCGGGGAGGCCGCCTCTGAGCGGCCACGTATGCTCAGACCCGGGGCCAGCACGGCTGTGTGTCCCCAGGATCCGCCCCTCTCCCCCTTTTCCGGGCTGAAATCCCCAGGGCGTCAGGCGGACACAGGGCTTTGCGGGAGAGACAGGTGCCCCGCGCCCTGCAGCTGCTGTGGGCACAGGGCGGGCAGAGCCATGTGGGCCCCCTCGGGGGCCCTGCTCCCGGGCTGGAATGTGGACGTGTAGGGGTGATCCAACCACCCCCACCAACCCCCAGGCAGGTGAGGACGGGGCCTTGGAGATGGCACAACAACAAGATAGGAAACCTGGGCTCTGCTGACCCCCCAGAGCCTGCACCCCGACCACCACGCGGCTGAAATTCTTACAGACACAACGCACACCCCCTCCCCACGTCTGTGAGGCCCCCGCCACAGCCCGTATTCGTGAAAGCAAGCCCGTCTGTGCCCAATTGGCTTCAGCCTCAGGGTCTGCAGCCACACCTTCTAGAAGCTTCTGTGCCCAGCACGGTGGCCGGGGGCCGGCTCCGGGTGCCTCACGGCCCCACTGGACAGCGCAGGGTTCACCAGCCCTGTGCTGGCTGCTCTCTCTCTCTCTCTCTCTCCCCCTCCCTCCTCCTGGCCGGGGAGGGGAGGATGCTCTGAGCCTGTACCACTGGCCCCAGCCGCACCCCTCCCCCCACAACCGGGGGGAGGGGGGGAGACAAGAGCTTGAAACGTTGCAGCTGCGTTTGATTGTCAGCCCGAATCCTGCCTGCACCACGGCCCTGAGTGCTTTCCTGGAACGGAGGCCCCAGCCTGCTTCTAATTTTGTTGTTGCTGTTGTTAATCCTCCCTGACGATAGTTCCCCATTGATTTTTTTAAAAAAATAGATGTTTATTGATTTCAGCGAGGAAGGAAGAGGGAGGGAGAGAGAAACATCCATGATGAGAGAGAATCATGGACCGGCTGCCCCCTGCACGCCCCCTACTGGGGATGGAGCCTGCCACCCGGGCCTGTGCCCTTGACCGGGAATCGAACCCGGGACCCCTCGGTCCGCAGGTGGACGCGCTACCCACTGAGCAACACCAGCCAGGGCTCCCATTGATTTTTAGGGAGAGTGGGAGGGAGAGGGAGAGACAGAGAGGAACATCGATGGGAGGGAGAGACACATTGATGGGTTGCCTCCTGCAGGAACCCCGTCTGGGGCCCCGGGCCCGGGAGGAGGCGGCGCTCTAACCACTGAGCAACACCGGCCAGGGCCTAGCCTGCCTCTAGCCCGCTCCAGGCGGGACTGCTGACCTGGCCGTGGGCCCTTCGCCTTCCGGTCGGGCGGCGTTTCAGGGAGCAGCCACCTGTCCTGTGGCCTCCAGCCTGGACCACATCACAGCCACCTCCTGGTGCTCATGGGGGGGAGGGAGGGGAGGAGGGAGGGGGCACCCTGGCATGAGCATCAGAGCGCACACCTCCTCCGGCCCAGGACCCAGACCACATGCAAGGTCGTGGCCTCAGGGAGCCCTGAGCGGACGGCCCCTCCTGCCTGTCTGTCCGGGGCTCGGCCTGCGGGATCTGGGGGTGCTGCCACCCTGGCATCTGCAGACGGGGAGGCGCTGCTTCTCCGAAGCCCCTGAGTTCAAAGCGGGGACCCCGGCTCGCGGCCAAGCCAGGAAATCACCCCCAGGGAGTCCGTGCCAGCTCCCGGGGCTGCCGCCCAGAGGACCACACACGGGGCCTTCAGGGGCCTGGGGGTCAGACGTCCAAACCAGCCACAGGGGCCAGCAGCCAAGGCTGGCAGGGCCGGGCCTGGAGGGGGGTGGGGGAGGGGGCCTGGGGGGGCGGGGTCTGTCCCTTTTCGGCATCTATGGCCCCTGTGCCCCTTGGCAGGTGGCCCGTCCTCCGCCTGCAACCCCCATCGCTCCAGTCTGTTCTGTCACCTCGTCACCTCCTCCCGTGGCCCTGACCCCCGTGTCCCGTGATGAGGACCTCCACGATCCCACCAGGATCGTGTCCCCACGTCCCCCCAGCCCTGACGCCGTCACACCTGCAGAGTCCCTTCTGCCTGGGCCGGCCCCACGCACAGGCCTGGAGGACTAGGAGGGGGGACGCCCTGGGGGCCAGCGCTCAGCCTGCCTGCAGAGTTCTGTCACCAAAAGCTGGGCCCGGCTGGTGTGGCTCAGTGGTTGGGCATCGACCTAGGAACCAGGAGGTCAGGGTTCGATTCCCGGTCAGGGCACAGGCCCCGGGGTTGCGGGCTCCATCCCCAGTGTGGGGCGTGCAGGAGGCAGCCGGTCCATGATTCTCTCTCATCATCAATGTCTCTCTCTCCCTGCCTCTCTGACATCAATCAAAATACATTTCTAAAAAGGGCTGGAGCCCAGGCTGGTACCACCAGCCTCACACCTGTGATGCCCTCCTGTCGGCTGCTGGCTTGTTCCCGGGGAGACCAGCCGGCCGGCCGGTGGGTGGGGACTGAGAGGGTCAGACCCCCGGGGGCGGGCAGGGAGACAGAGCTGTCAGTGTGACTCTGCCACCCCCTCCCCGCCCCCACCCCCCGACGGGAGCCCCTCTCAGACCCGCCCAGAGCCCTGTGGCCCGTCATCTGTCCGCTGCTGCGTTCCCAGGCCCCGGGAAGCTGAGCGCCGGTCCGTTTCCCGGCCTCCACCCTCCCTCCCTCCTCGCAGTGACGGGCGTGTTTGTCCCGAACCCTCCAGGAGGGCCATGAGCACGGGCACAGGGTGGGGGTGGCTGGGAAGCTGAGGGACTCAAACCCTGACCTTCCCCCCCCGCCCCCCCGAGCGGCCAGGCTGCTGCGGCCCTGGCTTTGCCCCCCGGCCCTCTCCCCGGGCACGGTGCTGGCCATTCTGGGGTCCAGAGAAGAATACGCATCAAGGGCCGTCGTGGGGGGGGGGGGGGACAGACACAGGTGCCCAGCTCAGACCCAGCGGGGCCAGTGAGTGTGCGGACGGGCCAGGGGCCTGCCCTCCGGACCCCTGAGGACCAGCCCGAGGGGCTCAGGGCAGGTCCCGGGGATGCAACGCTAAGCCCCGGAGCCCCGGGTTCCTCCCACAGCCCAGCCGGCTTCGGCTGCGAGGGGGGATGCGGGATCAGGGTTGTCAGGGGGGAGGACGGTGTCAGCCACGCAGCCTGGGGCCGGCCGGGTGGCTCTGGGTTGGAATCCTGCCCATCCTTCGCCCACCAGGGAAGCGTGCGTGGCCGACTCCAGCACCCCCACATCCTCGGGGTGATGACCGTGGTCTGCCTGCACGGTGGCCGCCCCGTGACCTCTCATACACGCAGCCACGGACACGGGAAACCCGGCTTGTATGTCTGAGAAACAGAATTTCTAACTGTAGTTGGAATAATTATTTAGTTAGTTAGTCATATTTTTTATAAAGTTATCATTCTCTTATTTATTTATTCATTTGAGAGAGGAAGGGAGAGGGAGAGGGAGAGGGAGAGAGAGAGAAACATCCATGATGAGAGAGAATCATGGATTGGCCGCCTCCTGCACGCCCCCTACTGGGAATCGAGACCGCAATCTGGGCGTGTGCCCTTGGCCGGAATCGAACCCAGGACCCTTTTTCAGTCTGCAGGCCGACGCTCTATCCACTGAGCCAAACTGGCTAGGGCTCTATTTATTTATTTAAAACTAGAGGCCCGGTGCACGAAGTTCGTGCACTGGTAGGGTCCCTAGGCCTGGCTAGCGAGCAGGGCCCATCAGGGCCTTCTGGCTGCCGGCGGGGGACTTCCTTCATTCCGCACCACCCCCTGGTGGTCAGCGCACGTCCTAGCGAGCGATCAAACTCCTGGTCAAACTCAGGAGGGGACATTTTACGTATTAGCCTTTTATATATAGAGATATGTTTTCACTGATTTCAGAGAAAGGAAAAGAGAGAGAGAGGAAGAGAGAGAGAGACATGATGAGAGAGAATCATGGATCGGCTGCCTCCTGCATACCCTCCACTGGGGATGGAGCCCGCAACCCGGGCCTGTGCCCTGACCAGGAATCGAACCCTGACCTCCTGGTTCCTAGGTAGATGCTCAACCACTGAGCCACGCCGGCCGGCTGGAATGACACCTAAACAGCCACATGTGGCTGGTGGCTACCTCATTAGAAGGGACGAGTCTAGACCAGTGGTCGGCAAACGGCGGCTCGCGAGCCACATGCGGCTCTTTGGCCCCTGGAGTGTGGCTCTTCCACAAAATACCACGTGCGGGCACGCACAGACAGAGCGATGGAAACTTCGTGGCCCATGCGTGGACGTCGGTGTTTTGTGGAAGAGCCACACTCCAGGGGCCAAAGAGCCGCATGTGGCTCGCGAGCCACGGTTTGCCGACCCCGGTTTAGACCCTGGATTTCCCGGAGCCTCGGTCTCCACATCTCTGCCCATGAAGGGGAGCGGTCGGAGCGTGTGCATGTGGGCGTGTCACGGGAACCTGCACGCGTGTCAGGCCTCCCCAACAGGAGTGTCACTGGGCGAGGGGGCAGGGCGGTCCGGGCAGGAGGGCGGGGTGGCCGCGGGCAGCATGCCGCCAGGCGCCCTAATGGCCGTGTCAGGAGGTGTTGGGAATTAGCCTGCGGCTGGCGAGACCAGGAAATGTTTTCTTTTTGGATGATTCACACGTTTTCATGGTTTCGTTACCCTCATCTGTTTCCCATCAGAGGAGCCTCCACATGCCTGTTTACTGGAAGGGGGCGGAGAGCAGCGGCCAGGGGGGCTGTGTGCGCCCCGCTCTGCAGCAGCCGGGGGGAGGGGAGCCCCGGGAGAGAAGGGGGGGCAGTTGCCCCAAAGAAGGGAGCAGGTGGAGTCCTCGCTCTTTCGGGGGGAGATGGAGAGCCAGAGAGGGGGGCTGGGGCTGAAGAGAAGGCATGTGAGTCCCCTGGACACACACACACACTCACACACATGCACACACACACACACACACACACATGCACACAATGCACACACATGCACACATGCACACACGCACACACTCACACATACACACACTCCCTCACACACATGCGTGCATGCACACACACTCACATGCACGCACATGGACATGCACACTCACGTGCACACACATACACAGACTCACACAATGCACACACGTGCACACAATGCACACGCATGCACACACAAACACACACTCCCTCACACACATGTGTGCATGCACACTCACATGCACGCACATGGACATGCACACTCACTCTCACACGCACGTGCACACACATGCACACGTGTGCGCGTACTCACACACATACATGCACTCACATGCACACACACTCAATCGCACACGCACATGCATGCAAGCACATACACACAGTCACACACACACACGCACACACATGCACACAAGCACACTCACACACACAGACCCCTGCCTGGGGAGTTCCTGACACCGTCCACCAGGAGGCGCTGGTGAGCAGAGCCCAGTGGACCGTCCCCTCTGAGTCTATCCCCCGTGGTCAGCAAACTGCAGCTCGCGAGCCACATGCGGCTCTCTGGCCCCTTGAGTGTGGCTCTTCCTAAGCCTGAGGAGGACCCTCATTAAGTGAATAACAATGGACCTGCCTATAGTGTTTAAGTTTAAAAAACTTGGCTCTCAAAGGAAATTTCAATCGTCGTGCTGTTGGTATTGGGCTCTGCTGACGAATGAGTTTGCCGACCACTGGGCTAACCCTCCGGGGCGGGGTCAGCTGGGTGTGGGCTGCTGCAGACACAGTCACCGGCCTCGCTAAACCCAGGGCGGCTGGAGGGCCCCGAGGGAGCCAGCGCCCCCCTCCCCCTCTCCTCCCTGCACTCAGGCCCAGAGCAGCCCAGCGCTCTCTCCGGCCTTGGGAAGCAGCCGGAGCCCTGGCCGGTGTGGCTCAGTGGGTAGAGAGTCAGTCTGCAGACCGAAGGGTCCCGGGTTCGATTCCAGTCCAGGGCACATGCCCGGATTGCGGGCTTGATCCCCAGTGTGGGGCGTGCGGGAGGCAGCCGATCCATGATTCTCTCTCATCATGGATGTTTCTCTCTCCCTCTCTGAAATCAACAAAAATACTTTTTTTTTAAAAAAAATTGGGTCGAATTTTACTTTCTGTGGTTTTATTTCCAAAATAGTGTATTTTGAATTGAGTTGATATGCTTTCTCAGGCCATAGCTGTCTCCTGCCCCCAATCCTACTGCTTCTCTGGTGGAGCTGGTATTTCTTTCTTTTTCTTTTTAAAATATATTTCTTTATTGATTTCAGAGAGGAAGGGAGAGGGAAAGAGAGAGAGAAACATCCATGATGAGAGAGAATCATGGACCGGCTGCCTCCTGCACGCCCCCCACTGGGGATTGAGCCCGCGACCCGGGCCTGTGCCCTTGACCGGGAATCGAACCCGGGACCCTTCAGTCCGCAGGCCGACGCTCTATCCACTAAGCCACACCGGCCCTGGCTGGAGCTGGTATTTCTGCTGCTCCCGGCAATGCACCCCAGTGTCCCTGGGACGGGACCCTCTCTCCATGTGGGGCCGTCTCAGAGGGGCTGTGAGGGCAGGGCCTGCCCCCTCCTGGCGGCCCAGCCAGTGCTGGCCCTGAACGTGACCTCTGAGCTCTGTCCCGGGGACGAAGCGTGGAGCCTGCAGACAGGGGCGCCCCCAGGAAGCTGCCCGCCGGTCCCCGCCCGCCAGGGCCCTGCAGCTGCCCTGTGCCCCGTCCTCTCTCGGCCCGGCCGTTCGGCCTCTGGATGAACACAGTCGAGTCGCGCTCTGTCGCTTACAACCAGGCCACCCGAATGGACACATCGCTCTGGCCCCTGGGAATAACGGACCCAGTGATGATGTCTGCGGACCCTCCTCGCCGCTAACCATCTGGGACCCCGTGACCTCGCCCACCACAAACGACGGGCGTCAAAGTCAAGATGGAGGAGAAAGCCCTAACCGGTGTGGCTCAGTGGATAGAGCGTCGGCCTGCGGACTAAAGGGTCCCGGGTTTGATTCCGGCCAAGGGCATGTACCTGCGTTGCGGGCACATCCCCAGTAGGAGATGTGCAGGAGGCAGCTGATCGATGTTTCTCTCTCATCGATGTTTCTGACTATCCCTCTCCCTTCCTCTCTGTAAGAAATCAATAAAATATATTTTTTTTAAAAAAAAGATGGAGAAGAAAACCCCAAACCAGCGATTCTCAACCTGGGGGTCGTGACCCCTTTGGGGGTCGAACGACCCTTTCACAGGGGTCGCCTAAGACCATCGGAAAACACATCTATAATTACATATTGTTTTGGGGATTAATCACGATGCTTTCATTATGTTCCATGTGTAACCATGAAAATCCATCCTGCAGATCAGGTATTTACATGACGATTCATCACAGTAGCAACATGACAGCGATGAAGTAGCCACGGAAATAAAGTTATGGTTAGGGGTCCCCACAGCAGAGGAGCTGTATGAAAGGGTCTCGGCATCAGGAAGGCTGAGAACCACTTTGGGGCCAAAAGCTATCGAAAGAAGAGATTGTAACATCCCTGGCAGATCGCATGGTCACCTAAGAAATGTCCACTCCCCTGTGGGAAAAGCAGGGCTCCCCACCCCGGGCATGGCGGCCACGTGATGTGCTCTGGCCAATGGGATGTGGGCAGAGGCTGCAAGTCTGGCGCCCAGGCCCTCAGCGTCCTCCTGTGTCTCTGTGCACCCCTCTGGGGACCTCCAGCACCTCCCCACACACACACGCCCACCAGAGGACTGTGTCCTGGGGTGACAAAGAGCCATGGGGGGCCCGGCCTGAACCGACCTCTCAGCCTGCAGAAGCTGCGCCCCAGACAGCCTGCAGGTGCACGAGTAAGAAATCAGAAAAGGTCTGCCCGTGAGATTTCGACGGGTCCTTTTGTTACTCGGCGCGATGACGGCACGCTGACAGATACAGGTCATCCGACCATGGCTCCAGCCGGCGGTCGGCCTACCATCCCCAGGTCCCGCCGGCCTGGGCCGGGCGGGGACGAGTCCTACCTGCTACTCGGACCTGGTTGGGGGCACAGGCCCGGCAGGGGAGGACCCGGAACTCCTCGGCCTGGTACATGGAGTAGTCAGTGCTGGCCACCACCACAGTGTCCCCGGGTTTCCACGACCGCACGTCGGCCTCCAGTGTCAAGAGCGTGCTGTTGACGTGGGTATCGATGATGACGGTGAGCTTGGGCCTCACTGTAAGGACCCCGGGCAGGCGGGTGGGAGAGGAGGGAGGGAGTGAGAGGGGGCCCTGGCCCTGGGCGCCCTTTGCACTGTCGCCTCCTCCCTGCCCTTCCCTACACAAGGCAATGCCAGGGCTGCCTAGCCAAACCCCACACAGCCTGGCTCACACTTTTCCTGTCCTGGTGCAGGTTTTGGGGTGTCAACAAACACCCCCACCATGAAGGAGCCATTCAGCAGCTCCGGGCAGAGGAATTTTCCACCGAGGCCTCGTCCCGTGGGGCCGCCTCCCCACACCCACTTCGCTCGAGACGTAACACAAATCCAGTTCCTCCCGGTCATTATTTACAGGGGCCGTGAGCATCCCCCCCATCTCCCCCACCCACCCCCCACTCCCGCCCCAGACCTCCGTCCCGGACGCTGCCTTTCTGGAGGCGGCCCAGCGCCTCCGCGCACCAACCGGCCACTCCCAGCCCCTGGTAATGAGCACCTCCGGGCCTGGGTTTAAAATAGCAGCAGCCAGCCCCCGCCGGTGTGGCTCAGTGGGTAGAGCGTCGGCCTGCAGACTGAAGGGCCCCGGGTTCGATTCCCGGTCAGGGCACAGGCCTGGGTTACGGGCCTGATTCCCAGTAGGGGGCGTGCAGGGGGCAGCCGATCCATGATCCTCTCTCATCATGGATGTTTCTCTCTCTCCCTCTCCCTTCCTCTCTGATATCAATAAAAATATTTTTAAAAAGACTACTGTGTTTAAAAAGTAATAATAATAATAACAGCACCCAGAGGGGCCAGGGGCTGCGTGTCCATGCGGGGGTGGTGGGGGGGGGCTGCAGGGGGTTGTGGGAGGCCACAGGGATTTGGGGGGCTGCAGGGGGTTGTGGGGCTGCAGGGGTTTAGGGGGGCTGCAGGGGGGTGGTGGGGGGCTACAGGAAGGTCACCCTGTCCACGGCCCCCTGATATTCTTGGACCAGGCCCTTCCCCTGATAGACCAGTGGGCAGGGTGGGGTCTGCCGCCTCCCGCCCGCTCCCAGCACCCTCCCTTCCTCCTGTGTCATTGGGGGTGGGGGGGTGGCCTGTCCCCAAGAGGCTTGGAGGCCACGGACCCAGCCACCCAGACACTCAAGGCCCCCCTGCCGGTTCCGGGGTCCCCGGAAGGGCTGCTTACCCGGCCTCCCGCACAGGAACCGCACGCGGAAGGGCGGGCAGGCGTGGCCCTGGGCGTAGCAGGCGAACCTGTAATCCTGGCCCCGCTTGTAGACGGCCTCGATGGGGAGGCTGGCTCCATCCGCCGCCGTGGCCTGGGTGGGGAGGGCAGGGAAATTGCAGGGCACAGCGTGACTCTCCTCTACTTTGCAAAGAAGAAAGGAGATGACTCACGCCCTAAACACACACTCGCACGTCCCAAACTGCCCCGAAGGGAGCCTGCGGCCCGGCCCGGCCGGGGCTGTCATTCCAACGGCCACCCCGGTTCCCGAGTGAGGGCATGGGGTGGACCCACGCCCTGCCCCGGGCCCACCAGATCAGGCCCAGGCCGGGGTCGCCGGGCCCACCAGGTCGGGGTCTAGGCCGGGGTCGCTGGGCCCACCGGACCGGGGCCAGGCTGGGGTCGCTGTGCCACCCGGATCGGGGCCCAGGCCGGGGTCGCCGGGCCCACCGGATCAGGGTCCAGGCCAGGGTCGCCGGGCCCACCGGATCGGGGTCCAGGCCGGGGTCGCTGTGCCCCCCGGATTGGGGCCCAGGTCAGGGTCGCTGGGTCCACGGGATCGGGGTCCAGGCCGGGGTCGCTGGGCCCACGGGATCGGGGTCCAGGCCGGGGTCACTGGGCCCACGGGATCGGGGTCCAGGCCGGGGTCACCGGGTCTCGCCGGGGACATACTAGTCCAGTGACGGCGAATCTTTTGAGCTCGGCGTGTCCGCATTTTGAAAAACCCTAACTTCACCCTGGTGCCGTGTCACCTATAGACATTTTTTGATCTTTGCCACCAGAGTCAAATGAAGACTTCTATTTCTGATATTTATTTCATATATTTAAATGCCACTGAACAAAGAAACATCAACCCAAAAAATGAGTTCGCGCGTCATAGGTTCGCCATCACTGGGCTAAGTGTAGCATCTCCGGAGACTCTGCTGGGAGCAGGTGCTGCCTCGGAACCAGCTGGCTGGTTGCGGCTGGACCGTCCCCCCGCGCCCCCCAACCCCGCACCATGGACTGTGGCTGCAGGAGGATATAAACCACATTCAATGTGCTGATGATCACATACCATGTGGGGACTCTCTTTGAAACGGTGCCCAGGCTCGGGCCGGTGTGGCTCAGTGGATAGAGCCTCGGCCTGCAGGCTGAAGGGTCCCGGGTTCAAATCCCAGTCAAGGGCACAGGCCCGGGTTGCAGGCTCCATCCCCAGTAGGGGGCGTGCAGGAGGCAGCTGATCCATGATTCCCTCTCATTATGGATGTTTCTCTCTCTCCCTCTCCCTTCCTCTCTGAACTGAATTAAAATCTTTGGGTCCCAGCTGGTGTGGCTCAGTGGATAGAGCCTCGGCCTGCCGACTGAAGGGTCCTGGGTTCGATTCCTGGTCAGGGCACAGGCCCGGGTTGCGGGCTCGATCCCCAGTGTGGGGCGTGCAGGAGGCAGCTGATCCATGATTCTTTCTCATCGTGGATGTTTCTCTCTCTCTCTCTCTCTCTCTCTCCCTTCCTCTCTGACATCAATCAAAATATGTTTTAAAAAATCATAACATCCAACGACGCCCAGGCCCCTCCCTCCCTCCTCGAGTCTGGGATCTGCCTGGGTCTGGGTGCGGCCCGGGCACCAGACCTTGGGAACGTGCCGGGGGATTCCAACGGGCGGGCGGCGAAGCGTGAGAGCCCCACCTCCCAGCCCGGAGCCTTCACGTCTGTCATCTCCTTCCACCTTCAGGGCGGAGCGGCCTGTCTGGTCGCTGCTGGCCTCACAGACCAGGAAACAGAGATTCACAGAGCAGAGGACTCGCCCAGGGCCACACAGCCGGCAAGGGGCAGAGCAACACTGGCTTTTTGTTGTGGTTTTAAAAATATTTTTATTGATTTCAGACAGGAAGGGAGAGGGAGAGAGAGAGAGAAACATCCATGATGAGAATCATGGATCAGCCGCCTCCTGCACGCCCCCTACTGGGGATGTGCCCGCAACCCAGGCCTGGGCCCTTGACCAGGAATCGAACCCAGGACCCTTCAGTCCGCAGGCCGACACTCTATCCACTGAGCCACACCGGTCAGGGCTTTGCATTTATTTATTTTTTTTATAGAGAATGGAAGGGAGGGGGAAAGACAGAGAGAAACATGGATGTGAGAGACACACACATCGATGGGTTGCCTCCTGCATGCGCCCCGACCAGGGAGGGCCGGGGAACCTGCAATCGAGGCACCTGCCCTTGAGCAAAATCGTGCCCTTGACCAGGAATCGAACCCGGGACCCTTCTGGCCGCAGACCGGCGATCCACCCACTGAGCCACACCGGCCGGGGCCTGAGCACCATCGGGATCCAGCAGAGCCCGCCGCCGCCCTCACACTGCGGCCCTGGGGCCTCGGCCTGGAGCCCTCGTCCATGCTGCCTCCTCCCCCTGCCCGGGGGCCCGGGGAGGGGGGCAAAGACCAGGTTTCTCCCGTCTCCCTGACCCCAGCACCCAGCCCGGGGCCTGGCACGGAGCGGGGCGGGGTCTCCGTGGCCGGGGGCTGGCGGGGAGAGGACCAAGTGGTCAGCGGGCTCCCAGGAGGGCGGTCCGGCCAGCTGGGGCTCGTCCCGGGTGGCGGGGTGTGGGGAGACCGGCTGTCATCGGGGCGGGCACAGCCGGCCTCCAGCTGCTGTCCTGCTTGGCACCGGGACCGAGGCCCCCCAGGGCTGGAGCCACAGGAGGCGGAGGGCAGCTGGCCTTCGACGGGGCTGCTTTTTAGGAAATCGTGTCTGAGCCCAGTAGACGGCCGCTGGCTCTGGCCACGCGGGAGAGCCAGGGGGATGCCAGCTCAGCCCTTTCCTGGACGTGGATCGGGAGGGCCTAGACGGTCCAGGTCGCCCGACCGCCACGCCCGGCACCTCTGGCCCCCTGAGGCCGGCCCGCTCTTCTGTAGCCGCCCCGTGACATCGCCAGCTCCACTGCCCACTGAAGGTCGACGGAGCTGCCCGGCTGGCACGGCTCAGGGGTTCGATTCCCCGTCAGGGCACAGGCCCGGGTGGCAGGCTTGATCCTGGGAGCCACGGCGGCCCCGGGCACCACCCCCCACACGTGACCAGCGCCCCGGAAACCTGCCCTCACCCCAGTGACCGTGACCGCGCGGCGTGGTACCTGGATGTCCAGCGGGCGGATGCAGATCTTGCCCGGGTGGGCGGCCCGGAGGTCGGAGATCTTGGCCCCGCCTTTGGCGTGGGCGGCTCGGTCGTGGTCAAACCATTCTGTCCACTCGGCGTCTGTGCAGGAAGCAGAGCAGGAAGTCAGACAGGGAGGCCGGGGGCCAGGCCCAAGCCCCCGAGGCAGCCAGCTGGTCATCAAAAACGCCTCTTGCTGCCCTGACCAGTGTAACTCAGTGGTTAGAGCGCCGGCCTGCGGACTGAAGGGTCCCGGGTTCGATTCCGGTCAAGGGCATGGACCTGGATTGCGGGCACATCCCCAGTGGGGGGCGTGCAGGAGGCAGCTGATGGATGTTTCTCTCTCATCGCTGTTTCTGACTCTCTATCCCTCTCCCTTCCTCTCTGTAAAAAATCAATAAAATACATATATTTTTTTAAATGCCTCTTGCTTCCTAAAAGCAACAGATAGTCCTCGTGGTTGCAAAAAGGAGACAGAGGAAATCCGTGCGTGAACCCACAACCCAAGGATCGGGCCCGACTGCACCCCACCCCCAGGTGTGGGCTCCCCCAGGGCCAGGACCCAGCAGGCCAGCCTGGACCGGAAAAGGGATCCGATTCCGGGAGAAAAAAGCCATCTCTCTGGGCTATTGGCCATGGGACCTGATGAATTACAGGCAGATTTTGGCCCGGCCTGCGTGGCTCAGTGGTTGAGCGTCGACCTGGGAACCAGGAGGTCAGTGTTCAAATCCCGGTCAGGGCACAGGCCCGGGTTGCAGGTTCGATCCCCAGTGGGAGGCGTGCAGGAGGCAGCCGGTCCGTGATTCTCTCTCCTCATGGATGTTTCTCTCCCTCTCTGACTTCAATAAAAAAATACATTTTTTTAAAAAGGGCAGATTTCGGTTGCCACTTCAGGTGCCCCTGCCCCAGGGACGCAGTCTCATTGGCGCAAGAGACAAATCCCGATTGTGCCAACTCGGTCCGTCCGGCCTTCGGTCCGAACGTCGGGCTTGCCCGGCCCCGCGCCTCACCTTGAACCCACTCGCTGGAGGCGGACACGTTGAAGTACTCGCCGTGCTCCGACCGGAACAGCTTGAACACCCGGGCGGCCGCGGAGCCCCCGTGACCTGGCAGAGAGAGAGACATTCAGCCACAGGTGGACCCCAAGTCTGGGGAGAAGGGGCGGGAGTGGGGGAGTCTAAGGCAGAGGGAGCCCCCACAGGGATCTGAGCCGCTTCTTGAAAAACAGAGCTCCGTGCCCAGCCGGTGTGGTTCAGTGGGTAGAGCATCCGCAGGCGGACTGAAGGGTTCCGGGTTCGATTCCCGGTCAAGGGCACAAGCCCGGGTTGTGGGCTCGATTGCCAATGTGGGGCGTGCAGGAGGCAGCCGGTCCATGATTCTCTCTCATCATGGATGTTTCTCTCTCTCCCTTCCTCTCTCTGAAATCAATAAAAATATATTAAAAATAAATAAATAAAAACAGAGCTCCACGCCAGGCCGGTGTGCTCAGTGGGTAGAGCGTCGGCCTGCGGACCGTAGGGTCCTGGGTTCGATTCCCGGTCAGGGGCACAGGCCCGGGTTTCGGGCTCGATCGCCAACGTGGGGCGTGCAGGAGGCAGCCGATCCGTGATCCTCTCTCATCATTGATTCTTCTCTCTCTCTCTCCCTCTCCCTTCCTCTCTGAAATCAATACAAATATATAGTTTTAAAAAACAAAATATAAAAATAATTTTTTTAAAGAAAAGCTCCAGGTCATTTGTGGCTCCTGGAAGCATCATCATTCCTCATGGGATCCCTCTCTACCCTCGGACCCCACCGAGCCGCCCTCCTGCCCCTCCTCTGAGCAGAGGCCGCTGTCACTCGATGGCCACCCCAAGTGTCTTTTTAGCTCAAAACATTGCCCCTCTGGCCCCGTCCCCCTCCCACCTCTCCGGGTCCCTCGATCTGGACGAAGCTGTTCGGGAGAATCATAAGCGAAGTTGCTCCCACATGGAGCTGGGGCTGACCCGCCCCGCAGGACCCCCTCAAATCCCTGGGGGTGCAGAACAGGCACACGGCCTCTGGACGGGGCCCCCAGTCCCCCCCCGGGACCCCAAGGACTGTTGGCAAAGATAATGACAGCGGATCTGTTGGCTGCTGGGCCGAGGGCTACGAGACTCGACATTAAAAGCGCTGTCTGGGGTGGGCATGGCTGGGTTATGCCTCCTGCGCCCACGGCCACGCCGTCCTGCCGTGGGCAGAGTGTCCCGCTGCCCTGTCTCATCCATCCCCCTCGCCCTCGCCTCCCGATGGGCCCTGGTTGGGATTCTGCCTGAATGAATGAATGAATGAATGATTCCCAAGCAGCGGCTTTCACTGATCTCATGTACACACAATGGCCTCTCGCTTCAAAAGGCCTTTGAGTTTGGGGTTAAAGGCGTCGATGACGTGTTCTCAAAAAATATATAAAAAAATAAATATATATTATCGGCCCCGGCCGGTGTGGCTCAGTGGATAGAGCCCCGGCCTGCGGACGGAAGGGTCCCAGGTTCGATTCCGGTCAAGGGCACGTAAGTGGGTTGCGGGCTCCATCCCCAGCCCTGGTCCGGGCACGTGCAGGAGGCCGCCCATGGAGGTGTCTCTCTCACATCGATGTCTCTCTCTCTGTGTCTCTCCCCCTCCCTCCCGCTCTCTCTCTAAAAATCAATGGAAAAATATCCTCGGGTGAGGATTCACACTCACAGGTATTGTCTCACTGATCGGCCCCCAGTGGTTCTCAACCTTCCTAACGCCGCGACCCTTTAATGCAGCGCCTCATGCTGTGGGGACCCCCAACCATAACATTATTCTCGTGGCTACTTCATCGCTGTCATGTGGCTACTGTGATGAATCGTCATGTAAATACCTGATATGCAGGATGGATTTTCATGGTGACACATTGAACATAATGAAAGCATCGTGATTTATCGCAAAACAATACGTAATTATAGATGTGTTTTCCGATGGTCTTAGGCGACCCCTGTGAAAGGGTCGTTCGGCCCCAAAGGGGTCGCGACCCCCAGGTTGAGAACCTCCGCGGGGTTCGCTTTTGCCGCTCTGATGGGACGCGGCCAATCAGGGGCCGGGAGGCGGGGCAGCGAGCGCGCCCTGGGGAAGCCCTGAGCGTCGTTGCCATGGAGCTTCGACGCCAGGGAGCGTCGTTGCCATGGAGACGCGTGGGTGGGGCAGGGACCGCGCCTCCCACCCCCGGCTGCTCACCGTGGTACTCCACGTGGTCTTCCACGGAGGACGCCGGGTTTCCCTTCACCGTCACGAAGCTCCAGGGGTGTCTGCAGGCAACACGCACGGAAGTCAAGCCCCGCACACGCTCCAGCCTGTGTGGGCAGGACGCGGGGCCGCGGGGCACGGTGCCTGGCGTCCGGGGAACCGGCTCCGGACTCCGGGCTCCGGGATCTGGGCTCCGGGCTCCGGGATCTGGGCTCCTGGATCTGGGCTCTGGGCTCCGGGCTCCGGGATCTGGGCTCCGGGCTCCTGGATCTGGGCTCCGGGCTCCGGGCTCCGGGATCTGGGCTCCGGGCTCCGGGATCTGGGCTCCGGGCTCTGGGATCTGGGCTCCTGGATCTGGGCTCTGGGCTCCAGGCTCCAGGATCTGGGCTCTGGGCTCCAGGCTCCGGGCTCCGGGCTCCGGGATCTGGGATCTGGGTTCCGGGCTCCGGGCTGGGCTCCCTCTCCCACACAGGAGCCTCCCTTGCAAGCGCTGGGCTCACCACCCGCCAGGCCGGCCTGTGCCTGGCCCTGCCCGGGCATGAGTCACGCGTGTCATCGGCCCGCAGACCCGCCTCCACCCGCCAGGCGCCCGCAGGCCCTGGGGCGAGGGCTCTGGCTGCTGTGGGCCACGAGGCACCCGGCCCAGGAGCCAGGCGCGCCCTCCCCGCGGGTTCTGGGGCAGCTGGAGGGACTGGCCGGGGCGCAGTGACTGGCCCCGATGGGCACCGGCTTGGGGAGCAGAGAGATGCCCCTTCGTCATGGGAAGCACAGGGGAGGGGCGAGCGTGCACGGCCTCACCCGCCCTGTCTGATGGAGCCAAATGCCTAGAGTGGCCTCTCTCCCCCTCTGAGTCCCAATAGCGTTGGGGCCTCAATAGCCTGAGATGTCAGCTTTGACCTCTGACCTTGGGAAGCCAGTTTCTTGCTGAGGTTGGGGGTGCACTGTGTCACTCTCCAGCTAAAATCCTTGCAGGGCTCCCCGTTGCCCATTGGGTAAAAACCAGCTCCCTGGCATGGAGCAAGGTCCTCCTGTGCCCACCCCCAGACCCCTCTCCCTGCCCCTCCCTGCCCCTCTCTCGGTCCCACACCTGCAGCCGCCTGCACCTCCCTCATCCTCAGGACACCTTCACCTGCACCCAGGGTGGGGGGTGGGGGACCTCTGGCCTGTTGGTCTCCCAGGGACTCTGCCCTCCCCTCCCTGCAGGCTCTGCCCCCTGCTCATGGGTGCTCTCCCTCTCTCCTCTCTCTCTCTCTCTCTCTCCTCTCTCTCTCTTCTCTCTCTCTTCTCTCTTCAGAGGAAGAGGAAGGCCAGTGAGCCTGGGCTGCGCCTCTGAGGTCTGGCTGTCACTCAGCAGATGAACAGTTGATATTCTGCAAGTCGCCCTGGACAGTGTAGCTCAGTGGGTAGAGCCTCGCCCTGCAGACCAAAGGGTCCCAGGTTCAATTCCCGGTCAGGGCACAGGCCTGGATTGTGGGCTCCATCCCCCAGTATGGGGTGTGCAGGAGGCGGCCGATCCATGATTCTCTCTCATCACTGATGTTTCTATCCCTCTCTCTCCCTCTCCCTTCCTCTCTGAAATGAATAAAAATGCATTTTTAAATATCCTATATAATAAAGAAGTAATATGCAAATTAACCCTCACATCCTCACAAGATGGCTGCCTACAACCAGGCCGGCAGGGGGGTTAAGTGAGGGACGACCAAACGACTGAACAAGGAGGCTGCGTGGAGTGACCAGGCCGGCAGGGGGGGGGGCAGTTGGGGGCAACCAGGATTGCAGGGGGGCAGTTAGGAGCAACCAGGCTGGCAGGCAGGTGAGCAATTAGGAGCCAGCAGTCCTGGATTGTGAGAGGGATGTCCGACTGCTGGTTTAGGCCTGGTCCCTGGGGGTCTAAACCAGCAGTCGGACATCCCCCAAGGGGTCCCGGTTGGACAGGGTGCAGGCTGGGCTGAAGGACACCCCCCCACCCATGCACAGATTTCATGCACCGGGCCTCTAGTCTATATATATTCTGCACACGGCTGACCCACTGAATGAGTTCATACAGACACCGGCCTCTGGCATTTCCAGAGTGAAACGCGCTCCTAAGAAATCCCGTACAGGTTCCCGGATGCCCCTTGCAGAGGGGGAGCGAGACTGCGAGTCCCGGGTGCCTCTGGGGGTGGTGTGGCCCCGGGGGGCAGGGACTTGGGTGGGGAGGGGAGCCAGGGGAGGCGCGGGGAGGGGAGGGGAGGGCGCAGGCACCTGAAGCCGAGATGCAGGAAGTGTTTGCTGCCCAGTTTGGTCATCGCCTTCCGGGCCGAGTCATCCAGGTTCCGGGACCCCTCGTCGTTGACGGCCACGGCCAGGATGCTGCCGCCGGGCACGGCGCTCAGGTACTGCACCAGGCGCTCGCTCTCCTTCTTGAACCTGTAGGTGTCGAACCTGCGGACGGACGCGCAGGGAGGGCGTCACAGGACGGCACCACTGACCAGCCGGCTCCAGACCCCCGAGGGCTCAAAGAGAGGCCCTCGAACTCAACACCGATAACCTACCCCTCAGGCAGATAAACTGCCCAGGAAGTACTGATCTCTCAACAAGCCTGTATCTGCCCTGGCCGGTGTGGCTCAGTGGGTAGAGCCCCGGCCTGCAGACTGAAGGGTCTCAGGTTCCGGTCAAGGGCACAGGCCCGGGTTGCAGACTCGCTCCCCGGTAGGGGGTGCACAGGAGGCAGCCAACCCATGATTCTCTCTCATCATCCAGGTTTCTATCTCTCTCTCTCCCTCTCCCTTCCTCTCTGAAATCACTCTATAATAATGAAAGTGTCATATGCTCATTAGACCAGACGACCTTCTGGACGAAGCCGCGGTGGTGGCAGGGGCCAAGCCCCTTGCATGAATTTCGTGCATCGGGCCTCTAGTAAGAATATACTTTTAAAAAAAATCTGTACCCCTGGTGACAAGAACTGACAAAGACACAATTCTAGGCCTGGCTGGTGTGGTTCAGTGGTTAGAGCGTCGGCCTGCGGACTGAAGGGTCCCGGGTTCGATTCTGGTCAAGGGCACAGGCCCGGGTTATGGGCTCGCTCCCTGGTAGGGGGCATGCCGGAGGCAGCCGATCCGTGATTCTCTCTCATCACGGATGTTTCTCTCTCTCTCCCTCTCCCTTCCTCTCTGACATCCATAAAAATATATTTTTTAAAAAAGACACAATTCCGTCAGGACACCAACTCTCCCCCACGTAGCTATAAAGATTCGGTGCCGTGACGGTGGAAACTCCCCAAAGACTTTTAAGTCTTGGGACTGACCGGGCAAAAGAATTCTAAAACGAATCTAGAAAAAGTAAAGCCGCGTGAATAGCCAAGGTTCCGGAAAAGAGCAGCAGGGGTCGGGGGCCGGGAGGGCGGGGCAGGTGCCTGAGTCACTGTTGGCATAACCTGGCTCTGCCGCCAGGGCCCCGCCCCGGAACCCGCAGCCGCAAGCCTCGCGCATCTGGGCGCATCTGGGCGATTCTTGGCCGCACACATGCCCGCTCCTGCCTCCTCTCACTCGGCCTCGCCCCCTCGCTGCCAGCCACAGGCCCACCGCCCCTCCAGGCCCCGCCCCTCCCGGCTCCGCCCCTCCCGGCTCACCACCCCTCCAGGCTCCGCCCCTCCAGGCTCCACCCCTCCAGGCTCACCACCCCTCCAGGCTCCGCCCCTCCAGGCTCCGCCCCTCCAGGCTCACCACCCCTCCAGGCTCCGCCCCTCCAGGCTCCACCCCTCCAGGCTCACCACCCCTCCAGGCTCACCACCCCTCCAGGCTCACCACCCCTCCAGGCTCCGCCCCTCCCGGCTCCACCCCTCCAGGCTCACCACCCCTCCAGGCTCACCACCCCTCCAGGCTCCGCCCCTCCAGGCTCCACCCCTCCAGGCTCACCACCCCTCCAGGCTCCGCCCCTCCAGGCCCCGCCCCTCCCGGCTCCGCCCCTCCAGGCTCACCACCCCTCCAGGCTCCGCCCCTCCAGGCTCCACCCCTCCAGGCTCACCACCCCTCCAGGCTCTGCCCCCAGGCCCCTCCCCTCCAGGCTCCGCCCCTCCAGGCTCCGCCCCTCCAGGCTCTGCCCCTCCAGGCCCCACCCCTCCAGGCTCCGCCCCTCCCGGCTCCTCCCCTCCAGGCTCCGCCCCTCCAGGCTCACCACCCCTCCAGGCCCCGCCCCTCCAGGCTCCGCCCCTCCAGGCTCCGCCCCTCCCGGCCCCGCCCCTCCCCGGCTCCGCCCCTTCCGGCTCACGCCTGTGTGACAGCTCGTCAGCTGCCTCCCCAGGTGCCGGCAGCCGGGGCCTATGAGTGGGCGCTGAGTGCGAATTAGTGCCTTTGCTCAGACTTCGTCAGCAGTCAGATTCTGTGTGGCTGTTCATCCTCACCCGAGGGTATTTCCCCATTGATTTTTATTTTATTTATTATTATTATTTTTAATATGTCTTTACTGGTTTCAGAGAGGAAGGGAGAGGAAGAGAGAGAGAGACATCCATGATGAGAGGGAATCATGGATCGGCTGCCTCCTGTGCGCCCCCTAATGGGGATCCAGCCCGCAACCCGGGCGTGCGCCCTTGGCCAGAATCAAACCTGGGACGCTTCAGTCCGCTGGCCGACGCTCTACCCGCTGAGCCACACCAGCCAGGGCTCCATTGATTTTTAGAGAGAGCGGAAGAGGGAGAGACAGAGAGAAACATCGATGTGAGAGAGACACATCGATGGGTTGCCTCCTGCACGTGCCTCAACCAGGGCTTGGGCCCGGGAGGAGCCTGCCACTGAGGTCCGTGCCCTTGACTGGACTCGAACCCAGGACCCTTCAGTCTGCAGGCTGACACTCTATCCACTGAGCCACACTGGCCAGGGCATTTTTTTTTCTTTTTTAGAGAGAGTGGAAGGGAGGGAGGGGATGCAGGAGAGAGACAGAGAGAGAGAGAGAGAAACATTGATGTGAGCCACATCGATCTTCGGCCTCCCACACACACCTGGACCAGGGCCAGGGATCGAACCTGCAACCCAGGCACGTGCCCTTGACCGGGAATCGAACCCCAGGCCCTTCCGGTGTGCGGGCTGGCACTCTAACCACTGAGCCACACCAGCCAGGGCCCGGCCGCCCGCGCGCAGGGGAGGGTGAGTGAACCTTACCGGTCGGAGTGGATGACCGCCCCCGACCTGGGGTCGATGACGTGGACGATGACGCCCCGGTGGCCCCAGCTCCTTTCGAAATAGTAGCCACTGTCCTGCAGGCCACCCGGGTGCAGCGTGCGGGTCAGGAAGGTCCAGGAGAGCTTGCGCTGCCCGTGCAGCTCCAGGGTGCCGCCCGGGCCCACCCCGATGTACTTGAGGCCGAAGTAGGGGTCCGGCGGCACCCCCTCGTCGGCCCTGGGGGAGAAGGCAGACCCCGGGTCAGCGCCGCCTCTCTCCTGGGCGCTGACCCCACCGGAGTTTCTTTCTCATTTTTTTCCTTCTCAATATATTTTTATTGTTTTTTTTTACGGAGAGGAAGGGGGGAGGATGAAAGAGAGAGAAACATTCATGAGGAGAGAGAATCATGAATCGGCTGCCTCCTGCACACCACCTACTGGGGATGTGCCCGCAACCCAGGTCTGTGCCCTTGACTGGAATTGAACCCGGGACCCTTCAGTCTGCGGGCCGATGCTCTACCCACTGAGCCACACCGGCCGGGGCGCTGGCGGGGATTTCACGGCTCCCTGACCCCCACTGAGGTCAACCCATGAGCCAGCCCCAGGGAGTGAGGTCACAGGTCAGGGGAAACAGCCGGACGACCACGCCTTCCAAAGCCAGACCACACGCTGCCACAGGCCACGCGGAACCCCCAGCCTTGGCTTCTGGCTGGCACGTCCTTCCCGGGCCCCGCGTTTGGTATCTCGGTCCAGAGTGAGTGCGCGGCATCACCTGGCCTGGCACCGCCCGTCCCCGTGTGTTCTTGGCTGCGGCTCCCTCGCCATCGCCAGCGCCGGGGGAGGGCGCACAGCCAGAGGCAACGGGGCACAGGACTGTCTTTATCTTGTCCATCGCGGCCAATTAAACACACACAGAGCCTCCCCAAGCAAGCGGGGCAGGGCTGGGAGCGGCAGGAGGCTGGCACCGACCTCGGTGACTTCAGGACAGACACGGGCACAGCAGTGAAGCGCCCGGGCCCCGGCCCCGCTCCCCCGCCACCATGTCTGTCTCGTTCATGCTTACGATGGGGCAGAGCGCAATGGTAACCCCATCTCGCACTAAAGCCGCCTTGTCCCCTCTCCCCCTTAAAAAGCCTCCCTCATGCCCGGCCGGCCTGGCTCCGTGGCTGAGCGTCGACCTAGGAACCAGGAGGTCAGGGTTCGATTCCCGGTCAGGGCACAGGCCCGGGTGGCGGGCTCCATCCCCAGTGTGGGGCGTGCAGGAGGCAGCTGATCCATGATTCTCTCTCATCGCTGATGCTTCTATCTCTCTCTCTCCTTTCCTCTCTGAATTCCACAAAAACACATTTAAAAATCCTATATAATAAAATGCTAACATGCAAATCAACTGACCAGCAGAGCGATGGGTCTCTATGATGTGTACTGACCACCAGGGGGCAGACGCCCAAGGCAGGAGCTGCCCCCTGGTGGTCAGTGTGCTCCCACAGGGGGAGCGTTGCTCAGCCACAAGCCCGGCTCACTGCGGAAAGCTGTCCTAAGCCGTCAGTCGGACATCCCCCGAGGGCTCCCGGACTCCAGCGCACAAATGTTGTGCACCGGGCCTCTCGTAAACAAATAAATGAAGGACTAAGAAGCCTCCCTCATCAGATCCGAGAGCAGCCCGGCCCGGGGGCGCCGCCTACCCACCTGCCGTACAGCAGGATGCTGAAGTTGCCCTGGAAGGGGCAGAGGGCGCTCCCAGCATGCAGCTCTCCTCCCTGGTCGATGAGGATGTGGCGGGTGCGCAGGACAATGGTCCCCTCATGGTCTTTAATGACCAGCCTTCCTGAGGGGCGGGAAGGGGGCGAGGTGAGGCCCGGGGGTGGGGGAGGGTGGGCAGGGGGGAGGCTGTACCAGAACCAAGGGCGGGGGAGGGGGACGGGGGAGGGGGGAGGCGCGTCGCTGGCACACCTCCTGCTTCCTGTGCTCACAGGGCTTCCTCCCCTCTCCTCCCTGCCCGCTAAGCGCCACGGGGTTTCCCGCCACCCCTGCGTGCACGGCGTGCACCGCCCAGGCCCCTGGCGGGAGGCGAGCTGTGCCCCAGCACCAGGCGGCTCTGCCCCATCAGGGCTCCTCTCTGTGCCTGGACCCAGGTGCCCGGAGCCGGCGGGTGGGCATCTCAAAGGTCCGGAGGCTCTGCCATGAGCCCCAAGGCCGTGCCCCGCTCTGCCCACCTGCCCGGGGTCGCCTGCGCCCCACCTGCGCCCAGGCTCTGGGGCCGTGAGGGACAGAGCGATCGGGGGGCGGGCGAGGCTGGCTTACCCCCGTCTGAGATGTGGATGGAGTGGACGGTGGCCGACGAGGCGAGCAGCAGTGCCCGGCCCTGGCCGATGTGCACATGGTTGTCCCGGTCGTGGCCAGGGTCCCAGGGCTGCAGCTCGGGGCTCTGGTCTGGGCACTCAGGGGTCTCTGTGAAGGAGAGAGATGTCAGGGCTCCCACGCACCAGCCTGGCCACGTGAGATGGCCACCGACCACGGGGGATGGACGAGGGGGAGCAGGTGGGCAGGGGCTCCCATCACCAGCCTGGCCACGTGGGGTGGCCACCAACCACAGGGGGGTGGGGGGGAGAAGGCGGGCAGGGGGGGCTCCCATCACCAGCCTGGCCACGCGAGATGGCCACCGACCACGGGGGGGAGGGGGAGCAGGGGGGACTCCCATGCACCAAACTGGCCACACGAGGTGGCCACCCACCATGGGGGCGGGGGGACGAGGGGGAGAAGGTGGGCAGGGGGCACTCCCACGCACCAACCTGGCCACGCCAGGTGGCCACAGACCACGTGGATGGGACGAAGGGGAGAAGGCGGGCAGGGGGCACTCCCACGCACCAACCTGGCCACGTGAGGTGGCCACCCACCATGGGGGCGGGGGGACGAGGGGGAGAAGGGGACAGGGGGGCTCTCGCGCTTCCTCACGGCTCATGCCTCCTCTCTCCGGAACTAAAAGCGAGGCCTTCGCGAGTGAGGAGTCCCCGACCAGAGCCAGGACCCCGGGCCCAGCCCCGCGCCTCCCACTCATCCATCCGGTGCCGTGGACAGGCCACTGACCACCTCCCGGGAGCCGCACCCCGGCCCTCCTCCACCCTCGCCTGCCTGGTCCCCACCCCGGCCCAGGCTCCCACCGTCCTCCACCCAGAGGCCCAGCCTCACACGGGCTTTTACAGAAACGGCTCCTCCTGCTGCTGCCAACCCCGGGGACCCCAGGAGAGGCGTGACCCGGCCCCTCGACGGGCGCTCCGTCCAGCGCAGGGAGGGGCGGCCGGACGGCGGGGCCTCTGCTCCTCGCCCTGCGGCCCACGTGGTCCCCGGGAGCCTGGAGCCTCCGCCGCCCCCCAAGGCCTCCCAGGGGGGGTCCCGGTCCCTGGGTCTGTCCTGGGTCCCGGGCCTGGGGTGCCGTGTCCAAGGAGGTGAGTGCCCATCACAGGGCCGACCGGGGAGCCCACAGCCCGGGCACGGAGCCACGAGCGGGCCGAGGAGGAATTCCCCCAAGTCCAGGGAGCAGCACCCACCTCCCAGGACAGCACCGAGGGCTCCCTCCGTCTCCACGTGCTCCCCGCGGCTCTGCCCTGGGCTGCGGCCGGTCAGCCTGACCTGCAGGGTCTCCCGTCCCCAGGAGCAGGGGCCCAGCAGCGCTGACCCACGTGTGAGCCCCGTGGCCACAGCCCTGGCCAGGCACCGTCCCTGGGCCCCGATGCCCGGCTCAAGGCACAGCCCGGCTGCCACGGGAGCCACGGGAGCGGCTGGAGGTGGTCGGGGCCTTTGGCTCAACAGTCACCATGGTGACCGCCCTCCTCAGGAGGGGCCGTGGGAAGCAGCGTGGGGTGGGGGGGAATGAGAGCCTGACCCGCTCGGACCACGAGTCTCTCTGACGTCAGAGCAAAGCACCGGCCACAGGGGCCCAGACTTTCCAAACGGTTTGAGCTCAAACAGAAGACAGAGCCTGGCTGGTGCCGCTCAGTGGTTAGTGTCTCCCTAGGCACCAGGAGGTCAGGGTTCGATTCCCGGTCAGGGCACAGGCCCGGGTGGTGGGCTCCATCCCCAGTGGGGGGCCTGCAGGAGGCACCGGTCCATGATTCTCTCTCATCACCGATGTTTCTATCTCTCTCTCCCTCTCCCTTTCTCTCTGATATCAATAAAAACATATTTTTTTAAAAAAGAGCGATCGGCCCTGGCCGGTGTGGCTCAGTGGATAGAGCATTGGCCTGTGGACTGAAAGGTCCCAGGTTCGATTCCCGGTCAGGGCACCGGCCCGGGTTATGGGCTCGATCCCCGGTAGGGGGCGTGCAGGAGGCAGCCGATCCATGATTCTCATCGTGGATGTTTCTCTCTCTCTCTTCCTCTCCCTTCCTCTCTGACATCAATAATATATATATATTTTTAAAAAGAGCCATCAGCAGGGATGGCATTAGCGCTAAACCTCTCTCCAGAACGTGCAAGCCCCTCCCCGCCTCTCCCCTTCTCCCCGATTTTGGTTCATTTCCCGAACCTTCTGCTTCTGGCTGTTCATTCAAAAGCAGCAAAGAAAAGGCTAATCCTGAGTTGTTTTGTTTTTTTTTAAAGCTGTACACCCCGCCTCTCGCGTGCAGCAGGCGCCAGACCCCAGGATGGAGCCCTGACATGAGGTGGCCCCCCGGCTCACAGACGCCCCGTTTGTAAAATCGGAGCCGGCTGCCAGCAGGGAACTCGCACGGAGCTTTTTACGCAAAAACCTGCCTCTCTGGCTTCTCTTAAGGATGCGTGGGATCTTACAAGAGGGCCCTGCCCGCCCCCCCCGGGCAGCGACTGGCCACACAGAGAAGTGGGGGTCACCCAGAGGCCTTGTATGCATGCAGACAAGCAGAAGCGATGGACGCAGACAACAGGGGGTGAGCGTGAGGGCAGGACGGGGGGTACAGGGACAATGGGGGAGTAGGGACACATGTGTAATACCTTCATCAATAAAGGAAAAAAAGTGGGTGTCCCTTACGAGGGAGGGGGCATCGGGGGGGGGACCCTGAACTTCCCGGGCCACCACAGCCCCCGCCCGGCCAGCCACCCGGCTCCCCTCACCACGGAGGGTGCAACCCCTGAGGGTAGCCGGGCCACTGAGCGTGGGGAGACGGAGGCCCAGGGTGCGACTTGCCCGGGATGGAGTTGGCGAGCAGGGACCCCCGGCGCCCCACACCGCGCCCCCACCCACCCCTGCAGCTCCCTTCACCTGCTGGGCCCCGGCTCACCTGCGGCCCCGGCCCCGGGCAGGGGGCCCAGGAGGAGCCAGCTGGCTGTCAGCAGCCGCAGCAGCAGCTGGAAGGAGCGGTCCCGCCTCCCGGCGAACCCCATCCTGGCTGAGTTCTCCCTGAAACACAAGTCGAGTCAGGTCAGACCGGCCTCCTCTGCGGGGGCGGGGGGGCGGAGGGGGGCAGACACACGCGCCCCGCCGGGGCCACGTGCGCACACGCGGGCAGTGCCAGGGCGGGCACGCTCCCTCCTCCGTGACTCACGCCACGGGCAGATCGGGGCACGCCGGCCCCGCCGCCCGGAGACCCTGCGGTGGATGGAATGTCAGCTCTGATGCTCGCCCGCCCTCTCCCCTCCCGGATGAGGCATTTTTAATTTTTTTTTCCCCTTAAAACGCAGAGGAAAACAAACATACTCCCACACAACAGGAGCTGGGCGGGCGTTGGATGCTGTGTGACCTCGGCGGACTCGCTCAACCTCTCTGGGCCGCGGTGTCCTGATCTGAAAAGGGAGGATGGGCACCGGCCGTCAGGTTTCTAACCTGGACTCCGCCTTCACCCGTCTGTGCGGCTAAAACGAGTCTCGGCCGGTGTGGTTCAGTGGGTGGAGCGTCGGCCTGCGGACCGAAGGGTCCCGGGTTCGATGCCGGTCAAGGGCACGGACCTCCGTGACAGGCTCCTCCCCGGCCCGGGCCCGGGTTGGGGCGTGTGCAGGAGGCAACCCATCGATGTGTCTCTCTCCCATCGAGTTTCTCTCTGTCTCTCCCTCTCTCTCTTCCTCTCTCTCTCAAAATCAGTGGGAAAATACCCTCGGGGGAGGATGAACCAACACACAGACAAATAAATACATAAATAAATAAAACAAGTCTTGATCATAATGCTGGAATCCTAAATAGGACCGACCACCTGTGCCATAAACCCGCCTACGACCCATCCAGGAGGCGTGGGGGGGGGCGGGGAGCAGAGAGAGCTGAGTCCCCCAGTAGCCGTTCCCCCCTTTTTAGTGAAAAAAAAAACAAACACCCCGATCTTTTATGTGGGCGCACGGCCACCCAGGAGAAAGGCCGCGTCCCCCCGGCCGCTGTCATATTAGCTGCGGCCTTGGTGTTCAGTTCTGGCCAACACAGCCCCCCACGTCCGGCGTGGGAATTTCTGGAAATGTCTGAGAGGGAAGCCGGGAAGCCCCCCTCGCCCCCTTCCCGCGGACGGGGACGCAGACGCGATGGCCGGGTCCCCAGCAGCCGCCTTGGGCCACGTAGGGGGGGAGGCCGGGCGCCGAAGACGGCCAAGCAAAGAGCGAGACCCCGGTCCCCCCCGGTGAGAACGGACAGCCCGGCTCGGGTTCCCGTCTCTGGGAGCCATGGACGCGCCTTGCGCTCCAGGAAAGCCGCCTACGGTGTCCCTTTCACTCCCCCCGAGGGTGATCCGGGCCCAGATAACCTCAGGACAGGAGCTTGTAAAGCCAGGCGCCAGCCCGCCCTTTCAGACACAATGCCACCCGGCCAGACGGCTCTGTCCCTGGTCCCATGGGGCCCGTCGATGGCGCAGACGGGCCGGGAGCGCCCGGGGCCCCCCCAGAGTCCGGCGGTGTTTGCTCCCAGAAACAGACACCCCGCCCCACGGAGGGGCAGCTGGGGTCTGTCTCGGGGACCGATCTGATCACCCCTGACCTCCTGTTCGGGGTGAGGCTCTGTGGGAGGCCAGAGAGCCGGGACACAGGGGGGACGGGGGCGGGGGGAGAAGGGCGCCCCTGGCCGGCTGCCCGCGGCTCCTCACAGGTGTGTGGGGCCCAGGCCAGGGGCGGGAGGGGCGGTCCTCCCGGGATCAATGCCCACGTGTCCCGGGAGCGGGCACCCTGCCGGCCAGGCCTGGTCCGTGGAGAACAAGGGCTCATTCTAGTGCCCGAGCCGGGGCCGAGGTCACGCATCACGGCATCTGGGCAGGCCTTTCCCACGGCCCAGAAGAGGGGTGTCTGCTTTCGTGCTCCCCCCACAGAGAGGGGGGCCGCTGGGGACAGGAACATGGGGGGGCGCAGGGGGGGGAAGTGTCCCCAGGTAGAGCCAAGCCACTCCCAGGGTGTCATCCTACTCGCTGCAGCGGTTCTCAACCTTCTGGCCCTTTAACACAGCTCCTCATGCTGTGGGGACCCCCAACCATAACATTATTTTCGTGGCTCCTTCGTCACTGTCATGTGGCTCCTGTGATGAATCGTCATGGAAATATCTGATCTGCAGGATGGTCTCAGGCGACCCCTGTGCAAGGGTCGTGCGACCGCCAAAGGGGTCGCGACCCCCAGGTTGAGAACCGCTGGCCTAGAGGGACCGAAGGCAGCCGGCCGTCCACTGCGGACAAGCCCGGCCTGTGGGCCCGAGAGCGGGCCCTTCCCCGGTGAAGGACAGCGAGGGCTGCATGGCTGGAGGCGGCAGGGCCGCGGCCGTCGATGGGGACCCTCCGGCCCGTTCCCCGCGGCAGCCAGGGTGTCCCCTGGGCCGGCACGTCCTGGGACTGAGAGGGAGGCGGCCACAGGCTCAGAGCTGATCCCGTCTCATCAGCTCGCAGCTCAGTTCGAAGGTCAACGAGCTCCCGTTCTCAGGGGGACGCAGACAGTTCCCCGCGGAGGGACGGTGCTCAGACGGCTTCCCGAGCCGGGGAGGCCGAGGCCCGGGCCGGAGACGGGAGCCCCATGCCGCTGGGGGGTCCCCTGTAGCTTCCATCGCCCAAGCGCTCGCAGCCGCCCCCGGACACAGTCTGTCGACGTGATCCCCAAATTTCACTTGGACACGAGGGAGGGGCAGCTTTCTCCGTCGCCCCTGAGAGCTCCCGGGCCCTGGAGCTGGGGTTCAGCTTCTCGGTGGGAGGCCAGGATGCCCCTGGGAGACGAACCCGGGCCGTGGGGGGCCGGGGATGGGGCGCCGTCGGCTCGCGGTGCGAGAGAGAAGTCTCCACAGGACGTGGTGGCCCAGGCTGGGGCCCCCTGTGTTTGCTGGTCCCGGGGGCCCCCAGCTGGCTTGTTGTGTCTGTGGACCAACACCCCAGGCTCCGCTGGGCGGCCGGCCGATGTTATCTGGAAGCCGGGACCCCCCCCAGCAGTGGCTCGGTCCCTGAGTTTGCCAGGGCCCTGGGCCGAAGATACGCAGAGCAAATGGGACCGGGGACGCCAGCTGCCGTCGCGTCTTGGACTCTCCTGGCTCCATCATGGCCGGCACCGGGTATGTCCTCCCCCGGCAGGTGGCACGGCCACACCTGCCCTGGGTCCTGCCATGGGTCCGCGGCTCAGCACCTGCACAGGGAGAGAGAGCAGCAGGTGAGTCTCGCCGCCAGATATTCCCTCGTCCTGGTCACAGTGTCACCGACCATATTCCCTCGTCCTGGTCACAGTGTCACCGACCATATTCCCTCATCCTGGTTACACTGTCACCGACCATATTCCCTCGTCCTGGTCACAGTGTCACCGACCATATTCCCTCATCCTGGTTACACTGTCACCGACCATATTCCCTCGTCCTGGTCACAGTGTCACCGACCATATTCCCTCGTCCTGGTCACAGTGTCACCGACCATATTCCCTCGTCCTGGTCACACTGTCACCGACCATATTCCCTCATCCTGGTCACACTGTTACTGCCTCCATCCCCCGTGCTGTACATCACACCCTCTATGTCTACGACTGGCGATTTGTAATTTCTTTAAAACAGCACGCCCAGCTCCAAGGACAAGCTGACCTGGGCCCCACGCAGGCCCCGCCACAGCCGGGCGCCCCCTGCAGGAGCCGCTGCACCTCTGCCCCGGGCTCTGCTCCCGGGACAGGGCGGCTCTGGACTCTCGCCCGCCCGGGGCGCACGGAGGGGCCAGCCCTCAGGTCCCAGGGCCCCCACCCCCGAGCGCAGCGACCTCCCAGGAGGCCTCCCCGGGGTGAGTCAGAGCCCGGACCCGCCCCGGTCGCACCGGCCGGCCGTCTGCACACCTTCCCAGCGGGAGGAAACCCTCCATCGAATGTGTGTCCCTGGAAGTCCCAGCATCAGCCTCAGCCCTTGGCCTGGCCTCAGCCTGGCCTCCCGTTGCCCTGTGTGGGCCCCTTGTCTCTGGGGCTCCAGAAAGACGTCTGCCACCTGCCCCCCACTCTCTCGGCACCCCCTCCTCCAGGGCGGGGCCTGCATCACTCCCCCGGGGACCCCCCGATGGGCCTTGCACCCGCTGTCCACGCTGAGGGGTCCCTGCCTGCGGCTCAGTCCCACCAACAGCTTTATTTCCAAGTGGGGGGCCGAGATGAGTGGGTCCGGCGCCCGAAGGACCTTGGGTGCAAAGCTGAGGGGTTTGGACTTCACCCCAAAGGCGTGGGGGCCCCGGCAGGCGGGAGGAGCAGGGCAGGGGGCGCATCAGGTGTATTTTATGAAGATGCTGACAGCCAGGCGGGAGGGGTGGGCGGGGAGAGGGGTAGAGAGAGCTGCCTGCCGCCTCTGCCCAGTGGGATTAATTGAAGGCACATGTATGAACGGTGGGCAGGCGGGCTCCAGGCCTGGGCAAACAGCTGGGGAGAGGGGGTGGGAGGGGCGGGGGGCAGGGGGGCGGGGGGCAGGAGCTCACAGCCCAGCTCAGGCAGAGAACAGTGGTCCATCAGGGCCTCTCGGGGTGCCTGCGGGGCCAGGAGAACAGTCAGCAGATGAAGGGGAAGGAGTGGCCACTGCCCAGGGGTTTGGGGAAGTGGTCACTGGGAAGATGACGTGAGCAGAGACCTGAGGGCGAGGCTGGGAGGGGTGGGGTGTGGTGGGGAGGGGCGGGGCGGGGTGCCAGGTGAGCACCCAGGCAGAGGACATGGGGGTCAAGAATGTGAGCCCAGCCCTGGCCGGTGTGGCTCAGTGGATAGAGTGTTGGCCTGCGGACTGAAGGGTCCCGGGTTCGATTCCCAGTCAGGGCACAGGCCCGGGTGGCGGGCTCCATCCCCAGTGTGGGGCGTGCAGGAGGCAGCCGGTCCATGATTCCCTCTCATCATGGATGTTTCTTTCTCTCTCTCTCCCTCTCCCTTCCTCTCTGAGATCAATAAAAATATCCTATATAATAAAAGCCTAATATGCTAAGTGTCCAGTTGTCTGGTCGGCCATGCAACCAATCAAAGCGTAATATGCTAATGAGATGCTAAGGCCGCCCAACCGCTCGCTGTGACGTGCACTGACCACCAGGGGGCAGACGCTCCGACATGTAGGTGAGCTTGCTGCTGGGGTCTGGCCGACGGGGACTGAGTGAGATGAGGTCAGCCCTCCCGGCCCCTCCCAGGCTGGCCAGCCTCCCCTGTCCCTCCCTGGCCCCGATCGTGCAGCGGTGGGGTCTCTAGGCCTGGCCTGGGCCCTTTTGCAATCTGGGCTGAGGGCCCCCCAGTGCATGAATTTCGTGCACCAGGCCTCTGGATGTGCGCCCAGCGGGCCGTGTCCTCGGAGTGGACAGCAGTGGGGCTGGAACTGAGTGGCGAGGGCAGCTGAGACCCGCCGGGGAGTGAGGGGCAGGGGAGTGAGGGGAGGGGGAGGGCCTCGGACCGGGGGTGGTGACGGCCGTGTTACGGGGAGGCCTGACCTGCGGAAGGGGCCTGGGCTCGGGGCCTGGTCAGTGGGACGGCGGAGTCCCGGCGCCTGGAGGAGGAGGAGGGGGAGGGAGGCAGGTGCCATGAGGCTGGTGCTCGCCGAGTGGGCCGCTCGGTACACGCTGCTCCCGGAACCCGGGCCCTGGCCAAGGTGAGCGTTTCCGGGATGTTCTGAGCGGTTCTGTTCTGTGTGTTCCGACTATTTCTGGGTGAGGCTGCAGCTCTGAAGCACCCACGTTCAGATGTACGGGGGGGGGGGGCGGGGGGAGGGGGGGAGGGGCTCCAGAGAGGGTCGCCCCAGACACCTAGAGGCAGGGGGCTGACAGGCTGAGCTGGGAAGGTCTAGAGGAGAGACACACACCAGACAGAGACAGAGAGACAGAGAGACAGAGATAGAGGCAGAGAGAGAGACAGAGGCAGAGATAGAGATAGAGAGACAGAGAGACAGAGAGACAGAGATAGAGATACAGGCAGAGATAGAGATAGAGAGACAGAGATAGAGGCAGAGATAGAGGTAGAGATAGAGAGACAGAGATAGAGGCAGAGAGAGACAGAGATATAGAGAGAGACAGAGAGATACAGGCAGACAGAGGTCTCTCTGCTGAGCAGGATACGCATGCAGACCTGCCCCACCCGGGGGTCCTGACCCTGCAGCTGGTCTGGGCCGGGGCCCAGGAGCCCCCTCTGCACACACCCCTGACCTGGGAGGTTCGGGTGCAGGCCCCGCCCTCGGAGGCCCGGTGGAGAGCCGCGTTTAGACTCTAGGCGTCCTCGGCCGGGGTGGGGGGGGGTGCCCAGGGCAAAGGCCTGCGCCCCGGGCGACGCACCCCTGCCCCCAGGGCCCAGGGGCTCCAGGTGCCAGACACCCCTGGAATTTTGCCAAAGGAGGAGCAGCCTTCAAGACGGGGGGGCAGGGGGGAGACAGAGGGGGGCCTGTGTGCGGCCGGGCGGATGGGGACAGGGATGTGGGCGGGAGCTTTTTGTTTGTCTGTTTGTTTGTTTGAATATTTTTATTGATTTCAGAGAGGAAGGGAGAGAGAGAGAGAGAGAAACATCAATGATGAGAGAGAATCATGGACCGGCTGCCTCCTGCACACCCCGCACTGGGGATGGAGCCCACAACCCGGGCCTGTGCCCTGACCGGGAATCAAACCCGGGACCTCCTGGTTCCTAGGCCAATGCTCAACCCCTGAGCCCCGCTGGTCGTGCAGAGAAATGGCCCCTGTGCGCCTGGATCCAGCCTTGCCTGAAGCCAGCCCTCCGCCTGCCCTTTTCAGTCACACACGCCAGGGCAGCCCCTCTTCCGCGGGAGCCAATGGGAGGCGTGTTTTGATAGTTACCATGGAAACAACCCCGACCACCGAGGCGCAGAAAGGGAAAGGCGAGATGAAGGCTCCTCTGCCCCCAAGTCTCTTTGCTCTGGAAATGTCCCTTTTCATCAGGGAGGCCTCCCGCTACCCCCCTGGCCCCGGGGACCCCCCGTCTCCCCTGGGAGCGCGGCCCCAGGCGGGCAGGCCCTCAGGAGAGGGGGCCACACCGGGAGGATGGGAGTCACGCCGCCACCACAGCCTGAGTCTCTTTCCCGTAAGATTCTGCCCCCACCAGCCCACATCCCGCAGGCCGGCCAGCAGGCATTACGGTTCTTTTTTTTTTTGGAGACAGAGAGAGAGAAAGACACATCCATGATGAGAGAGAACCACGGATCGGCTGCCTCCTGCACGCCCCCCACCGGGGATGTGCCCACAACCCGGGCCTGTGCCCCGACCGGAATCGAACCCGGGACCCTTCAGTCCACAGGCCGACGCCCTAGCCACTGAGCCAAGCCAGCCAGGGCATGGTTCATTTTTGCTTAAAAACCCTCCCATTGCCCTGGCAGGTGTGGCTCAGTGGATAGAGCACCGGCCTGCGGACTGAAGGGTCCCGGGTTTGATTCCCGGTCAAAGTCACAGGCCCGGGTTGCAGGCTCGATCCCCAGTGGGGGGCGTGCAGGAGGCAGCCGATCCATGATTCTCTCTCATCATGGATGTTTCTATCTCTCTCTCCTGCTTCCTTTCTCTCTGAAATCAATAAAAATATTTTTAAAAAAAATTTTTTTTAAAATATATTTTATTGATTTTTTACAGAGAGGAAGGGAGAGAGATAGAGAGTTAGAAACATCGATGAGAGAGAAACATCGATCAGCTGCCTCCTGCACATCTCCTACTGGGGATGTGCCCGCAACCCAGGTCCATGTCCTTGACTGGGATCGAACCCGGGACCTTTTGGTCCGCAGGCCGACGCTCTATCCACTGAGCCAAACCGGTTTCGGCAAAAAAAATTTTTTTAAAAAAACCTCCCATGGCACGGAGAAGGAAGTCGGAACTCCTCACCTGGCCCTGCGTGGCCGGGCTCCCTCTCCGCCTCATCTCAGGACAGTCTCTATCCTGTGGGCCTCTCTGCCGCTTCCTGGAGGATGCCACCCTCCTGTGTGCCCCAGGGCCTTTGCACATGCTGCTCCCGCTGCCTGGAATGCCCCCTGTCCGTCCCTCCCGCCCCCCTGCCCAGGCTCAGGCTCAGTAAAAGCCCTGGCACCCCTACCCGCCCCCCCTCCCCCCCAGGGAACGTCCTCTCTGTCCTGGCGGCTTTCTTCACTCCCTGCCGTTTCCCGTCCTAATTCTACGTGTGAGTTCGCTCCTTGTCCGTAAGCTCCGCGAGGGCGGGATCGTGGCCACGGCTGGTGCTGCCGGGCGTGTGGTCCCAGGGCCCGCAGAGGGAGGGAGGCCGCGGCCGGCAAACCTCGGGGACCCTGCGCACGGAAGCTTGCGAGCTTCGCTTCCGAGGGGTCTCCGTTCCCAGCGAGTCACCTCTGACCTCGCCGTGCCCCCTGGCCTGTGTGCGTTCCTACCTCTCTCTCCCTCCCCTCAGGGCTTGGACATGAACCAGGGGCCCCAAACCCTGCCGGCACCTGGGGCGGTGGGGAGGTGGCTGGAACATCAGGAGGCCGGCTGGCAGCAGTTCAGACGGCACCGCCTTCCTCCCTCTGCCCCGGCTCCCCTGGCTCCTGCCGGCTCCCCCTGTCTCCCTTAGCTCCTCCCAGCTCCTCCCTGCTCCCCCTGCTCCCCCCTGCTCCTCCCTGCTCCCCCTGCTCACCCAGCTCCTCCCGGCTCCTCCCGGCTCCTCCCTGCTCCTCCCTGCTCCCCCTGCTCCCCCAGCTCCTCCCTGCTCCTCCCGGTTCCCCCTGCTCCTCCCTGCCCCTCCCTGCTCCCCCTGCACCTCCCTGCTCCTCCCTGCTCCCCTGCTCCTCCCTGCCCCTCCCTGCCCCTCCCTGCTCCCCCAGCTCCTCCCTGCTCCTCCCGGTTCCTCCTGCTCCTCCCTGCCCCTCCCTGCTCCCCTGCTCCTCCCTGCCCCTCCCTGCCCCTCCCTGCTCCCCCTGCTCCTCCCTGCTCCCCCAGCTCCTCCCTGCTCCCCCAGCTCCTCCCTGCTCCTCCCTGCTCCTCCCCCCTCCCCCAGCTCCTCCCTGCTCCCCCTGCTCCCGCCTGCCCCCCCAGCTCCTCTCTCCTCCTCCCTGCCCCGCCTGCTCCCCCTGTTCCTCCCTGCTCCTCCCTGCTCCCCCAGCTCCTCCCTGCTCCCCCAGCTCCCCCTGTTCCTCCCTGCTCTTCCCTGCTCCCCAGCTCCTCCCTGCTCCCCCAGCTCCTCCCTGCTCCCCCAGCTCCTCTCTGCTCCTCCCTGCTCCACCAGCTCCCCTGTTCCTCCCTGCTCCTCCCTGCTCCCCCAGCTCCTCCCTGCTCCCCCAGCTCCTCCCTGCTCCCCCAGCTCCTCTCTGCTCCTCCCTGCTCCCCCAGCTCCTCCCTGCCCCCTATTCCTCCAGGCTCCTCCCTGCTCTCTCTGCTCCCCCTGCTCCTTCCTGCCCCCTGCTCCCCTTGCTTCCCCAGCTCCCCTGCTCCCCTGCTCCCCCAGCTCCTCCCTGCTCCCCCAGCTCCTCCCTGCTCCCCTGCTCCTCCCTGCTCCTCCCTGCTCCCCAGCTCCTCCCTGCTCCACCAGCTCCCCCTGTTCCTCCCTGCTCCTCCCTGCTCCCCCAGCTCCTCCCTGCTCCCCCAGCTCCTCCCTGCTCCCCCAGCTCCTCTCTGCTCCTCCCTGCTCCCCCAGCTCCCCCTCCTCCTCCCTGCTCCTCCCTGCTCCCCCAGCTCCTCCCTGCCCCCTATTCCTCCAGGCTCCTCCCTGCTCTCTGCTCCCCTGCTCCTCCCTGCCCCCTGCTCCCCCTGCTCCCCCAGCTCCCCTGCTCCCCCTGCTCCCCCTGCCCTCCCTGCTCCCCCAGCTCCTCCCTGCTCCCCCTATTCCTCCAGCCCCCTCCCAGCTCCTCCCTGCCCCCTGCTCCCCCAGCTCCTCCCTGCTCCCCCTGCTCCTCCCTGCTCCCCCAGCTCCTCCCTCCTCCCCAGCTCCTCCCTGCTCCCCTGCTCCTCCCTGCTCCTCCCTGCTCCCCCAGCTCCTCCCTGCTCCCCCTGCTCCTCCCTGCTCCTCCCTGCTCCCCCAGCTCCTCTCTGCTCCTCCCTGCTCCCCCAGCTCCCCTGTTCCTCCCTGCTCCTCCCTGCTCCCCCAGCTCCTCCCTGCTCCCCAAGCTCCTCCCTGCTCCCCCACCCTCTCTGCTCCTCCCTGCTCCCCCAGCTCCTCCCTGCTCCCCCAGCTCCTCCCTGCTCCCCCAGCTCCTCCCTGCTCCCCCTGCTCCTCCAGGCTCCTCCCTGCTCCCCCGGCTCCCCCAGCTCCTCCCTGCTCCCCCTGCTCCTCCAGGCTCCTCCCTGCTCCCCCGGCTCCCGATCCCAGGTGCTCACAAACCCAGGAAGGGCAGAGACGGGGATGTTGGCACAGCGGACAGCCTCTCCCCGCTCCTCCCTCTCCCGGCTGGGCAGCGCGGAGGTGGAGGCCCACCCAGCCGGTTCAAGCCTGCGCCACGGCCCTGCTTTGACCCAAGGGGCCGTCCCTCCGGTTATTCATTTGCAGAAACCGCGCTGGCTTCCCCCCACTTCAAACGCGCCTCCAGGAAGCCAGGCCGGGCAGCCGGGCGGGCAGACGGGGCCCTCGGAGGCCTGGGTTACCGCCCTGGGCGCCCGGCTCCGGCTGGGACCGGTCACCTGGATTCCTACGGGCAGGTGCGCCGGGCGGCCTGGGTGGGGGCGAAAGCCGTGACCTTTGGGGGGAAACAGCTCTGGGCTCTGATACACTGGTGGGGGGGGGGGGGGTGGCTGCAGACCAGGAGGCCCGGGTTCGAATCCAGGGAGGCCTCTGGCCCACCCCCCACCCCCCCCAAACCCCTACCCCCAGCGCACTTCGGCGCGGACTCAGGGCAGGGTCCTTGAGCTGGGGGACCCCTGCCTCACCCCTGAGGCACCCCAGGGCTGTGTAGAATGGCTGCCCCCACGCCCCCAACATTGCACGGTGCACATTTGCAAACACACGGCCAAGTTGGAAGAGTTGCCCAGGGAAACGCCAACAGGCCCACGGCCTAGCGGCCAGCTCACAACCACAGTCCGTGCCCTTGACCCGAATCGATCCCGGGACCCTTCTGTCCGCAGGCCGACGCTCTACCCACTGAGCCACACCGGCCAGGGCTCAGTCGGGTCCTTTTAACACAGGCGCCGCTTCCTCAGGTTTGATGGCGTCACCGGGTGGCCCTCCCCCCTTTCCAGGGACCTTCCCTCCCCAGCACGGAGGGCAGGGCGGGGCGTATCTGCAGCTGATGGAGGTCTGGACAGAGCGTGTCCGCGGTGGTAAGGACGGTTCCATGTATGCAGTAAGCGCTCCATAAAAGCTTCCTCCTGTTACTAGCCCGGCTCGCCGAAGGGGCAGAACAGACACCGATTCAGGATGAGGAATGTTCGCTTCCGAGAGAATCCTGCCCCCAGAGACAGGGCACCGGGCACACAGGTCGGCCCGGGCCCCCCCGCCCGGCAGATGCCGCTGCAGATGGGACCCAGGGGCGCGTCCCCCCAGGGCCTCGGCCTGATGTCCTGGGTCCCGGCCAGCGCAGGGCCCCCCCGCCCACCCACGGGCTCCGGCCTCCTCCCCTGAGCTGAGCCGCTGCCTGGGATGCTGGCCCGGGTACAGCCCAAACTGCCTTCGCTGCTCACACCTTCCAGAGGCTTCGGCTGGAAAAAGTTATTCCCCGCTTTGCACCGTAAACAGGGACAGGGCTGGCCGCGAGGGGGTGGCAGGGTCAGCGCAGGGCGGGCCCGCCGGATGCTGCCTGCAGGGATCGGGCCTAAGCCAGCAGGCGGACGTCCCCCAAGGGTCCCGGGTTAGAGAGGTTGGCCCTGTGCCCAGAGCTCTCCCCCCCACTCTCTCCTGCCTGACTGTCAACGGGCCGTGCGGGCCAGGCCTGGAGGCCGGAGTTCTGGCACCTAGGACCGGGGAGGGCCGTCACACCCAGGGAGCCCGGGACTGGCTCGGGGTCACCCAGTGAAGACTCAACGCTGGTCCCAATTCGCCGGCCGGTGTGGCTCAGTGGTTAAGCACTGACCTATGAACCAGGAGGTCAGGGTGCGATTCCCGGTCAGGGCACAGGCCCGGGTTGTGGGCTCCATCCCCAGCGGGGGTCGTGCAGGAGGCAGCCGGTCCGTGATTCTCTCTCATCAATATTTTTTAAAAATATATTTTATTGATTTTTTATAGAGAGGAAGGGAGAGGGATAGAGAGTTAGAAATATCGATGAGAGAGAAACATCGATCAGCCGCCTCCTGCACGCCCCCCACTGGGGATGTGCCCGCAACCCAGGTACATGCCCTTGGCCGGAATCGAACCCGGGACCCTTCAGTCCACAGGCTGACGCTATCCACTGAGCCACACCGATCAGGGCATCATTGATATTTCTCTCTCTTTCTCTCTCCCTCTGAAATCAATAAAAACATATATTACAAAAGAATTGGTCCCAATTCGATTCGATGCACGGGGGTCTTGCGTGGGTTTGAAGGACATGAAACCGTGTATCGTCAACCACGTGCATCGACAAAGACGCACTTTCATAGGATGCAACCGGGACACGCGTGCCGCCCCTGTGCGTGCACACGGCTGCCCCGGGCCCGAGTCTGGGAGCCGGCGCTGGGGGCGCAGAGATGGGGAGACGGCGCTTAAGCTGGGCCGGTGGCCTGTGTGCGGGTGGCGATGCCAACCTCAGGGGACCGCCCCTCTTACCGTGAGACCCACGCCCTTTGAACTGGCCTGGTGCCTTTCCTGGGGCTCCTAGGACCCCGGTTCTGAGGCCCCCGAACTTCCCCCTGTGACCTGCCCTTTCCCGGGGTGGGGGTGGGGGTGTCCCCATGCCCTGCCTGTTCTGTGGGACCCCTGAGTCCTGGCCCAGCGGTTCCACACGATCAAACCCAGGCTGGTCCTCTCCTCCCGGCTCCACCCCCGCCTCTGGCCCGGCTGTCTGTCCAGCTCCCCAGGCCCTTCGAATAAATCCAGCTTTTTTTTTCTTTCTTTTTCCATTTTGCTAAATTTAGTCCCTTTGGTATCTATTACTTGTAACCAAAAAAATGTCTTAGTTCTCAGCCCAGGGCGGAGGGACCGGGCCCCTGTCTCCTAAGGCCTTAAAGGGCCACGGAGCTTTCGGACGCAGACCGGTTTTCCGGGGGGCGGGTGGGGAGGGTTGGGGGGGCTCCTACCCTGTTCTCAGGTGCTCCGGGTCCCAGGGCGGGGGGTGGGGGGGGGCAGGAGGCAGGGGTCTCGCGGGACTCACGTGGGGAGGGACTCGGGGAGACGGCACTCGGCTATCCAGGCACCTGGGAGGGGCTGCTCTGGTGTGTTTGTGACTCGGTTCACGTCGGAACAGGGACAAGCTGGGCCCTGCCGGTGTGGCTCAGTGAGGGAGCATCAACCTGTGAACCAGGTTCGATTCATGCTCCCCGGTGTGGGGCGTGCAGGAGGCAGCGATCGGTGATTCTCTCTCTCCCTCTCCCTCCCTCTCTGAGATCAATAAAATAAAAAATCTATACTAATCAAAGGGTAATATGCTAATTATACCTGGAGACTGGCTGGGGAGGGCAGTTGGGGGCAAGCAGGCCAGTGGGGAGGGGAGGGCAGTTGGGGGTGATCAGGCCAGCAGGCAGAGTGGTTAGGGGCAATCAGGCAGGCAGGCAGATGAGCGGTTAGGAGCCAGCGGTCCCCGATTGCGAGAGGGATGTCCGACTGCCGGTTTAGGCCCAATCCCACAGGGTCCAGCCCAAACCAGCAGTCGGGCATCCCCCCGAAGGGTCCCAGATTGGAGAGGGTGCAGGCAGGGCTGAGGGACACCCCTCCCCCCCGTGCATGAGTTTCGTGCACCGGGCCACTAGTAATAAAATAAAATACACATTAAGGCCTGGCTGACCACCCCCACATCCCTGAGCCAAGCGAATTACTGGCCCTTCCACACCATCAGCAAGTGAGAATCCCTTCCGGGGTCCACACTGGGGACTCGGGTTCACCCCTGTGGCCCTGCTGCCCTTCGGGGGACCACTCTCCCCGACATCTCTGCTGCCCCGCCCCCCAGCCTGGGGCCCTCCCCACTTCTGACTATTTCCATCCTGCCTGGCCTTTGAGGATTTCCCTGAGAACCCTGACCCCTGGCTTCCTGATAAATGTTTCTTTCCCTCCCTCCCCCCTCCCTCCCTCTCTCTCTATTGATCTTTCTACTTAAGCACACAAATGAAGAGAAACCCTGCGTGTCCTCCGTGGTCCTGCCCTCCCCCCTCCCAGCGCCCGTGGACGCCGAGGCCGGCTGGCCTGGGGCCTCCTGGGTCCCTAGCAGAGCAGGCGACCCATCCTGTGTGTGCAGGGGCTGAGCGGGCAGGAGGCGCCCGGGACTCAGGGCTGGTGGCCAGGCGCAGGGTGGGCCTCTGGCTGGAGGGGTGAGCCTGGCTGGGCTGTGCATTGGAGAGTGTATGGTGGGGTCGGAGGTCAGCAGAGAGGTGTGGGCTGTGGTCACAGTGTAAAGAGGTCCCTGAGCCGGGGGGTAGGGTTTGGGGGGGACACGCTAATGGGGAGGAGGCTGAGCACAGACAGCCCCAAGGCGTGACCCTGCCACGCCCTGAGGGTCCCTCGGAGGAGGTCCCCCCATTATTCACCCATTCATCCATCCATCTGTGCATCCATTCATTCATTCACCCTTCCATCCACCTGTCTGTCCATCCATTTATTCATTCACCCATCCATCCATCCATTTCATTCATTCTTCCATCTATTCACGAATTCATTCACCCATCCATCCATTTCATCCATCCATCCATTCATTCATTCATTCCATTCATTCACCCATCCATGCATCTATCTGTCCATCCATTTATTCATTCACCCATCCATCCATCCATTTCATTCATTAATCCATCCATCCATTCATTCATCCATCTATCCAATCATCCATTCACCCATCCATCCATCCATTTATTCACCCATCCATCCATCCATTCCATCCATCCATTCATCCATTCATCCATCTATCCATTCATCCATCCATTCATTCATCCATCTATCCAATCATCCATTCACCCATCCATCCATCCATTTATTCACCCATCCATCCATCCATCCATTCCATCCATCCATTCATCCATTCATCCATTCATCCATTCACCCATCCATCCATCCCTCCATTTCATTCACCCATCCATCCATTTCATTTATCCATCCATCCATCCATCCATCATTTCATTCATTCATTCATTCATTCATTCCACAGTCCTGCACTGAGCCAGGACCTGGGGAACCAACATTCAACACAGCAGCCGCGTCCCCATCCTCTTGCCGTGTTTCCTCCACGGGGGCGGCCGGCATCCGTTTACCCAACAGCCACGAAGCCAAACGCAGAGCTCCACCCACCTACGTCCCAGTGCCAACACAGGACACCTCCAGCGAGCCTGACAGGAGAACCGGGGGCGGCCGGGCGGGGAGGCAGGGACAGACCTGCAGGCCGTGTGTGGCCACCAGGGGACAGGGGCCCGTGTTCCCGGCTGCGTGAGCGACGGTGTGAGTGAGTGACCACGTGAGCAGGTGGACGCAGGCCCCACGCCCACCGTGAGCCCGGATTCGGCAGGGCTGGGAGACCTGCTTCTGGGGACCAGCTTCCTGCCCCCCATCCCTCCTGCCTGGGGCCCCTTCCCTCTGAGGGCAGGCTGTGCCCTCAGGCCGGCCCAGCTGCCAGAGCATTTGAAGTTTCCGCTGGTGCCTGTGGGGCCGGAGCCCGAGCCAGCACCTGGCTGCCAGCCAGGCCCAGCACCTGCCCGCCAGGTGCCCACGCTCCCCGCCAGCAGCTGCTGACGCGGCCCCTGCTGGGCAGCTCCCCCTCCTTGGGGCCTCGGGGCCCCGGTTTCCTCCTCTCCTGCCCACACGTGGAGGGAGAATGACCCAGATTTAAGCCTCCTTCCTGTCCCCCTGGGAACCCCACCACGGCCCAAATTCAACGGTGGCCCTGCTTCCCCAGAACCACAGAGCGAGAGCGGCCTGGGGGGTGGGGGGGGGCGTGGGGACAGGCGATGAGGCCGGGATCGGGGGAAGCCACCTCGGTCCTCCCAGACACGGGGATCCCGCATGGCTCTGTCTCGGGGTCACCATGATAGACGCTCCCTGATCTGTGCTATCGGCCGCCTCCTCCCCAGGTCTGAAGGTCGTCCCCGTCCCACCTGCCACGTGTGGGTGCAGAGGCCGCCGCGCATCCTGGGGACAAAGTCCCCCGTGTCCCTGCAGGAGATGACCGAGGAGGGCACTCGGCCGGGGGGAAGAGGACCATGAGCCAGGCTCTGGGCGCGGAGGGAGGCGATGCTCACTGGCCTACACCTGGGAAGTCCCTGAATCAACATGGAAATCTTACCGTGTCCCACTCCAAATTTATCATTCGTTCATTCGTCCATCCATCCATCCATTCATGCACCCATCCATCCATCCATTTACCCATCCATCCATCCATTTCATTCATTCACCCATCCATCCAACCATTCACCCATCCATCCATTCATTTCATCCATTCATTCATTCTTCACCCATCAATCCATCCATCCATTTCATTCATTCATCCATCCATCCATTCATTCATCCATCTATCCAATCATCCATTCACCCATCCATCCATCCATTTATTCACCCATCCATCCATCCATTCATCCATTCATCCATCTATCCATTCATCCATTCACCCATCCATCCATCCATCCATTCCATTCATTCATTCACCCATCCATCCATCCATCCCTCCATTTCATTCACCCATCCATCCATTTCATTTATCCATCCATCCATCCATCCATCCATCATTTCATTCATTCGTTCATTCATTCATTCCACAGTCCAGCACTGAGCCAGGACCTGGGGAACCAACATTCAACACAGCAGCCGCGTCCCCATCCTCTTGCCGTGTTTCCTCCACGGGGGCGGCCGGCATCCGTTTACCCAACAGCCACGAAGCCAAACGCAGAGCTCCACCCACCTACGTCCCGAGTGCGAACACAGGGCACCTCCAGCGAGCGTGACAGGGGAGCAGGGGGCGGCCTGGGGGGTGGAGGGGCAGGGCCAGACCTGCAGGCCGTGTGTGGCCACCCAGGGGACAGGGGCCCGTGCTCCCGGCTGCGTGAGCGACGGTGTGAGTGAGTGACCACGTGAGCAGGGGGACGCAGGCCCCACGCCCACCGTGAGCCCGACTTCAGCAGAAACCCAGGGCCGGGGCTACAAAAGGGGGAGGCGAAAACTGTCCCATGACCGCCCTTCCCGGGGTCTGTCCCTCCCACCCCCCACCCCGGGGTGGCCCAAGCACACGGTGCGGGTTTGGAAGGAAATACCTGACCCTGACCCTCCCTGCAGAAGTGGTTTCGGGGTGGGGCGGGTGAGCACAGAGCAGGCCCGGGAGGGCAGGACCGGACAGGTGCGGCCAGGTGGGCAGGTGCGGGTGCAGGGGGAGGACTCACCCAGATGGGCCCGGGGAGGAGGCAGGATGGGCGGGGCCTGCTGGGCTGCCTGGTTATGGGGCACCTGCCTCAGTCTCCAGGGCTCCCGCCCCCCAGTGAGTGACGCCATCCAGCTCACCGACAGGACTGCCCGTGTCATCCCGGCCCACACGCCCCTGCCCGGGCCGCCGCCAGTCACCCCGGAACTGGGAGAGGCTGGACTGGGCGCGGCCCTGGACCCCCTAAACCAAAGTCAGTTTGTGGGAACCATCCACGCAAACACCTGTGCTCCCTGAAGCCAGGGGGTGGGGGGTGGGGTGAGGGGGAGGCAGCAGCCAGGACGGAGACCTGACCCCCGGGATTGAAAGGGAGGCGACCACCAGCACTTCCCACATCCTCATGTACGGGTCACCGACAGGGTTTCTTTATTATTATTATTATTATTATTATTATTATTATTATTATTATTTTGGGTCAATCCTCACCCTGGGATATTTTTCCATTGATTTTTAGAGAGAGTGGAAGAGAGAGGGAGAGACAGAGAGAAACATCGACGTGAGAGAGACCCATCGATGGGTTGCCTCCCACACGAGCCCCACCCAGGGCCCGGGATCGAGCCTGCAACTGAGGCACATGGCCTGGACCGGAATCGAACCTGGGACCCTTCGGTCCGCGGGCCGGCGCTCTGCCAGGGGCTCCTTGGTGCCGCCATGACATGCCCGCTGCAGCACGACTCCTGCCCAATGCAATTTGCACCCACCTGCCTCTTCAAGTACCAGCTTCCTGCTTTGATCATGGCCAGGTCCCTGACGGCTACAAACAATGTCTACGTTGATGCCTGTATCCGTTTAAAGTCGCTCCCCAGTCATTCACCTGGGGGACCCACCGACAGCCTGTATGAGGTCGCAGCCACTCTCTGCCGGCCCCGTCCCAGCGCACCCCCCAAACCCCCGAGGCGGGGGCAGGGGCCCGGGAAGGCGGGGAGGGGCACCAGGGCAGGTTGCACTGGCTCCCAAGGGCCTGGGCTGAACGGAGCAGACATTCCTGCCTGAGTCAGCCGGGGGGGGGGGTGGGGCGGCGCTCAGGTTCACACACACCCCCGCCCCCCCCCAGAGGTAATGGCCATCAAGAGCCACCCTGCCCCCCAGAAAGGCGTGGCCGGCCGGCCCCTGCCACCCCATCATCTGGCTAAATCTGGAAGCGGCCTGCAGCTGTTCCCACCCCCTGCTGCCCCTCGCCCTAGCATTCGGCTTATTTAATGGCTTTTGCTTCTGGCCCCGAGACACTGGGCCTCAGGGATGGGGCACAAGCTGGGGGGAGGGGGGGGAAGCCAGGAAGCTCGCGCCCCCTGCCCAGCTGCTCGAGCCTGAGCCTGGGTGTCCATGCCAGGGGGGCAGGCTCCAGCCTTGCGGGCCCACAGAGGGGGCGGGGAGCTGGTGGAGGCCTCTGTACCCACCTTCCTGGAAGGGGTGTGTGTGAGGCCGGCTCCCCCAAACACAGGCCCCGGAGAGTCAGGGATCCAGGACTGGGGAGCAGCGAGACCCCCACTGGGCTGGGTGCTGCCCGGCCCTGTCACTAGCGCCCCCCGGAAGCCTCGGCCAGGTTCCTCCCCGCCTCACTGTCCCCATCTGTGGAGCAAGGGGGGGCCGCCATTGTCCCAGGTGCCATGTCTCCGTGACCCTAGCCTTCCTCCTTAGCGTGCAGCTGCTGGGAGCCCCCAGGGGAAGGGCCCCCACAAGACCTCACCTTCCCACCCGTGAGCCGGCAGCGCCCACCTGCACCCCCAGCCCAGACCCGCCACCCGCACACTCCGCGTCCCCAAGTGGAGACTGTATGTGCAAAGCACCCCAGACGTGCCAGCCCCTAGTACGTGCTCAATAAACAGATGATGCGACGCGAGAACAAGTGGTTAAGTAGCTGGGCTCTCACCCGGCTGGCGTGGCTCAGTGGTTGAGCGTCGACCTAGGAACCAGGAGGTCAGGGTTCGAGTCCCGGTCAGGGCACAGGCCCAGGTTGCGGGCTCCATCCCCAGTGTGGGGCGTGCAGGAGGCAGCCGATCCATGGTTCTGTCTCATCATTGATGTTTCTCTCTCTTTCCCTTCCTCTCTGGAATCAATAAAAAAATATATTTTTTAAAATCTATATACACAAAAGCCTAGCTGACTTTTACAACCAAACAACCAGAATGAACGGAACAACCGGTCAACCAGTCGCTATGACGCACACTGACCACCAGGGGGCAGACACTCAACACAGGAGCTGTCCCCTGGTGGTCAGTGCGCTCCCACAGCCAATCTCCCGCGGCCCCTTTCCCCCAGCCGGCCGGCCCCCCAATAGGCCTCGATCGCCGGCCAGGCCGAGGGACCCCCCCCCCACACCTGTGCATGAATTCATGCACCGGGCCTCCAGTCATTAATAAATTAAATAAGCGTTTGCCGGCTGATGAAGCAGCGAACACAGGAGGCAGCGCGAAGGGCCTGGCGCCTGCAGGGGGCCGAGCACAGGACGAGAGCGGAGGCCGCTGTCTGCGTCACGAATTATTAGCTTTTCATCCACCGAGGCTTTGTTTAAAGGTGACCGAGGGGGCAGGTGACATGGGAACGGCCCTAAAACACGCGCAGGTGGCAGCTGGGCGCGTGCCTCCTCCAGGCCCGTGTTTGGGGACGCGGGTGGTTTAGAACCGGGCATGGCACCTCCTGCGGGGGCTGGAGGCCGAGGAGGGGGCGGCCATCGGCTCCTGATGGATCAACTCTTTGCTTTTACTTAAAAAATACATTTTCTTCATTTTTTTATTTTTTTTTTACAGAGAGGACGGGAGAGGGAGAGAGAGTTAGAAACATCGATGAGAGAGAAACATCCATCAGCCGCCTCCTGCACGCCCCCCACTGGGGATGTGCCCGCCACCCAGGTCCATGCCCTTGGCGGGAATCGAACCCGGGACCCTTCAGTCCGCAGGCCGGTGCTCTACCCACTGAGCCACACCGGCCAGGGCTGATCAGCCCCTTCTGCAGGCCTGGGACCAGGCCGGTGTTTCCCAGCATCTTGGGGTGTAACCCCCAACCCCTCTGGGGGGCAATGGCTGTCCCCATTCTGCAGATAAAGAGGCCGCGGAGCAGGAAGCTTGGAGCCTAAGGTCACCCTCAAGGACACGCAGCTGAACCCCGTCTGCCTGGTCCCCAAGCTCCCGCTGTCTCCCTCCCCGCCCCCGCCCCCCCATACTTGTCAATGAATTCCCACCGGGATGGCCCCCTGCTCTGATTGGTCAGCCACGGGCCTCCCAGCCTTGTCATTGGCCCACACCTGCTAGGGGGCGGGCTCCGGTGGCCACCAGGACCTATGAGGGCGGCGGATGTAGGCGCGGCGTCGAAGGGGGCGGGAGAAAGAGCCTCCACCTGGGCTGAACCCCCAGAATGAATGAACGAGCGCAACGGAACCCCGGCCCTGCCCTCCTGCCCCCCCCCGCCCCGTCTGTGCCCCCCGAATTGGCAGCGAGCACCCAGAAGTGGAGCCACCCCCCACCCCTGCCTTTTCGGGGGTAAAAGAAGGGGTCACGCCTCTCTTGCCTGTAGACTTCGGGGTGCTCCTCCCGCCCTCCCTGCACCCCACCTCCACCCGGTCACGGGCGAGGGACCCTCTCGTCGGTGACCCCGGGGTCTGAGGTCGCGCATCTGGCCTGCAGATGTGCAGCGCGGCCTGCAGAGCGTTGCAAAGACGGAGCCATTTCACACAAATAATCTGGATCCCCCCGCTTTGCTGGAAAAAAATAAAATAAAATCTAAAAACCGGGCAGCTCAGGTCCAAAGCCCCGCCTGCAGCTGCGGGCACAGCCTCCCTTCCCCCCCCCCCAGCCCCCCCAGGACCAGAAAGAGGGAGGGGGCTCCGAGGCGCCCCTGGCCATGACCCCGTGTTCCCGGACAGCAGCCCGATCGATGCTCCCAGGAGCCGTCCTCCCTCCACATGTAGCCGAGGGACAGGGACCGCTTTGTCCGTTCAGGAGCCGAGGCCCGGTGGCCACCCCGGGGGGAGCCAGGCGGCCGCCCAGCCTGCTCACGTCTGACCACTGGCCCCTGGCCCGGGCAGGAAGCTGCTGGGGTTGCCACGGTGACAGCAAACCGCTCTGGCTTCCTGGCCGGGCCCCCTGGGGCACCCCGCGGGCAGCCCAGGCCCCCCATGCCCCAGGCCGGTCTGTCCAGGGCACCTGGGCAAACACCGGCCGCGCTGCAGGGCTCCCGGGCCTCCCACGCCTGGGACTGGCGCCCCGACGACCCAGCGGGCAGCGTGGCCTGTTTACGCCCGGGCGGTGCGGCCGGAGCCAGGCCTGCGGGGGTGGCAGGCCTGGCAGAACCACCGGGCAGATGCCAAGCTCATCCCCGCCCCGAGGAGCGTCCAGGAAACCCAGACCAGGATCTGCAACGATTTGCCACCGTCCCCGGGGCTGTGCCAAGGAGACCTGGGGGTCAGGCTCCAGAGGAGGGTGGGGGCCGGGCCTGGCTGCTCTGAGACCCCAGTGCATGCATCAGCCCCAACCCCGTCACAGCCCCAACCCCACCCCCCTTTTAGGGGAGCTCGGGCCCCATCTGGAGCCCCAGTGGACCCCCTCCCACTTCCCACCTCCCCCGGAATGGGGTGTTCGTGGCCTTCTCATCCCCGGAGAGGAAGGCACGCAGAGGGCTCGCTCCCAGGCCCAACCCCGCCCCGACCAGCCGGGCGACCTGGGATGGGCCCCTCTTTCCTGGTGACGGGTTTGTGCCTCAGCTGGAATGGGGTTCCTGGTCCCTCCCCAGCAGGCGATTAAGGAAGAGGTGTGACTGTCTAGCACCAGGCCTGGGGCGCCCCTGGGGCCGCGGCGATGTCTGACGGATGCGAGCCTGGACGGACATGCCTCCGGGAGTGAGAGGCCTCACAGCCAGCGCGGTGCCTCCCCCCATGAGGCGGGGGGTGCAGGAATGGCTTTTCTCCTGGGCCGCCTGCCTGTGAGGGGCCCGCTCCCAGAGCCCCAGTGCGCCCCCCACCCCGCGAGGCCCCTGGTCCTCCGTCCCTCTCGGCCAGCAGCCTGCACCCAGGACGGCCCAGCTCTCCAGCCTCGGCCCCCTGCCGCCCCCAAAGGTGCTGCTCCCTCTGCAGCCCAGATGGGGGCGGGGACGCAAAGGGGCCCAGGCTGCCCTCCCTCGACTCTGCACGCGACTTCCTGAGCCGCCCCCACGCGGGACAGGATTCCCTTGTGTGTCTGCTTAGTTCATGCTGGCCTGCAGAAACGCCATACATGCATGCAACACGTGTGCAATGCACACACATGCATGCCACATGCGTGCCCGCACAATGCGTGTGTACATGCAAACATGTGCACGCACAAATACCTGTGTGCACGTGCAAATACACACCACATGTGTCCGCAAACATGTGCACCTATAAATACGTGTGTGCACAAGACACGTGTACATGCAAACACATGCAATAGACACACATGATCACGCACGGCCTTGGTTCCTGCTGACTGAGGAGAAAGCAAGCGGGGGCCCCTGACCTGGGTGAGCTGGCTGCCACCACCCCACTGCCCACCGGCTGCTCCTCCTCCTCCTCTCCCGGGACCCCGAGGCCTCGCCCCCCCAGTCCCACGGCCTCCCCACGCCCGCGGCCTCCGTGCATCCCTCTGGGAAGCGGGGTCCCACCTCCCCCCCAGATGAGGGGCTGCTCTGAACGCCAGGAGCTGTGTGAGCGCGGGCCGCACCGGCCTAAGGTGTGCTGGCACCTGTCCTGGGAACACGAGGACGAGTCCCGCGGGGATCCTGCCCCCCACCCCCCCTGTGGGCCTGCCCACCGGCGAGGGGCACGAAGCAAAGGGGGATGCCAGGAAAGGGGGCCCCTTAGAGCAGCGGTTCTCAACCTTCCTGATGCCACGACCCTTTAACACAGCTCCTCATGCTGTGGGGACCCCCAACCATAACATTATTTCCGTGGCGACTTCATCACGGTCATGTGGCTACTGTGACGAATCGTCATGTAAATATCTGATATGCAGGATGGATTTTCATTGTTACACATGGAACGTAATGAAAGCATAGTGATTCATCACAGAAACATTTGGAATTATTGATGTGTTTTCCGATGGTCTTAGGCGACCCCCGGGAAAGGGTCGTTTGACCCCAAAGGGGTCGCGACCCACAGGTTGAGAACCGCTGCCTTAGGGGGACAGATGACGTGCAGGGAGTCCGATCCCCCCCACCCCCAACCCCGCACGCACCTGGGCAGGAGGGGGCGTGGCTCCACCCCTGGCCATGACCCGGGGCGGGGCTGGGACAAGCCGGGGAGACCCCGGGGTGCCCACCACCTGCGGGACCAGCGGGAGGGGCAGGGTGGGAGCCACGCCCGGGGGCTCAGCGGGAGAAAGCGTTTCCCTGCCTCGACAGGTGAGCAGGGCGGGCGGCGGGCCGATGGGGAGCGCAGACCAGGGCGGCGGCGAGAGACCGCGGTGCACGCTGGGAAACTCCCGGGTGCAGGGGGCCCTCTGGCGAGGAGAGAGGCCGCGGTGCATGCTGGGAAACTCCCGGGTGCAGGGGGGCCCTCTGGCGCAGAGAGGCCGCGGTGCATGCTGGGAAACTCCCAGGTGCAGGGGGCCCTCTGGCGAGGAGAGAGACCGCGGTGCATGCTGGGAAACTCCCGGGTGCAGGGGGGCCCTCTGGCGAGGAGAGAGACCGCGGTGCATGCTGGGAAACTCCCGGGTGCAGGGGGGCCCTCTGGCGCGAAGAGAGGCCGCGGTGCACGCTGGGAAACTCCCGGGTGCAGGGGGGCCCTCTGGCGCAGAGAGAGGCCGCGGTGCACGCTGGGAAACTCCCGGGTGCAGGGGGGCCCTCTGGCGCAGAGAGAGGCCGCGGTGCACGCTGGGAAACTCCCGGGTGCAGGGGGGCCCTCTGGCGCAGAGAGAGGCCGCGGTGCACGCTGGGAAACTCCCGGGTGCAGGGGGGCCCTCTGGCGCGAAGAGAGGCCGCGGTGCACGCTGGGAAACTCCCGGGTGCAGGGGGGCCCTCTGGCGCAGAGAGAGGCCGCGGTGCACGCTGGGAAACTCCCGGGTGCAGGGGGGCCCTCTGGCGCGGAGGGAGACCGCGGTGCATTCTGGGAAACTCCCGGGTGCGGCGGCGGCCCTCTGGCGGAAGAGATGGGGGGCACTGAGCAAACCCTGGTGTGCCAGCCGGCACCCCGAGTGGCATGGGATGAGCACTCACAGGGCAGGCGCGGCCTCCCGCGGCGGCAGCTCCCAGGGAGCGGCTGGCGTGGCCCCCGCATCCCCCCCTGCCCCCCAGTTCACACCCCCCTCAGGGTCCCGGCTCCGCCACCTCTCGGGGTGCAGTGCGGCCCCGCGCAAGGTGGAGCCTATAGGAGGCGCCCTGGGCCAGGCGGGCAGGGAGAGGCCCTGGTGTTGGTTTAGGGCCCGCCATTAAAAAAAAATAGCTTTTTATTGATGTCAGAGAGGAAGGGAGAGGGAGAGAGAGAAGCTTCGATGAGAGAATCATGGACCAGCTGCCTCCTGCACGCCCCACATTGGGGATGGAGACTGCAACCGAGGTCTGTGCCCTTGACCGGGAATCGAACCCGGGACCCTTCAGTTCGCAGGCCGATGCTCTATCCACTGGGCCACACCAGCCGGGGCAGGGCCTGGTTGACATTCTGTTTCTGAGGAGCGAGGCCTGCAGGACAGACAGACAGACAGACACAGGTCCCCGAGGGGCTCAGCTGCCAGGAGGGCTGGTGCCACTTGGGGGGGGGGCGCTTGGCACCCCCCCAGCCCCTCGGACCCGGGCCCCAGCTAAGGCCACGTGCAGCTGATGGCGGGGAGAAGGGGGACAGCGCCTGCCGGGCCAGCCCGGAGGATGGGGCTGGGGCTGGGGGACGCTGGACACCGTCTTTCTAGAACAGGGCTCAGGGCAGCCAGCGGCTCAGAAATTCTTCCAGGACTTTTCTGCTTCGTCCGGACAATACCACCCCCTCGTACCCTGGCTGGTCATGAAGATGTGACTCAGAGCTGCCTACGGCCCGGCCGGCGGGGCTCAGGGCTGAGCATCGGCCTAGGAGCCAGGAGGTCAGGGTTCAAGCGTCGGCCTAGGGACCAGGAGGTCAGGGTTCGAGCGTCGGCCTAGGGACCAGGAGGTCAGGGCTGAGCGTCGGCCTAGGGGCCAGGAGGTCAGGGCTGAGCGTCGGCCTAGGGACCAGGAGGTCAGGGCTGAGCGTCGGCCTAGGAACCAGGAGGTCAGGGTTCGAGCGTCGGCCTAGGGGCCAGGAGGTCAGGGTTCGAGCGTCAGCCTAGGGACCAGGAGGTCAGGGTTCGATTCCCGGTCAAGGGCACATGCCCAGGTGGCGGGCTCCATCCCCATGGGGGGCGGGCAGGAGGCGGCCGATCCATGATTCTCTCTCAGCATGGATGTTTCTCTCCCTCTCCCTCTCCCTTCCTCTCTGAAATCAATAAAAATATATTTTACCAAAAAAAAAAGAACTTCCCCCAGCCATGCTCCGGGGAACAGCTCGTTGCTGTTGGCTGCGAAATGGAAACCCGGGCGTGAAAGCAGACGCCAGACCAAATGTCAAGGGGCGGCCTTTGGATCTGGGGGCGGAGGGCGAGCGGTGCCAGGAGGGCACCGGGCAGAGCAGGGCCCTGCAGGTCACCCGCGGGGCAGGACGCCTGCAGCAGGACGTGCGGACGGCGCTCACAGGCTGTTCTTACGAAACACGTGTCAGCGCACCCCCTTCCCTGCGGGACCTGCCCCGCTCCCCGATGCTCTTGGTGCGAGTGGGCGAGAAACAGACAACCCACGGGGCGCAGGGAGAGGTCGGCAAACGCAGGCTCCTACCGGCCAGGCCTTTTGCTGCCCTCCCCAGCCCTGCCCGCCGCCGCCCGCGGCCAACCCCGGCCTGGAAACGATGCTTTTCCTCTTGTAAAGCGAGAAGCAGGACTCAAGGTCAGACCCAGGACTCAAGGTCAGACCCCAGAACTCAAGGTCAGACCCCAGAACTCAAGGTCAGACCTCGCTGGACAGGACTCAAGGTCAGACCCCAGGACTCAAGGTCAGACCTCAGAACTCAAGGTCAGACCCCTAGGACTCAAGGTCAGACCCCAGAACTCAAGGTCAGACCCCTAGGACTCAAGGTCAGACCCCAGAACTCAAGGTCAGACCCCGCTGGGCGTGCCCTGCTCTTCAGCCCAGGAGGCAGGAGGCCGCCCCAGCATCACACCGGCAGCCTGGAGGGGGGAGAGGGAGGGGGAGGGGGGAGGAATTTTCCAGGCCGTCTTCTGTCCAACGAGCCAAACAGAGGAAAACTGGACGGGAAGCCTCGCTCCTGTGTCCTCGCTAAATATATCCAGTGTGAGCCTCCTTTTACGAGCGGACCGAGTCACCCGCGGCCTGTCTTGACGTTTCCCGGCCGACAAAGGAACTTAACATTTTGAAAGGCCACTGAAAAGTAAACATGTTGCTTTTTCCACTTTCGCCAGAGTTTTATTATGTGTTTTTGATAAAAAAAAACAAAAAAAAAACTAAAAAAACTCCATGGCTCCTGCTGGCCAGGCCCTGACCATCTAGATGGATGGTGTCGTGCAGGAGGGAGGTGTGGCGAGCACACCTCCACGCCCCGACGGCCCCTAAGCAGGGGCGTCCCCCCAAGGAATCGGGGTGCTCCCAAGTCCCAGACACACAGAGAACACACGCAGTGTCTCCTCACTCATCTCCAATCCGTCCACATCAGTTTCTGGCCAAAGACCGCCCGGTGGAGGCCACAGGCTCCGGAGAGCCGGGCCCCAGAGAAGCAAGGCCGCTGTCCCTACAGGGAGAAGGTGCTCACGCGTGACCCCGGCCTGTCACCCAGGCCCACGCGTGACACATGCCACAGCTGGGCAAATCCCGACCGAGCTGCTGCCTGTGCGCGGCCGAGGCAACGGTGGACGGCGGGCACTGCCCCTTTCTCCGCCCAGAAACTCCCCCTCGTCCTTCCGACTCTGCCCTGGTGCCACCTCCTCCAGGAAGCCCTCCCTGATGTCACCCAGCCAGCCCTCGCTCCAGCCCAGTGTCTAAGGACCCCTCTGTGCATCTGCATGCAGCTGGGTGCACAGAGGGCCGAGTTCACGGCCTAGTCTTCCTGCGGCTCGGGAGCCAGCACGGGGCTGGCCGCCACGAGGGTCCTGGATATGATTGGTGAGTGAGTGAATGAGTGAATGAATGGGGGAACGCCTGCCACCATGGTCCCGTCCCACACGCCCCTGCAGGAGGCAGACCACGCGTATCACCCCGCCGTACAGAGTGATAGATGTGAGGATGGGGGGCGTGAGGGGAGGGCCAGGGGGCACGGGAAGAAGCGACCGCTCCGTTTGGGGATGGGGAGCTCAAGGTCTGGGCCTTTATTATTTTCCCCCATTGATTTTTAGAGAGAGAGAGGGAGGGAGAGGGAGAGACAGAGAGAGACACCAACGTGAGAGAGACACATCGATCGCCCGCCTCCCACACGCCCCCGGCCAGGGCCAGAAGCCCGCAACCGAGGGACGTGCCCTGGACCGGAATTGAACCCGGGACCCTTCAGTCCGCAGGCTGATCCTCTAACCGCTGAGCCACACCGGCCAGGGCTGGTCTGGGCCTTAAAAGACCGGCAGTCCGCGGTGGCCAAGGGGGTTCCGGGCAGAGGGAGCAGCAGGCGCAAAGGCAGGGGGCGCAGGTGCTGCTGGGAGAAGGGGAGCCGGGCAGGGGGCGCAGGTGCTGCCGGGAGAAGGGGAGCCGGGCAGGGGTTAAGAGGGGGACGCAGGTCCCACGTCACGAGGGAGGCAGCGGGGACAGGGGAGTCCACAAGGCGCGTCTGCAGGTGCCCAGCTGCAGGGACCTTTGCTCGCCTAGTTTAGCGCCTGGACAGTAACAGGCCCCAATGAATGGACCCGAGAAAGGGGAGGCTCTGTGGGGGGTTCTTAACTGGGGGGGCGGGTGGAGGGAAGCATTCTTTTTTAATCCTCAACCAAGTATATTGTCCCATTAATTTTTTCTTTTTCTGGAGAGAGTGGGAGAGAGGGAGAGACAGAGAGGAACATCGATGGGTTGCCTCCTGCACGCGCCCCTCCAGGTCCCAGCCCGGGAGGAGCCTGCAACCCAGGTCCGTGCCCTTGACTGGAATCGAACCCGGGACCCTTTGGGCCGCAGGCCGACGCTCTATCCACTGAGCCACACGGGCTAGACGGGCGGGAAGCATTCTGAAAGCCGAAGCTTGCGTCCCCGCGCCCACCCGTCCCTCCTCGGGCCCGAGCGCCACCTGAGGCCGGGCCTGCCCTGTGCCCGTGACGGGGCCCCGAGGGAGGCGGCCGGCCGGGCCGCTGGTCAGCCGCTGGCCCTGGGGCTGTGGTTTGGCCGGCACAGGCGGCAGTGGTATAAAGGGCGGGTCAGAGAGAGGCCACCAGGCCCGGCCCAGCCCGGCCTGGAACTGCTAGTGAACTTTCCCAACATGAGAGGACACAGGGCCTGCCTCACCGGGGGATGGAGGGCCTGGGAGTCGGGGCCTCCGCACGTTCACCCCCGTGCAGGTCCTCAGACCTCGGACCTCAGCCCCGTCTCCTCTTTTGTGAACAGAAGGGAACGCCAGCATAGGTTTGCGGGGGGGGTTATTAGCTGAGATCACACACACACACACACACATGCACACACATGCGCACACATAGTCTAGTGACACACTGCCCGCCCGGGACACAGTAGGCGCTCGTAACTGCCTTCCTCTATACATGGGTACACAGTAGGCGCTCGTAACTGCCTTCCTCTATACATGGGCACACAGTAGGCGCTCAGTAACTGCCTCCCTCTATACATGGGTACACAGTAGGCGGTCAGTAATTGCCTTCCTCTGTAAATGGGTACACAGTAGGTGCTCAGTAATTGCCTTTCTCTATGAATGGGGTACACAGTAGGCGCTCAGTAATTGCCTTCCTCTGTAAATGCCTTCCTCTGTAAATGCCTTCCTCTGTACATGGGCACACAGTAGGCACTCAGTAACTGCCTTCCTCTGTACATGGGCACACAGTAGGCGCTCAGTAACTGCCTTCCTCTGTACATGGGCACACAGTAGGCGCTCAGTAACTGCCTTCCTCTATGAGTGGGTACACAGTAGGCGCTCAGTAACTGCCTTCCTCTGTACATGGGCACACAGTAGGCGCTCAGTAACTGCCTTCCTCTGTACATGGGCACACAGTAGGCGCTCAGTAACTGCCTTCCTCTATGAGTGGGTACACAGTAGGCGCTCAGTAACTGCCTTCCTCTGTACATGGGCACACAGTAGGCGCTCAGTAACTGCCTTCCTCTATGAGTGGGTACACAGTAGGCGCTCAGTAACTGCCTTCCTCTATGAGTGGGTACACAGTAGGCGCTCAGTAACTGTCTTCCTCTGTACATGGGCACACAGTAGGCGCTCAGTAACTGCCTTCCTCTATCAGTGGGTACACAGTAGGCGCTCAGTAACTGCCTTCCTCTATGAGTGGGTACACAGTAGGCGCTCAGTAACTGCCTTCCTCTGTACATGGGCACACAGTACGTGCTCAGTAACTGCCTTCCTCTGTACATGGGCACACAGCAGGCGCTCAGTAACTGCCTCCCTCTGTACATGGGCACACAGTACGCGTTCAGTCACTGCCTTCCTCTGTACATGGGCACACAGTAGGCGCTCAGTAACTGTCTTCCTCTGTACATGGGCACACAGTAGGCGCTCAGTAACTGCCTTCCTCTATCAGTGGGTACACAGTAGGCGCTCAGTAACTGCCTTCCTCTATGAGTGGGTACACAGTAGGCGCTCAGTAACTGCCTTCCTCTGTACATGGGCACACAGTACGTGCTCAGTAACTGCCTTCCTCTGTACATGGGCACACAGCAGGCGCTCAGTAACTGCCTTCCTCTGTACATGGGCACCCAGTAGGCGCTCAGTCACTGCCTCCCTCTGTACATGGGCACACAGTACGCGTTCAGTCACTGCCTTCCTCTGTACATGGGCACACAGTAGGCGCTCAGTCACTGCCTCCCTCTGTACATGGGCACCCAGCAGGCGCTCAGTAACTGCCTTCCTCTGTACATGGGCACACGGTAGGCGCTCAGTAACTGCCTCCCTCTGTACATGGGCACACAGTAGGCGCTCAGTAACTGCCTTCCTCTGTACATGGGCACACAGTACGCGCTCAGTCACTGACTTCCTCTGTACATGGGCACACAGTAGGCGCTCAGTCACTGCCTTCCTCTGTACATGGGCACACAGTAGGCGCTCAGTAACTGCCTTCCTCTGTACGTGGGCACACAGTAGGCGCTCAGTCACTGCCTCCCTCTGTACATGGGCACACAGTACGCGCTCAGTAACTGCCTTCCTCTGTACGTGGGCACACAGTAGGCGCTCAGTCACTGCCTCCCTCTGTACATGGGCACACAGTAGGCGCTCAGTCACTGCCTTCTTCTGTACATGGGCACACAGTAGGCACTCAGTAACTGCCTTCCTCTATGAGTGGGTACACAGTAGGCGCTCAGTAACTGCCTTCCTCTGTACATGGGCACACAGTAGGCGCTCAGTAACTGCCTTCCTCTATGAGTGGGCACACAGTACGTGCTCAGTAACTGCCTTCCTCTGTACATGGGCACACAGCAGGCGCTCAGTAACTGCCTCCCTCTGTACATGGGCACCCAGCAGGCGCTCAGTCACTGCCTCCCTCTGTACATGGGCACACAGTAGGCGCTCAGTCACTGCCTTCCTCTGTACATGGGCACACAGTAGGCGCTCAGTAACTGCCTCCCTCTGTACATGGGCACACAGTAGGCGCTCAGTCACTGCCTCCCTCTGTACATGGGCACACAGTAGGCGCTCAGTAACTGCCTCCCTGTACATGGGCACACAGTAGGCGCTCAGTCACTGCCTCCCTCTGTACATGGGCACACAGTAGGCACTCAGTAACTGCCTTCCTCTGTACATGGGCACACAGCAGGCCCTCAGTCACTGCTTTCCTCTGTACATGGGCACACAGCAGGCGCTCAGTCACTGCCTCCCTCTGTACATGGGCACACAGTAGGCGCTCAGTCACTGCCTTCCTCTGTACATGGGCACACAGTAGGCGCTCAGTAACTGCCTTCCTCTGTACATGGGCACACAGTACCGGATCCCCCGGGTCCGCCATGACCAGAACAGCCGTTCACACACACACACTCCCGGCCTCGGCTCCACGGGAGACCCGCCCACGGCTCTCAGTGGCTCTGACGTGCGGGGCTCACCGCTGCCCGGGGACCCCCGATCCTTCACAGCTCAGCCCGGCTGCGACCCGGCCCCCCGACGCCCCGCGCCCTGTTCTCCCCGCTGGTCCGACCAGGTCCCCGGCCGGGCTGGGCGCCGGACCATCTGTCTGAGACGCTGAGAGCCAGGTGCCCGCGAGGCGGCAGATGGACGGCAATGACCGTGGCGTGGCCGCCGCATGGCGCCTGGGGGAAGGGAGGGGAGGGAGGGAGGGGCGCCCCTAAACGGGCTCTGTCCTCATTCGGTACCACAAACACCAAGGAAGGAGGAAATAGAACCAGACTGACAGTGAAGCCAGGCAGCTGTGACGGCTCATCCGGCGACGGAGCCCCAGCCCCGGCCGGTGTGGCTCAGTGGATAGAGCCTCGGCCTGCGGACCGAAGGGTCCCGGGTTCAATTCCGGTCAAGGGCACGGACCTCGGTGGCAGGCTCCTCCCCGGCCCGGGCCCTGGTCGGGGCGCGTGCGGGGAGGCAGCCCATCGACGGGTCTCTCTACATCGATGTCTCTCTCTCTCTCTCCCTCTCCCTTCCTCTCTCTCTAAAAATCAATGGGAAATACCCTCGGGGGGAGGGTTAACAACAAGCCTGGGCCCCTGGACACTGCTCCCTGGCCGTCGGGTCAGGGCAGGAGGGGGACCCGGCGCCTGCCTCTGGGCCCTGCTGCCGGCACCCGCCGGGTTTGGCTCGGAAGGACGGGCCCCGTGACTCCATCCACACCCCTCACCCCGCTTCCTGCAGGTCTGGGGGTGCCGGCCCCAGGGGCGGGCAGCGGGCCGCATGTGCTCAGCCAGCGACCACACTGTCTCTCCAGGGGGCGGCCTGGGCTCGGAGCTGGGCTGGCCCCCTGCAGCCAGGTCGCGGCCACGGGAGTACCAGGGCCCCGCCCCTCTGGGGCATCCGTCAGCGCTGCCAGCTGCCCCGGGGGACCCACCGAGGAGCAGAGACGGGCACGGTGTCCCCTCTCAGTCACCGGACCGGACCCTCCGGCTGCAGCGGCCCCGCAGTAAGGGGGCTGGACCAGCCCTTCCTGTGCCCATGGCAACCGGCAGCTTCCGACACGTGGTCCCCAGGACCCCGAGAACGTCCGTCCCCCACAAGCTCCTGTCTTGCACCCCAAGGCCCACTGCGGGACCCCCCCCATCCCCCCCCAGGACCTGCCACCGCAGCTGAGCCCTGAGTGAGTTCACCGTCCCCTCTGAGCCCCAGGCAGCCCAGAGAGGAGGGTCCAGAGAGAGGGAGGACACAGGGATGCCAGCGCCTCTCCCCTCGCCAGAGGTCTCACGCTCACGCACCCCCACTCCCCACACCGCCCCCACCCCCGGCCAGGTGGCAGCCCCGTCAGCTGGTCCCCTGGGACGAAACCACCCCCTTTCCTGCAGAGGCCTCTGGGATCTGGCCCCCCCTGGGCCCCTGGGACATGGTTAATGGGGAGCCCACCTACTGGGCTCATTGCTAGGTCAACCCCCCTTTCCTTTGGAGAGAAAACTGCAAAAGGGTGAGGGGCTTGCCCGGAGTTACCGCGTCCTCCAGTCCCCGGGAACCAGATCCAGACACGTCGGCTTCTACCGCCTCCTGTGCTCTCAGCAGCCAGCCTCAGCCCATTCCACAGATGTGGAAACTGAGGCCCGGACAACGCAGGGAGTTGCTCGGGGTCACACAGCTGGGAAGTGGCCTGGCCAGGCTCCCCCACCCCCAAGACCCCCTGCCTTCCCTGTATCTGATGATCAGAATGGTGGTTCGCGTGGGGCGCGTGGGATGAGGCAAGAACCTTGACTCATCACCAACCAGGTCCCTGAGATCGGAAGCCCCCAGGAGAGCAGGAGGCGCGGGGAACACAAAGGGCGGCCTGTGGCACGGGCCTCGGAAATTTACGCAGCCCGGGCCCTGCAGGCGGTGTTGGCAGCCGGGCAGGCACGTGACTGGCATGTTTATAAGGAGCCGCTGCCCACGTCCCCCCGGGTGACAGCGCTGCCCGCCGGGATTCCAGATCAAACAAGGGGAGGTCGGCCGGAGGGAGAGGGCTGTGCTGCCCGGCTCCACGGAGTTCTGGAAGGTCCGCCGCAGGGGTGGGGGGTCTGGGGGAGCCAGGGAAAGGCCTCCCGGGCTCCCCGCTCCCGCCTGGTCGCACCGGGCAGTGGGGGAGGCCTGCGGCCCACGTCAGAGGCCCCTGCAGAAGCCCGGGTCCAGGCCGGCCCCTGAACCCTGACTCGGCCCCAAGGCGGCCGAGTGACCATGCTGGTCAGCATGAATGAGCCTGTTTCCTCACTGGGCAGGTGGCCATGACCATGACCGGGACCTGCACCTCCAGGGCGAGGCCGGAGGAGAGAGTGTCCAAGAGACACCAGGACCCCCTCCACCGGTGACCCCCCGCCCCTTTGCTCTCCCTCCGCATCAGAGAAGACCCTTTCTCTCCCCTGAAAATAAAAAATCAGACCCAGATGGCATGGCTCAGTGGTTGGGGTCGACCTAGGAACCAGGAGGTCAGGGTTCGATTCCCGGTCAGGGCACAGGCCCGGATGGCGGTCTCCATCCCCCGTGGGGGGTGTGCAGGAGGCGGCCGATCCATGATTCTCTCTCATCATGGATGTTTCTCTCTCTCTCTCTCCCTCTCCCTTCCTCTCTGAAATCAATAAATATACTTTTTAAATATATTTTATTGATTTTTTACAGAGAGGAAGGGAGAGGGATAGAGAGTTAGAAACATCGATGAGAGAAAAACATCGATCAACTGCCTCCTGCACACCCCCTACTGGGGATGTGCCCACAACCCAGGTACAAGGCTTTGACCAGGAATCGAACCCGGGACCCTTCGATCTGCAGGCCGACGCTCTATCCACTGAGCCACACCGGTCAGGGCGATAAAAATATTTTTAAATAAATAAAAATAAAAAATCAAGCCCATCATTCTAACTGAGGGACGCCCCCAGGGTGGGGGCGGGAGAGAGGGGGCTGGAGGGGGTGGATGTGGAAAATAGGGGGGCATATGTAAGACTTTCAACAATGCAGAATTACTAAAAAAAAATAAAAATAAGTGAGGAACGCCCCTGAAAGCTACAGAGAGGAAGGAGGGCCCCCCAGGATGCGGGCCAGGGGGTCCTTGGTGGGGATAAAGGTGAGGGGCTGCACCAGTGACACCCCGAGATCCCAGGGGAAAAGCCATTTCTGCACCAGGGCCGCCGGCCGCCTGAGCAGAGTGAGCCAGGGCCGTGGGAGCCCAGCGGGATGCCTGGGACCGTCCCTCCGAGCGACCAGCGGTCTGCGAGGGACCCGGCGCTGCCAGGCGCGGGACCACGTCCCTGGCTGACTGGGCAGCCGGCTCGGAGGCTGCGGGCCTCCGTGGCTTCCACCGTGGCATCTGGGCAAGGAGGCGGATGGGTGGGGCTGGCTAGGAATTATATAATCCTCCGTTTCCACAAACAGAAGTGGGTATTTTTGGAAAGAACTGGCTGGGTAGTTGTTTAGCCATCTTTCTGGGCAGCCCTGTGGGCACTCGGGGAATGGCTTTGGGAAGATGTGGCGCCTGGTATGGAGGCTGGTCCCGTCGCACTGCGAGTCTGCAGACACGGTCAGCTGTGCCCCGCTCTGCAATGCACCCTGGGAGGAGACACAGGAGCCTGCCTCCCGGGGAGTGTGGGTTAGGGGATTGTGGTCAGTAGATTGTGGGTCAGTGGACTGTGGTCAGTGGATCATGGATCAGTGGATTGTGGGTCAGTGGATCGTGGGTCAGTGGATCGTGGGTCAGTGGATTGTGGGTCAGTGGATCGTGGGTCAGTGGACCGTGGGTCAGTGGCTTGTGCGTCAGTGGATCAGTGGATTGTGGATCAGTGGACTGTGGGTCAGTGGATTATGGATCAGTGGGTTGTGGGTCTGTGGGTTGTGCGTCAGTGGATCGTGGATCAGTGCATCATGGATCAGTGGATTGTGGATCAGTGGATTGTGGGTCAGTGGATCATGGATCAGTGAATCATGGCTCAATGGATCGGGGTCAGTGGATCGTGGTCAGTGGATCGGGGGTCAGTGGATCATGGGTCAGTGGACCATGGGTCCGTGGACCATGGGTCCGTGGATCATGAGTCGCTGCCTCAAGTCCCTCCATCAGCGACTGTGATGACCTCTAATGGATGCAACTGGTCAAGGTGTCGAAGGCCTGGCCGCTGCCTCCCCTCCCACTCCTGCTCCTACAGAGGTTTAGAGCCACGGTGGGTGCCCAGGGCCCCGTCCCTCTGCCCTGGTGCCCGTAGACACTGTTCCCAGGCGGTTCCCAGCAGCTTGGGGCCCAGAGCGACCAGGACAGCCCCTCCTCGCTGAAATGAACATGCCATTCTCACAGGACGCGGGCACAGGAGCAAGTCCTAGATCTCACGGAAAAAGCCAATATCACCTGAAAATTGACCCAGAAACATGCAAATGACTCCCGAGATGACCAAGACAAACATGGCAGAGCAGAGCCAGAATTTACCACCATAAACTCCTAAATTAAGCACCTCGCGCGTCTTTGCCACAAGCACCCACATTCTCGTCTCCGGCCGCACCCCACCCCTGAGCCTTCTCATAATGCTCTCCGCCACCGAGCACACATTACCTATGAAAACCGTCTTCTGCAAGCAATCTGCAACTATTTAAATCGCCTTCTCGCCACTTCTTCCCTCTCCGGTGAGAGGTATTGCCCACCCAGGGCGGCGTGCCCCCGGCCTCCCGCACCCCCAGTTCCAAGCTGTATATGATCATAATGATTACATCAGCTCCTTCCTCCTTCTACACGGCTCTCAATATGCATTTCCACATAAACCAGAGGCCCGGTGCACAAATTCGTGCACTGGTGGGTCCCGCGGCCTGGCCTGAGCCCTCTCGCAATCCAGGACCCCTCGGGGGAGGTCAGACTGCTGGCTTCGGCCCCGTCCCCACAGGCCAGGCCGAGGGACCCCCCAGTGCACAAATCCATGCACCGGGTCTCTAGTGTGCATGTAAGATCTTTGGTTGATCTCTTCCTGCCCTCCTCCCTCCCTCCTTTCCTCTGAAATCATTCAGTCTGTTCCATGTTTCCATGCCTGTGTTTTGAGCATCCGCCCTCTGGTGGTCAGTGCGCGTCATAGCTACCGGCCGAACGGTCACTCAGGCACTATATATATATATATATATACAGGGTGTCCCAAAATTCACGCAGGATTTGAATCCTGCGTGAGCATTAACAACAACAACAAACAAAAGCCTAATTTGACTTGGTTGATTGAATCAGATTCTAATATCTGTTGCCCTTTGATGTCAATCCCTTCGATTGGATCAGCATCACCAAGGACCAATGATGGCCCAGGAGCAGGGACAAGGAAGACCCATGGAGACCGCGGCTTTGCGTCTGTGCCAGCAAAACCGGGGAGGCCATGGACCCGATGGGCTATTCCACACATAACCCTAGACTGTCTACTTTATGAATCAATAAACAATTTCCAATTTTTAATTATAAACCTGTGTTTTCTATCAAAACTACTTCTTGCGTGAATTCTGGGACACCCTCTATATACAGCCTTATTGCAAAGCCTTCACTGTCGGCCAACTCCATTCTCTTCTGGAAGGAGGCGGAGTATAAATTACAAAGAAAAAATGTCATCACAGATTCTCTGTCAGACCTTCAAATAGCGGCTGCCTAGGAAGTCACGGGGTGGGGGGGAGAAGGCGGGGGGGGGGGGGACCATCTCCACTTTGTTAGCTCCTCCCCCAGAGTCAGGGGGAGGCAGTTTCTAAGCACAGGGACCCACCGGTCCCCTCGTCCGGCCGTGTGTGCTTGGGGCTGGGGGGTGGGGGGTGGGACACCCCCTCTTCTGCCCCGGTGCCCCTGCCCCCAGCCCTCCGGCGGCCGGGCCAGGCGAGAGCCCCAGAGGCCACGGGGTTATTTCAGTGGCGGCTGCGAAGGATCCCAGGGAAGGGGTGTTGAGATCAGGGGCGGCTGGGAGAGCTGGGCCAGGAGAAGGAGAAACAAGGCTAGGATTTGGGAGGGGGAGGGGGGAGCTGGGAGGGGCAAGTCGGGGTGGGGGGGGGCAATGGGTCCTCTCCCTCCTGTGACCTGGACCCGACCGGTGGGTGACTCAAGCTCACCGGACGCACGCTGCACCCCCGTCCACACTCCCTTTTAAAGAGAACAGCCCCTGCCCGGGGCCGGCGTGGCTCCGTGGCTGAGCGTCGACCTATGAACCAGGAGGTCACGGGTTCGATTCCCGGTCAGGGCACAGGCCCGGGTGGCAGGCTCCATCCCCAGTGGGGGGCGTGCAGGAGGCGGCCGATCCGTGATTCTCTCTCATCATGGATGTTTCCCTTCCTCTCTGAAATCAATAAAAATATATTTTTAAAATAATAAAAGAGCCGCCTGGCTTCCCGCTGTGGTCAAGGCCCGGGCTGCTCTGGGAAGCCGGTCTCTCTCTCTCTCCTCTCTCTCTCTCTCTCTCTCTCTCTCTCTCTCTCTCTCTCTCTCTCTCTCTCGCCCGGAGGGAGGCTGGGAAGAGCGTGGACTCATCCCAGGAAAAGCACCCGCTCGCCTCCCAGCCAAGGCGAGTCTCCGGCTGGAAAACGCAGCTCCATCCAGCGGGCACGCAGAACAGGTATAAATAGCAATAAAGACGCCTTTCTGACATGTGGGCCGTCCTGCCTCCAGCCGGGAGCGCCCAGCAGGAGCGAGAGCAACCTTTTCCTCCTCCTCCTCCCCCTCCCCCCCCCCCCCCTCCTCCCCCTCCTCCTCTCCCTCCCTCCTCCTCTCCCTCCTCCTGGGAAAAAGATCCTATTGCTCCAGCTTTCCAAGTCGGATCCCCCTAAGGCAGTGGTTCTCAACCTTCCTAACGTCGCAACCCCCTTTTTTTAAAATATAGTTTATTGATTTTTTACAGAGAGGAAGGGAGAGGGATAGAGAGTAAGAAACATCAATGAGAGAGAAACATCGACCAGCTGCCTCCTGCACACCTCTCACCGGGGATGTGCCCACAACCAAGGTACCTGCCCTTGACCGGATTCGAACCCGGGACCCTTCAGTCCACAGGCCGATGCTCTATCCCAGCCGTGGGCAAACTATGGACCATGGGCCGGATCCGGCCCGTTTGAAATGAATAAAACTAAAAAAAAAAAAAAAAAAAGACCGTACCCTTCTATGTAATGATGTTGACTTTGAATTGATATTAGTTCACACAAACACTCCATCCATGCTTGTGTTCCGGCCTCCGGTCCAGGTTAAGAACCCACTGTGGCCCTCGAGTCAAAAAGTTTGCCCACCCCTGCTCTATCCACTGAGCCACACCGGCCAGGGCCATGCCGCGACCCTTTCATATGGTTCCTCATGTGGTGGTGACCCCCAATTTCATGGTCACAAATTGAACATAATTAAAGCGTTGTGATTCATCACAAAAACAGCCTGACCATCCACACTGTGGGGAGCCCGCCTCCCTCAGGACACAGTCTCCGGGGGTTGGGGGGTGCACTGCCCTGGTGAACCCCCTGGGCCAAGGCGAGAGGAAGTGACAGCGCCTGGGTGTCCTCTACCAGCGGCCACAGTGACAAGGATCAAGGGTGCAAACACCGAGCCATCACACGGCACAGGCTCAAACGGACATGCTGACCTGCCCCCCAAATACGTGTCGTAGGGTGTTCCGGCTGCAGAGTGCACGATACAGACCTCGTTAGCGGGAGGTAATCAAGACTAGCCCACGACAGAGACTAGGAAGCAGGGAACAGGGGGCAGGATCTGGGGGGGAAGGTGGGAGCGTGGTGGGTGGGATATGATCAACCAAAGACCTTGTATGAATACTAGAGGCCGGGTGCATGAAATTCGAGCAGGGGATGGGGGGATCCCTCAGCCCGGCCTGCACCCTCTCGCAATCCAGGACCGCTGACTCCTAACTACTCACCTGCCTGCCTGCTTGATCGCCCCTAACTGCTCTCCCCTGTCGGCCTGATCACCCCTAACTGCCCTCCCCTGCCAGCCTGATCGCCCCTAACTGCCCTCCCCTGCCGGCCTGATCGCCCCTAACTGACCTCCCCTGCAGGCCTGATCACCCCTAACTGCCCTCCCCTGCCAGCCTGATCGCCCCTAACTGCTCTCCCCTGCAGGCCTGATGGCCCCTAACTGCCATCCCCTGCTGGCCTGATGGCCCCTAACTGCCCTACACTGCTGGCCTGATGGCCCCTAACTGCTCTCCCCTGCCAGCCTGATCACCCCTAACTGCCCTCCTCTGCTGGCCTGATGGCCCCAAACTGCTCTCCCCTGCAGGCCTGATGGCCCTAACTGCCATCCCCTGCCGGCCTGATCACCCCTAACTGCCCTCCTCTGCTGGCCTGATGGCCCCTAACTGCTCTCCCCTGCAGGCCTGATGGCCCCTAACTGCCATCCCCTGCTGGCCTGATCGCCCCTAACTGCCCTCCCCTGCTGGCCTGATGGCCCCTAACTGCTCTCCCCTGCAGGCCTGATGGCCCCTAACTGCCCTCCCCTGCCGGCCTGATCGCCCCTAACTGCCATCCCCTGCCGGCCTGATCACCCCTAACTGCCCTCCCCTGCTGGCCTGATCACCCCTAACTGCCCTCCCCTGCTGGCCTGATGGCCCCTAACTGCCATCCCCTGCCGGCCTGATCACCCCTAACTGCCCTCCCCTGCTGGCCTGATCACCCCTAACTGCTCTCCCCTGCTGGCCTGATGGCCCCTAACTGCTCTCCCCTGCCGGCCTGATTGCCCCTAACTGCCCTCCCCTGCTGGCCTGATGGCCCCTAACTGCTCTCCCCTGCTGGCCTGATTACCCCTAACTGCCCTCCTCTGCTGGCCTGATGGCCCCTAACTGCTCTCCCCTGCAGGCCTGATCACCCCTAACTGCCATCCCCTGCCGGCCTGATCACTCCCTAACGCCCCTCCCCTGCCAGGCTGATCACCCCTAACCGCCTCTGCCTCAGCCCCCACCACTGTGGCTTTGTCCGGAAGGACGTCCAGATTATGACTGGTCTAATTAGCATATTACCCTTTTATTAGTATAGATATGCATGACCCACGGACACAGACAATAGGGTGGTGAAGGCCTGGGGTGGGGGCAGGAGCTGGGACATGCTGGAAGGGGCCAATGGGGGGAAAGGAGGGACACGTGTAATACTTTCAACAATAACGAATGAATAAAATAAAAAAAGAAAGAATAGTCCATGAACCAGCACTTGAACTGTTTTGTAGTGTTAGATATTGAGGACTCTTCCTCCTTCTACAGCAACTGGCTTCATGAAACGACGCTCGGTGGCTCAACATGAGATCCGTGTTAAACAGTGGGAAACGTGCCCGGCCCCGTGGCTCAGGGGTGAGCGTCGACCTAGGAACCAGGAGGTCAGGGTTCGATCCCCGGTCGGGGCACAGGCCCAGGTTGTGGGCTCCATCCCCAGTGGGGGGCGTGCAGGAGGCGGCCGATCCATGATTCTCTCTCATCATGGATGTTTCTCTCTCTCCCTCTCCCTTACACTCTCTTTAAAAAAAAAAATCGCCCTGGCTGGTGTGGCTTAGTGGATAGAGCGCCGGCCTGTGGACTGAAGGGTCCCGGGTTCGATTCCCGGTCAGGGGCACAGGCCCGGGTGGCGGGCTCCATCCCCAGTGGGGGGCGTGCAGGAGGTAGCCGATCCGTGATTCTCTCACATCATGGATGTCTCTCTCCCTCTCTCTCTCTCCCTGCCTCTCTGAAATCCCTAAAAATAAATATTTTTAAACGTCGGAAATACTGATACGTGAGCGCTCCCAACAGACACCATGAAAAAAACCAAGGCCCTGACTACGTGAGACACAAAATGCAGACACCACGCTCGTGCCCACGAAGCCCGAGGGCAGGGACCAGGACGCGGCCGCCACAAACAGGATTCCACGGCCTTGGAGTTCTGTTCCCGTCTCGTGTGTGGGTTTGTCCTAGATTTACAGCTGCAGCTGCGTTTGCACACAGTTCAACAACACATCGTAAAGGGGATCCGAGTCCACAGTAGACACCCCGTGGCTGAGTCCTGTAAACAGGGCCTGCACCCCCTTCAAGGACGATCCACACGGCCCCAGCCTCCCTGGCCACAGGGTGACCACCGCGGGCGGGCAGACGCGCAATTTACAAACCAGCGCTGGGCAGGCCTGGGCACCAGTGCGCCTGGCTGAGTGCCTGTGGCCTTGGTCAATATGGTCCCAGAAGGGGCAGGAAGGGGCAGGTTTTAAAAACACCATAATCAGCCCTGACCGGTGTGGCTCAGTGGATAGAGCGTCGCCCTGCGGACTGAAGGGCCCCGGGTTCGATTCCGGTCAAGGGCATGTACCTGGGTTGCAGGCGCATCCCCGGTGGGGAGTGTGCAGGAGGCGGCTGATCGATGTTTCTCTCTCGTCGATGTTTCTAACTCTCTGCCCCTCTCCCTTCCTCTCTGCAAAAAATCCATAAAATATATTTAAAAAAATAAAATAAAATAAAATAAAACACCATCATCATCTCCTCCTGCCGGTTCCTTCGGAGCGGGACCAGACACGGACACAAGCAGCTCTCCTGGGGTCTGCTGATCTTAGTGCACGGAGCTCGCTGTCCGAGCAGTCTGCCCTGTGCTGGTGGGAGCCGGGGGAGGGAGGGTGTGGACACAGAAATGGAGGGAATGGGGGGCGGGGGCCATGCTGGCCAAACGCACACGGGGGG